>JADLZK010007300.1:0-538617 GCA_015847255.1 Hyparrhenia diplandra
CCGTTACTCGTTAGGAAAAGGTGAAACCTCCCTCCGGCGCGGGCGCACGGCGAAGACGACGCCACGCCACGCCACCGTGCCTTGGCCTTTTTCCCTCTCCCATCCCATGCAGCGCCAATGCCTGGCGACTGCTCTTCCACACACGCATTCGTTTCCCTCATCCCTTCCCAGCCCAGCTCGCTCCACTATCTCGCGCCGGCGCCGCTCGTCCTCGGCCTCGATCGGCTGCGCACTCGCTTCCGTGCGCTGCGCGGCTGGGTTAGCTGAGCGCGCACTCGGACTCCAATCTGCGGCTGCCGGCTGGGTGATGCATGGCGTCGTTCGCCGTGTCCGGCGCAAGGCTCAGAGTCGCGCGGCCCGGCGGCTCGGCGCGATATGGCTCGAAGCGGAGGAGTGGGGTGGAGGTTGCCGTCGGTGCGCTTCGGGGAGGGAAGCTAGAACGCCTTCTCTCATGTAAGGCTCGATAGGATGCTTTTCATTCTTGCAGTTCTGCACATGTGTCATGTGGCGTAGTATAGAGGTATGTGCTGCTTCGCGCAGTGTTTGCCAGTTGCTACGGCGACCATTTCATTGACTGGGACAATGTTTTTTTTTTTTTCTTCTTGTTTTGTTTTCTCATCGTTGCAGCCTGGATTCGGTGGTGCTGTCTTCCCTGTTCTTATAATCAGAGGATCTGGCTTTTGTAATTTGCAGGTACCATTCTGACCTGTGCCGCTGGTGCTCCTGGAAGCTGCAGCTGGTTGTGGGAGGAGAGGGCATACTCATCATCATCAGCTCAAGTAACCTCATCAGCGGCTGGAAGCAAGCTCAGAAGTTAAAAGCTCAGCGGGAGAAGCCTGAGCCCTCACAAGTGCTTCAAGGCACTGATGGAAACCGCTATTGACGGCGCAAGGAAGGGGGTGTGGACGCGGTGGGGGAGTGTGGGCCGCTGTGGATCGAGTTGGACGGCGTGGATCCAGCGACTCTGAGATCAAACGGTGTGTAGTGATCCCCAGTAAATGTAAGGTAGCCAGCAGAGTCGGAGGCGCTTCTTTCATCACAGTTCACAGGATAATTCGCTCCTCCTCTTCCGCTCCGCTCGCCGCCGGTGAAGCCTCCGGCGAACACGACGAACAGCCGCCGTAGCGGCGGGAAACGCCGCAGGGAGATGTCTGCCCCACCCCGTACGGTGATCTGTGTGGGCGACGTCACGGCCACATCGCGAGAGCTAGAGAGCCTCTGGTCAACCTCGAGGCCGCGGTCCCCGCCGACGCCTTCGCCACGGCGCTGGTCATCTTCCTCGGCGATTCACAACGACCGCGGCGGACCCCGAAGGGTGCTCGACTTCCTCATCGCGCTCCCGGCGCGCGCCACCCTGCAGCGCCACGTCTTCCTCTGCGGCAGCCACGACTTTGCCTTCGCGGCGTTCGTCGGGGGCGCTGCCGCCGCCGCCCGACGGCTCCCGTTCTCGGCTAGCTGGGACGAGTACATCCACAACGAGGAGCACGAGGGTGGTTCCGCGGGCCGGGGGGTACGGGGCATGCACGTGCAGGGCAGGCGGTGGGGCGGGGTCATCAGGAGAGGTGGAACCCCGAAGGGGCTCCGTACAGGGGCTCCATCTACGACGCCCAGCCCACCTTCGAATCCTACGGCGTCGCCCATGGTTCCCCTGGTCAGTTCAGTCATGAAATTTCTTGCTCGTCAGTTTGTTTTCTTGCATCCTTTATTAATCGGCAAAATTTGCCACAGGACACACAAAGTGGCGCTTCTTTCTTTGGGGCTTGCGAAAGTGGAGGCGTTTTCTTAGAAACACATAAACGTGTGTTCCCAGATTTCTGAAGTCTTACACACCGTGGCCCTTATTTTTATTATTTCCGGCCGGCGGAGGGGAGAGAGCGGTTGCAAAGTGACCATCTGCCCTTGGCCACTTACGAAGCGGAGTGCGGTTGGTTGGTTGGACCGGTCCACCTCCTGGGTCCCCATTCTCCACGAGCAGCGGCCTGCGGGTGACGGTGGCGGCGTCTTGTCTGCTGGCGAGCCGTGGCGCGTGAGTCGCGTGCCAGCGGCGAGCTGCTGCTGGTGAGCGCGGCGGCGTGTGTTACAGCGGTGGGCGGCGGCAGGCGCTGAGGCGTCTTCGGTGCCTACGGCCTAGCGACATGGCTTCACGGCATCCGTGGCCGGTTACCGACCTCGAGTGCTTGGCTAGCAGCGTGGGCGAGGCGAGGGAGAGATGGGCAGCCATTGTGCCCGTTCTGCGAGGACTCCGGCCGTGGTGGGCGGACCTCGAACCCAAAAAAATCCATGCGAAGCAGTTCTACACTGTAGGAATCGAGATTGGGTAAGTTTTTCTTCATCGATTTTGGTCGATTTGAAGCGGGTTTCAAATTGGGGCTAGGGTTCATGTGTTCTTGTTCCACTGGCGAGGGTGACAACAAATGTGATTTCTTCATGTGGAAGCGGAGAGCCCGAGGTGAAGCCATGGACCTTTGCAAGTTCGATGGATGGTGTGATGGAATTCGCGGGATCGATGAACACGACCAATCGGTGTCGGCTCGGGAGGAAGGAAGGATATGAATAGCATTGTTGTTGGCCCAGTTCTAGGTGGATGAATGTAGCCGGTTTAGTAGTTGTAGTTGTGAACTTTGTTCTCTTGTGCATTGTGCTGTACAAGAATGGTGAATGTGGCATGTATGCGAAACTTGAGATTGTAATATCTTTCCAAATATCGATGAATGGAATGAAATGCTAGTTAATTATGCGCAATTGTGGATGTAATCAAAGCTGATGGTTCATTACAATACCAAACTGATGGTTCATTACAATGCTAAGTTCAAATCAAAAACGGCTTAAATTGAAGGTTCATTACAATACCAAAGCAAATGCAAACGCTTGGCATTGCACCTACAGTTACCCGCAATTGGCACAAGGTTCATTACAATACCACGGTCATTGCTTACAACGGCCCGGATATTGCCATAGATTGGCACAAAAAGCACTAAATAGCTAGCTAAATATTGCCCGCAGTTTGGCACAAAAGCAAAAGCACAAAGGCTACTACATGTCTGCAACGCCCTCTTGCTCCTAGTGCATGCGTTGGGACTGGATGTCGGTGAGAGATTTGTCCAGCAAAGCTTAGAATCTTTGCCCTCGGGCTAGATGTCACAAAGCTCCTACAAAATACAAAAGCATGTTAGTTAGTAGGCATGCCTAGTTAGCTTTTTTTTTAACATTATTAGATGCTTGATTTATAACATTCATATATTACAGGCATGACCACATCTTGTGTTGTTTTTGACGAGGAGAAGCGGCTGAGTTGTGGCTTTCTTGTTGCTTTCCTTGCCCTTGGTGTTGGCCTTCCTTTTCTTAGCACTAGATGGTTCAACAGTGGTATCTATGATTTCTACCACTTTTGGTTTTGTAAGTTCTCCTTTTTTTTTTGGTGAGTGCGGTGGGGGTGCATCCGGGGATCATGAAGCTGTTTCATTGCAAGTTTTACGGGAGGTGCCCCAATCCGCCACACCTTTTGCACCTTCTCTTCCCTTTCTTTGCTAGAACCACCTTCTTCAAGCGCCAACAATCCTTCTTTTCCTTGGCCTTCCTGCTGCTCTCTTGCATAGAGGAGGATACAACTTGAAACCAAGGTCCACCTTTTCCCAATCTTCCTTGTCGGGCATAGGAGGCCTGGCGGTTGCATAAGCGACTTTGAACTTGTCCTGAGTGGTAATGGTCAACATAATCCTCTAGTTGAAATTCCCTCCTAGTACCTATAGAAGCAATAGTATGCACACAAGGCAAACCAGTCACTTTTGCCAATGCCTACATGTGCACTCCTTCTTGTCTAGATCAACAATGAATTTCCATGGTACAAGTTCCTTGTTCACTCCTCCTACTTCACCAAGCATTGTACTTTTGTTAATGGTGCATCTGAAATTCACAGCTTTTGATGTGCAAAATCCTTCATCACATGAGGCAGAATTTGTACATTAAACTTAGTTGCAATTTGCCTCTAATGTAAAACCTTTGCATTATGAGCTGCCTTATCTTGTCCATCGGTTCCGGCATTTGGTAATGATTTCTCATAGTCGATCCGGTATTGAAGGTCTCCGGCTATGTTATTGGATTTACATAGTCACATTTGCTTAGTGTGCTAAACTTTGCCCTTGTCCATAGTTGTTTGTGATTGTCTTCCGGCCATTTGCATTTGCTTTTGGGCATGCCTTCAACATCTCATTCAATGCCTATTGAGTTGTTAGTCTATAGCACCTTGATGCGGGCCACAAATTCTTTTCAAACACTTCCCCACAGAATCTCTTACGGAATTTTTTGACAAGATGCCTCATGCATTCCCTATGCTCCACACCATTTTGAGAACAACTGCTTGATGGCCGCGCCTTGTCTATTCCTTTGCTGCATCGATTAGAAATTACAAGCCCAAAGAGGTGAACCAATTGCTTTGTGAAGCATCTTCATGAACCATTCGGTTGTCCTTGGTCAAGCTCTCAAAAGACACCATCGCCACGGGGAACATCCGGTTGTGGCCATCAACACCTACATTTGCTGCCCATTTGGCCTTCCACTTTCTGTCAAAGCTGTGGAGTCAATCCTAAATAAGGCCTACAGCCATTGAAACCATCAATACATGGCTTCAATGCTACAAACATCTTCTTTGAACCTCCTTTTATTTTTCACTTTTGTCCACTCCAATCTCTACAATGCTTCGGGACTCCTCTTACGAGCTCTAATTTCAAAGCAAACACATGATCAAAAGCTATCCTCCCGGCCTCCAAAATTTTTCATCTAGCACGCCATCATGTGCGGCGTCCCAGAACAAGCGTAGTAACTAATTTGAATGTCGTGCTACTTCTCCTCTAACTTTTGCTTCAATAAAAGTTGCACCAATAGTTGGATCCTTCCCTAAGCCAATTTATTACTCTGTCTTTGACCCAATGGTTTGTAGCCATGCGTTTTTTTCAATCTTGCTTTCTACTGGCACACTTATGGTTGTGTGGTATCTTCCTAATCACGGAAAAGAACACATGAAAAGAAGGCGAACAGTTGGATTCTTTGCATCGATAGCGATTGCAAAACATGAATTGAATAGGTAATTCCATACACACATACCTGCCATGTCTTCCCATCGGCTTTGGCGGCATAAATCCTCAATTGCACCTCTTGGCCTTACAATATGCTCTACGTACCTCGTTGCTTCAGCTTTGTAGGGGCTGCAAGTTCAACTTCATTAAGCCACGGCATCTTGAAAGCGGATACATCTCTTAAAACAATAACCATCTTCAAATGTAACACCAGCAGCTATCTTAGGGTTATCTATGTCGGTGGCGTGCACCACACTCACACCCCTCTTCATCATTAACAAGAGTGGGTCATCATCATCTTGGTCGAGTCGGGATAGTAATCACAACCCTCCTTTTCCTCCTCCACGGAAGATCCTTGTACTTTTCTTTCTCATCATCTACTCCAACATACTCAACTTCATCGACTCTCCCCAATCATCCGGCAAAGGGCATTATCATTAGCGAGGGGACATCATAGGTGGCGATTGGCATCGGCATTAGTAGCTAATGGCAAACACATTACCTGACTTCTGTTGTGTATATGCTAGCAACCGGGTTGGCCGGAATCGCGGCATGAAACTTGAGATTCGATGGCGAGGTCGGTGTCAACAACTTCTACATTCAAGTAGCTTATACCTTCCCAATACGCTTCAAATGCAGCAAGCAAGGTGAAGTCGGGTATACATACTGGCTGGTCCGCTGGATTTGTCCAAGCGACTTCGATTACTTGATCCTTCCCATAAACTATCTCCTTATCAAGCATGGCACAAAAAATCCATCCAATTGATAGTATCTTATCCACCCACACCTGGGAGTTGATAACATGATAGTCATCAAGCTCATCGGCCTTTGCTCTACATATCACGGGGCCGTAATTGCCACCCTACGAGGCGGTAGGCGGATCCATCTAAAAAAAAACCCGGTCGAAACTAGAGAAAGCAGCGTCGGAAGTTTCGCGCTCGAGGCACCAACACGTGCAAGCAACCAAAATTGGGTTCAGCGAAGGAACTAACCCTTTTGGGATCTGAATCGAGGCACCTTTGGTGAAACGCCCGAAGAACGCGGCGTGGATGGCCGGACTTCATCTTCCTCGTGGTGCCCTTCTTCAACTTTGTCATAGGGGCCTTTCGGTCGGGGGCGGCGTTCAATGGACACCTTGGGGGCTCAAAGGGGGCGTGTAGGATTGGCGGCGAGTGCTGAATGAGGATTGGGGGCGGGTGAAACCCTAGCGGCGGGTAGGGCGGGCCGGCCAATAACCCTTCGTTAGGAATTAGAGTCCAAATGGGCTTCGGGGCAACCAATGTCAATAACGAATGTTTCTCTCCCTCTGCTGGCTGGGAAATAATAAAAATAAGGGCCCGCGGTGTGCACTAGCAAATTTGCAACACTGCGTTTATGTGTTACGGCAAAATGCTTCACTTCGATTGTGTCTCGGCAAAAGCGACTTTCGCGTGTCTGTGGCAAATTTTGCCTTATTAATCCAGTACTAGTTGCGGTTCTGTACTCCAGTTATCAACCAATGTAATTTGCCATAGATCTTGTCGAACAGTTTACTTGTCTGTTAGAGCTGTGGTGCGCTTCAAAATGTGGGCATGTTGTGTTCATATATGTAAATCAATCTCTCACGAGACTGCATGAACCTTAAGAAATGCTGAATCGAGCAGGCTAGGAACCTATGATTTGGTTGTTTACTAAACGCGATGCACGATTTCCCAATAAGGAAATATGAGAAATTAGTTTATGTTATTCTGTCAATTCATCATTGAGGAAGAAGAGAACAATGGGGATTTGAGAAACCCAAAAAGACACACACCAAGATACAATTCCACAAAAGGATAACAACATCAGCAAGCAAGCAGCAGATGACCAAAAACCTAGTCTAATGGAATGCCCTGCCAAGTAAAGTCCGGAGGCATTTTGGTCCAGCAGGCAGCAGCACACACCAGAGGATGAACTATTAACTCTGTTTGCAGCAATATTCATGAATTTAGATTTGCCCCATTGAAGACAGTCGTTGCAATAGTTCCAAATCTCGCATGCCACAAGGATAATAATGAGATAATAAGCCCTTTCTTATCCTTCTTTTTGAGACCTCCTTCACTGCCTTGCACCACCAACTTGAGAATCTGCTGGTGGAAGGTTGTGGTGTGATGATGGCAGAAGCTCAACCACTGCAAAATTATAAACCAAACCTGTTGAGCAAAGACACTGGAGAGCAGGTTGCTGGACGAAAGGCCTCTCTTAACAAGCCGATCTGCCGTCAACAGCAGTTGTGCAAAAGCAAGCCAGATAATGTAAATTTTCTACACAAGATCAGAATGACTGCTTCAATGGAGTTTTGTGTTTAACACTTGACACGGTAAAACTTGGCAAGCTATTCACTGATAAAGCAAGGTACTAGTAACATTTATCTTACTTAAGGTACAAAAACAAGAAATTTGGTACTCCTAACTAGATTGTGTAAGCATATATTCAATTAATCATACATAATCTCCTGCTAGAAATTAACCAAACAATTTCTAATTTTCAGCAAACAGTTCCCAACAAGATCATCTTTTAATTCTAATTTTCTGTTGGTTCTAATTTTTCTGAGATCTCGTAAAGGCTGTGCCAGAGGATCTAAGAGGTTTCTGCATGACTTGGTTTGGATACATGAAGAGGTGAATTATTTGTGTGAACTGTAAGTATTCAAGCAAAGAGGTGTTTCTCTAAGGTATTCAGGTTATGGTTTTATGACAGGGAAAACGTGCCCATTGATATGGATGAAGGACAAATCATCTGCAATCTGATTTGCTGTCCATGCTGGCCTAGAGAGGACCATAGATTTGAATGAGCAACTTAGAGTTTTGAGAACTAGAGACACAAAGGGTGCCAAGGTTCAAATGCTTAGTGGGAGGCAAGATGTTTGGAACACACCCAAGGTGAAAACAATCTGCATCTTATTTCTCTCTAGTTCTCCAGAAAAGAAACTTAGTTTCTGAGTTGTTAATTAATATTTACCAGCTTGGTGAAACACAACATACTCCACAGAATGATTCTGCAAATGCTGATTTCTGTTTCATGAGTTTTATGGAAGAAACCATCTTGGTCTTTAGAATGCATCTGTAAATGCCTTTAAAATGTACAGTGCACTTGACACATCATTATTGTCTCATGATGTGTTAGTTGTCGTTGAGCTGATGTGACATCGTTTTTAGCAGAGCTTGTGGCAGTAAACCCAACGTTTTTACTGGAGTTATCGGAGCTGATATAATATATTCCTTAGCTGAGTGGAGCCTGCTAGTCTTGACCCTTGATCCCACCCACTCCATGATGCTTGATTTTTCCAGTTTTTTTTTTTATGTTGAAAAAAGATCTATGCATATTTTAATTTTGATCTCATCATCCTGTGGGTGAACAAATTATTTTTTGAAATGTATAACATGTATGGAAAAATGATAGACACTGGTTCCAAGTCTCTTTTCTTTTAACCTTTTCACATTGTTAAATCGGTCTTAGGCCTAACCTTGTATATTTGTATACAGAATGAAACTAGCATAACATGCTTGCAAAATCAAAGTACAACCGCCCTAATGTTTCAAATATGCTCATATTTAACAGGACATGCCAATAGGATGTCCTGTAATTTCTCTAGTATTCTCAATGCAATGTTCATTGGCATATCTGCATTATTCTGGTCATCTTGCCATTTTGAATTACTATTTGTCCCCTTGTAGGATCTAGTCGGGTGAACCATGTAGAAACACTATCAGTTCCTGCTTAGCAATGTTGTCTAGAAACTTCAATATGGATATGGTAAAGGTTCAGAATTTTCATTATTAGATTAGATCAAATTAAACTGAGGGGTTATCAATGCTAATTGCACCATTACATTGTGATATTCAAATTATACACACATACTTCTTACTACATCACTCACATATTTCGTTGGAAACCTCTGCTTCTGTGCTACCCTGAGTATAACTAGAAAGACCACGAGGCTTTTTGCCTCGCGCCCTGAAATAGCCAACAGGGCCAGTTCAATGAAAGCATAAAACTGTTCTGATGTACATGTACTGTAAGCGTTGCACTCATGGTACAATTGGGTGTGAGCTTTCTGCTTGCTCGAATATATAGATTCCATGAACTATGAGAGAGGTAGTATAGACCAAGTTAAATCAAGAGAGAACTGCTGATATGACACTACGAAAAACGGTATCATTTGGATAAAGCTGCAGCAAAATATTTATCTGTGACTCTGAATAGGTACTGTCGGTTTGTATAATGAAGAAGTGCTTTTTATCCTTCCTGCGGTGGCTAGCAGGCCATCACCTTTTGATGTGGAAGACACATACTAGGAGTATTCGATTGACTCCTGCAAGAGATAGGAACTTGGATAGTGTCATTATAAAGGAGAGTTTAACAGTTACTACAATATCATATTTACACCTTCTTGCAGATTCTAGCAGATGTAATAATGCTATAACAAATTTCAGTGGCATGTGGTACCAAGGATTAAAAGGTTAAATCTAAGCAGTCTGATCATTCGTATTGGGCTTACTTATTTAGTTAGTATGCATTTTAAAACAGTAAACTGCTCGTAACTTTTATTTATGAATGAAAGAATGGAAAGCGATTGCTATCGGGGTTTAAAAAAGTTACATGTCTACTAACTTGATTAAGGTTGGTTTACTCTGAACAAAAATACTTTTAAAGGCAAGTTTTATATATGTTGGTACTAGTCCAAATGAATCATAAGTTGTTTATTGTAAATTAAATAAAAAGGAAGGATGAAATATTTTTTGTAGGTGTATAACACATCTCTATTAATGGTAGATTATCAACATGACTTATATTCCAGAAGAGACCAGAGTATACGCTAGCATGTATTAGCTCCCGTTCGATCATATGTAGTCAGATCCTATGGTTGAGAACTACTTGGTGGTGTGGCCTTTTTTTGTAAGGCCAGAGGTTGCACCCTAGATTCCATGTGAAAAGATTTGATGAACTTGGCCGGTGTGTGGGTCTGCCTCTGGCTGCAAGCTTTTGTCTTTTTCCCCTTGTTCTATGATTCTCTGGTTTGTTGAATGTTGAAACAAGCATGGTGGATGTGCATCATGGGCTGCCTATACGTAGGGATTTCTGTTAGACATGATTTCTGTTCACACGGCACATACATGAGCACCTCTCGTACCTATATATGATTATACTGACTGAACGTAGAGTAGTGCTGAAGCACATTATCACATTAGGTGACCTCATTAGCCCTCATGATCGCCATTGTATTTATATTGAAGCTTGAACGGAAATGTTGATGTCATGGATATCTGTTTCTCAGGATCTGGCTGGCAAGCGGACTATCATTGTAAGTGGCCTGCGGGGGAAGCTCCACATCGATGGCCTCCGGTTTATAATTGATGAAGGCGGTGGTTATGAAGACAAACCTATTGCTGCAATAATTTTCCTTCAAAACATTGATCAGAAGTACCGAGGAAGCGGGAACCGCATCAAAACTGATATAGATACCATCACAGGAGCAGTGAACACAGGGTCCTGTTTGTTTTTCCCTTGTAATTACTGCTTATAGTCACAGTCATGTACTCATGTATCATATGTCAAACGACAATAGGAACAATCGTCCAAAGGAAAATAAGTCGGTGAAATGTAACTAGTCAACTTGTGAAGTGTAACTAGTCAACTTGGACAAGACTGTACATCCTCTTTTTTTCTGGGTAATAAAAATTTTACATCCACATCCTTGTCAGTTGTGTGAGCTTGTGTGAAATGATGTGTGGTAGCATGCTACAGTGTCAGAGAACGAACTTCCTTCTACACGTCCAGCACATTTCCTACTACTTTAAAAATGATGTGTGATAACATGCTGTCTCTTTCTTGGTGCTATTCGACAGATTTGGAAGGGACGGGCATGTGCACAGTGCAAGGCTCGCTTGCCATTTTGCGCCGTGAAAATTTGTAACGGTAGAGCAAAGGCAGCGAAACATCAGCAGCTAGGCCGAAAGCCGAATTGACGGTCAGGACGAGCGCGGCTACTCGTAGGCCCATTTGTACCCCGGCCGGGCCTTTTCGTCGGTTTGTTTCGATACTGTACGGCGATCAATCTATCGGCGATATGGTCAGGAGAGGTGGGACTGGGAAGAAAACAATTCAGACGGTTCCCATCATCCCTACTACTAGTACTAGTCAACACCAGTCGACAAGCTATAGAAAAATCTCCCTCGTATCTAGGATCAACTTGGTGATTAAACTAAGCATTCATGATTCATGGGTTGCACGGCTAGCTGCACGCTTTCTGGTGTTGGACGATACTAATTAAAATATTGTGCACTAGGCAAGATGACAGTGGTGAGAGATTTCGTTGCTATAAGAGTGTCTTTGTTTCAAGATTGGATAATGTTTTTTTGTCGGATGAATGTAAACCGTTTAGATCGCTTTGATTACCTGTTTGTTTTGGAGCGCAAAGAATGCATGCGGCCTAGGCAGAGTTGTTTGGGGCGCTCCACAGGCGGAGTTCTTAGCGAGAATCACTTTGTGGCTAACAAAGTAGCATCTACCAGTATGTAGGTCATTTTTCCATCTAATTTTAATAATATCTTTCCTAAGAATCAAAGAGAATCACTTTTGCTAGAGAATGGGAGAGCAAAGCGGAGGGGAATTAGGAAATGCGATTCTACCAAAGCGAACCACTTAGAAGTTGGATTTTTTGGTGAATGCATCCTCAAAACTTGGCTTGGCAAACAAATTTAGCGGGCAATAAGCAAAGACAGGGGCCGAGAATGTGATCCTTAAAAGCGGCCTCAAAAGTCTATTGGATTGGAAGGTGTTAGGTTTTGGTGGCCTAGGATCTAAATGGCATGGAAGCTGATAGAAAAGATCTTAGAGCACCCGCGGTTCTAGATCTTAGTTGGGCCCTACCGGCGATAAACATCATCGATTATCAACTCACACTGTACCAAGATGACTCCATATGTGGGCTGTGTTGTTAATGGATAAATCAATTGCCCTCAGCCCTCTCTGTCGCCTCTTCTTCCTCTTTGTGAGCCATGATATTTGCCGCGCCCTAACACTGGCTCATACCCCCCTCCACTTGTTTGGATATGGCGTCTCCTCATCCTCTTCTCCTTGTGCGGGTATCGGCTCTCCCTCTGGCCGGCGGTGTATCTCCACCTCCTTGTCCCATCATCTAGCCCGGCGGCTATGGCTCCTATGTCCTAGATCTAGGGGAGGGTGGAATCATGGGGAGCACGGCGACCCGGCTGACACCTCAAAGGCGCCTGCGACGCGGCGCCCGGTTCACGGAGATCGCATGGCGTGCAAGCTTCAGGCCATGCATTCGCACACCCTCAAAAGCGACCCTAGGACGCTGGACTCCTTACGCCGCCGCCCATTGCGTCGCTATGGCTCCCAACCTACCACCGCCACACCATTGTCCCGAGTCATCAGGGGCTCGTCACGCCACCCACGGGGGCCCTTATTCGCCCGGCATCCGCGAGCATGGATAAAAACTTCCTCTCAGCGGCGGGAGTGTAGACACGGGAGGTAGGAAAACCGAAGGATGGCTTCCTTTTCTTTTTCGCTTCCCGGAACGGGATCGATAGGAAGGAGTGGGTCGCCGTGGAGTGGCCTCCCGCACGCGATTAGCCGCAACTGATTTAGCATATATTATATGGATGCGGCCCCAGTCAGATTGCTCTTGTAGCTCTTCACTCACCCCTCTAGTCTCTTGAAGATCTTTCCACCTGCGGACAAAAGAATATCCAGCATTCATCTGCAAACCCTAATAGGACAGGGCACGACAACGAACGCCGTTGCAATGACACACGGTCCACGAGCAAAAGCCCCGTCACCAGGTACAAGAGACACTTGAACACCCCGCGCAGGTGGAAACGCGGCCGTGACTCTTGTGAACGAAGGATCTAAAGCACATCACCTTTTTTTTCTCAGGTTTCCTCTAAGAAAAAACAAAACAAAAACGGAAACCCAGTAGCATACGGGACTTGCAAATTCGTGTTGGCGTACTGACTAGTAGACGGAGGCGGTAGCGGCAGATCTACCTCTAGAGTGCGACCGCAACGAATGGCCGGGAGCGCGCTCACAGCCGTTGGTTGGCGATCGGCTGCTGCCCCACCCGCACGGCACGCCCCGTCCGCTGCCGCAGTGCTGCCACCTCCGGCGCGGGCGCACGGGGAAGACGACGCCACACGCTCTTCCGCGGGGCCCCCCCACTACCCTTCATTTTTTCCTCTCCCATCCCCATGCAGCCTTCCACCTCCGCCGCACGTTGCTCCCCTCCCTCCTCCCTCACTCTCTCTCCCCTGCCGCCCAGTCCCTGCGCCTGCTCCGCCTGCTTAATATCTCGCGCCGCTCCCTCCGGCCCGTGACGCCACTCCCCACGCGCGCACCCCGCTTCCCGTGCGTGCGTGGTTGAGGGCGGTTCCCGGACTCGGCTGATCTGCGGCTGGGTGCGCGCGGTGCGGGGATGGCGTCGTTCGCTGTGTCCGGCGCCGGCGCGAGGCTCGGGTCGTGCGGCCCGGCGGCTCCGCGCGATCTGCAGCCGGGAGCGGAGGAGTGGGGTGGTGGACTTGCCGGCGGTGCTCTTCAGGAGGAAGGACGCCATCTCTCGTACGGCTCGCTCTTCTTCCCCCCTCTCTATTCTTAGTCGGTCTCGGTCGCCGGTTCTCCTCGCTTCTCTCTCCATCCCTCTCGTGTGGCGTTTGCGTATGTGCTGGTTCCAACGGGAGTGCGCCTGATCCTGACTGCTTCTGCTTCTCAACTTCTCCCTATGTCTGCATTCCGCGATCGAGTCGAGCGCGGTTCCTGAACCGGAACCTGCATTTCGTTGCGCCAAACAAGGCATTAGTGTTACCAGTTGCTACTATAGCAATCGTTTCAACGTCTGTCTGAGCGAATGGGTTGCCTCGTTAAATTCACTCTTCTTCCTATTTTTTTTTTTTCTTAATCGTCACAGCCTGCAAATCGGTGTTGTTATTTTTCTCCAGTTCTTATCAGTGGAGCTGAGCTAGGCAGCTTTGGGGAAATTTGCAGGTACCGTTTTGAGCTGCGCTGGTGCTCCTGGAAAGGTGCTGGTGCCTGGAGGTGGCAGTGATGACTTTGCTTTCGTCCCCGCGGAGCCTGTCGACACTTCAGGGGCCAGCATGAAGAATTACAGGTTGGATTTGTCCCCGCCTGCTGTGCCTTGATGATGCACTTGCTCAAATAGTCAAAATATCAATAAAGGCTGGGGTGGCTCTTGAACTCAAAAATAGAGATGAGATCAAATTATGAGGGTCAACTTTTGCGCTCCTCATATCAGGCATTGTGCAAAGCCTCGTGCAGCATTGTTGTTAGGACACCATATGCTGGTTCTTGTGCTACTGACATGTTAGCTTGTATCCCACCTACACCTAGCAAAGAAGATCCTAATGAATGCACCATTTTGGTTATTTCTTCTGTTCCATATAAACTTATCTATTTCTTTTGCTGTAGATACCTGATTCAGAACTGGTTGTGGTGGAGAAGAGGCATACCTCATCAACTAGCTCAAGTAAGCTCAGAAGCATTGAGGGTACTGTGATGGAATTGATATTGATGGCGCAGCCATCAAAGCGTGGAGGAGAAACCACGAGTTATCCCCCCACCAGGAGATGGGTCAGCGAATATATGAGATTGACCCAATGCTGGAAGGGTATCGGAACCACCTTTGACTACGGTAAGCTGTTAACCCTGGACCTAAGGTGCTGAAATTATGCCTGCTCTTAATGTGATTATTCATCATGGTTTTGTGGCTGTATGAGAAAGCAATTTGGAGTTAATGACTGAAAACATAACTTCTATATTTTGAAGCTCATAAATGCAATATAAATGATTTTCATCACTGCTTATAATTATCCAAACAGAGCAATTAAAACTGACAAGAATGTGTAACTAGTAAGCGGGTGTAATTTACTCTGCTGATTCACCGACAATTAGACAAGTTGAGCTCCAATATTTGTTGCTTTTTTGTTGGGAAAAGTGCAAATTTGTCATTCTTTTACTTGGTTTGCCTTTGGTGGATTCAACAGATACAGTGAATATAAGAGAATGCGTGCGGCTATTGATCAACATGAAGGTGGTTTGGATGCATTTTCAACGCGGTTACATTTAAAAGCTTGGATTTTCGCAGGTAAAATGTAACGCCACATTAATATAACTCTTTTTAGTAAACCGGACATCATATGAGCAAATATTAATTACGTGTTTCCCCTTTCCTTTTCCAGTGCTGAAGGTATCACCTACAGAGAATGGGCTCCTGGAGCACATGTATGTTCTCTACAAGTCTTGGCAATCACCTTTTGAACACTTGATAATGTTCATGATTCACTTGATACCTTGTGCACAAGACTTATACAGATAGTCACACGAATATCATGATTGTCTTCAAAGTGATATTTTATCTTGCTGATCCAACTCATTAAGATTTAAGAACTGATTCTTGCATCTTACTGCAGTCTGCAGCATTAGTGGGTGACTTCAACAACTGGAATCCAAATGCTGATACTATGACCAGAGTATGTCTACAGTTCTGCGATATTCCATGTTTGCCTTGTAATGTTGATATATTTCATATTCTGTGTCTATTTCACTTGTTTACACATTCCTTCAAGTTAAGCCTGAAGTTCTCGTATTAAAAAATGTTGTATAAATTCAGTACAATGACCGAACTGAATCTTGGTACTGTACTTTGCTTAACCATCAATCAACCATCATATCATTTAATCCCTAAATTCAAAAGTTGATGCAAAGTTCGCCGCATGGATTTGGTTGTGTTATTAATGACCTGTAGAACAGTTTTGCACATTTTCATGTGTGATAAGCTGATAAAGTTCCATAGCATACAAACACATTTCCATTTGATAAGTATTGTTTTTCCCTATTATCCTGATATATGGAATTATCACTTTTAGAATGAGTATGGAGTTTGGGAGATTTTCCTGCCTAATAATGCTGATGGTTCCCCTGCTATTCCTCATGGCTCGCGTGTAAAGGTAGATTTTCTGATTAGTTAATTTGGGAGTAAAAAAATTCTTCAGATTGTGTCTGCTAAAGGGACATTTTTTTTTCTCTCCTTCCTATTATTTCTAGATACGGATGGATACACCATCTGGTGTGAAGGATTCCATTCCTGCGTGGATCAAGTTTTCTGTACAGGCTCCAGGTGAAATACCATACAATGGCATATATTATGATCCACCTGAAGAGGTATGCTCTAGTTTTTATGTTGCATTTTTAATGCTTACCACTGCCTAGTATCATTTTTACTTTCAACTTTTCTCTTATAGCATGTGGATACAGAAGAATATTTTGAATCTTGAAACTGACAATATGTCTTCTTAGTGGAGAGGATTGTGTCTTTGTTCCACTTGAGCCTCTTAGAGACGCCTAATTATTCTTTTTTTTGGTTCACTTCTCCGCTTTTAAACTTTTTATGACCATTTACTAAGGGTTTTTTACATACAAAAATGCAGGAGAAATATGTATTCAAACACCCTCAACCGAAGCGGCCAAAGTCACTGCGGATATACGAATCACATATTGGAATGAGTAGTCCGGTATGGCATTAAGTTATAATTTATTTATTTTTTTTTTGCTGTGCTTATTTTTTTTGTCCCTTGTAGCCCGTACCACTTCTGTAATATTTTTTAACATCCAACTGTTTATATTTCTCCTGCAAAAGAGAAAGGGAAGCTGTTAGTTCTTCATTTAGCTGCTCTCTGTTCATTCTTCACTTAGCTACTCTCAGACACATTGAATTCATTTGGCAGTTAAAATTTTGGAATATCTTTAAATTGGTTAATGGGAACTTAATTTGCATATAGATTATAATATGTGTATATCAGGTCTTTTCTATTTTCTTGCATGATTCCTTAATTTTTATTTGTAAAGATATTCCATATTAACATAAATGGAAAAACATGGCTTGTTGTTTCCAGACCTAGTTATATGTGAATGTTGTCTTTGTGGTAATAAATATTGCCATGTTAGTAGTTTCAGAAGTGAAACCTGTGCAAACTATAGATAAGAAAGACCATTTGAAATAAAGGTAGCTTATGATTGATTGTTTGTACCATTCTGTTGGGTAATTGAAGTTTCAGTACTATAAACTATGATCATCTATACTTGAGATAAACTGAGTATTTTAGATGATCTGTTACACAGAACCAAAGATAAATACGTATGCTAACTTCAGAGATGAAGTGCTGCCAAGAATTAAAAAGGCTTGATACAATGCAGTACAGATAATGGCGATCCAGGAACACTTTATTATGCAAGCTTTGGGTATTCACACTTTCAATGGATCCATCCATTCCCTTTGTTGTTTCTGTTTTTTTTCGTCCATCTGAACTCATGCATCCTAATGCTTTTGTACAAACATAAACATTTGATCCGCTTCTGTTATTTTTGTAGGCCATACAACAACCCTTAGTTTTCTAATATGATTATACTTCCATTTTCAGGTACCATGTTACAAATTTTTTTGCGCCAAGTAGCCGGTTTGGGACTCCAGAGGACCTAAAATCTCTGATTGACAAAGCGCATGAGCTTGGCTTGCTAGTGCTCATGGATATTGTCCATAGGTATGTCTTTTTTCAATTTTCAGGTATTTTAGATTGGGTTGTTGCCTTGTTGATAGCCCTGTTTTTATCATGCAGCAGAATTGCACCATGTATTAACTCAGTTGAAGTTAAAATATCTGACACCATGAGTAGATACTTCTTGAACCTTGCTTTATAAATAGTCACACAGATGGTGTGGATATGAACAGAGAAGCTCAGATGCACAAAACCCATTTTACCTGAAATTTTCTAGTTGATGCTACACTGCTAAACAGAAGTTGTGAGTTGGGAAAGTATATTTGGTTTCTTATGAATAAGTATGGACAGAGAAGCTCTGATGCAATAAACCCATTTAGCCTACCCCAACTTGCTTGGGACTGACATGCTTGGTGGTGGTGGTGGTTGTTATATGCTACACTGCCACACAGAAGTTGTGAGTTGGGAAAGTATATTTGTTTTCTTATGGATAAGGGTCCTAGGCCACTTATCCTCATTCCATTTACGTTGCGGTTTGTATAGTTACTGAGCTTAATCCACCTGCAAATATCTTTACGGAAGAGTTGTACAGAAGTCAATCGTTTTTTAAGAAATCCACCTGCTTTAGCAGTTGAAATTCGTTTGGTTTGTCCTTTTGAATTGCATGGATTTACCAATATTTGTGTATCCTGCAGTCACCATCAACAATACCTTGGACGGTTTAAGGTTCCTGATGGCACTGATACACATTACTTCCATGATCTCACGGGGCCATCATTGGATGTGGATTCTCGCCTATTCAATTATGGGAGTTGGGAAGTATGTAACGTGCAGTGTATTAGCTAATAGTTCCTATTTATCTTTCCATACATACATAACATTACGCTTTTGTGCAGGTTATGAGATATCCATGTCAAATGCAAGGTGGTGGCTTGAAGAATATAAGTTTGATGGGTTTCGATTTGATGGAGTGACCTCCATGATGTATACCACCATGGATTACAAGTAAGTTTACCAGATGATTCTGGTAGTTTGATGTCACAGTTCTCCAGTGGGTGCATTGTGCTGTCTGTTTTCAGTAAAAATAATTGTCGGGCATAGTTACATGTATCATGTCTCCTCGGCCAACTACCAAGTCCAAGATAGCTTACTGTAGTTGTACATGATAAAAAGAGAGAATTGACTTTTCTAAAATTGCTGTTATTTACTGTAGGTGGCATTCACCGAACTATGGCGAGTATTTTGATTTGCCACTGATGTTGATGCAGTAGTTTACCTAATGCTGGTAAACCATCTTATTCATGGGTTTATCCAGAAGCTGTATCCATTGGTGAAGATGTAAGTGCTCACAATATTTCAGTGTTTTTCTTTTGTAAATACTTCTCTCAAAGCAGTTAATTTAGTTGGTGCTTTTATCCCCCCTGAGGGACTATGTTAGTATTATTCATTTTGGAAGGAAGTCTATATTCATATTTACCTTGCATGCATGTTCTCAGATTCCATTTAGTTCTTTGACCTAATATGCAAATGTCAATTGATTTGATATTATTGGTGAAAAGAAAAAGGACATCCTCATAAATATCTTGAAAAGGTTTGATCTGGAATGCTATTACGATGGTATATTTGCAAAGGAACAAGGTTTAGCATACATGCAAAGTAGTTTATGGTCTTATGTACCCAACTGTACACATGCCTGGCCTATGCCAGTATTATTAAACTTCTGTGGGTTTAAGGTCTGAAAAATATTTTTTGAACATCAACATGACAGCCACATTCATTGTTCAACTTGTCTAATTATGCGCAGGTCAGCGGAATGCCTACGCTTTTGTATTCCTGTCCAAGATGGTGGTGTTGGTTTTGATTATCGCCTTCACATGGCTGTCCCAGACAAATGGATTGAACTTCTGAAGTAAGTGGTCAAAATGTTAGTGGTTACATATGCAAATGGTATATTTGAGTTCTTAATTGATTCAAGTCTACGTTTATGTTATTCTTTAAATAATATTTTGGTATCAGGTTTAATATGAGAAGTATCAATGACATAGTACCTTTCATTTCTCTTTTTATCACCCTAAAACACATGTAGTCGCTGCTTAAAATTTTTGCCCCAAATATCTAAAAAATGCTTTAGGTTTGTCGCAGGGAAAGATATTATTAGTAGAATTATCATCAAGTGGCAAAGCTAGTATTTCCTTATCATTATGTCTATAATGTTTTCTTAGTTTTAGATATAATGACAGTCAGAGCACCTAATGGTCAAAGGTGTATTAGGACCATGCCAATATTTTATGTGACAATTAAAATATGTGTCCTTCATGTACATATCTATCCTTGAGCTGGAATGCTAGTACCTCTCATACATATTCTGGGTAGTTCCAAATAAACATATGATGTGATCAAATTTCAACACTCTATTACCACAGGCAAAGTGATGAATATTGAAAAATGGGTGATATCATTGCACACCTTAACAAATAGAAGGTGGCTAGAAAAGTGTGTCACTTATTGTGAAAGTCATGATCAAGCTCTAGTTGGTGACAAGACAATTGCATTCTGGTTGATGGACAAGGTACTACTGGTTACTCTTTTTTTCTGTTTACCCCTATCTCTACCTTATGTCTTGTGCCCTATTTTTTTTGTGTTCCTTTTACTTGTTTCATATGGGTTTTCATCTATAGCCAACCCCAACTAGCTTTGGACTCAAAGGTTATGTTGTTTTGTTGTTGTTGTTGTCGCCTTGGGATAGTTATATGTTCGTTCACTAGTCATTAGTTGCAGGGCAAACTGACCACATTACTTGATATATTATGCAATGATTGCTACATAGTGTATGGTGATTTGCTAATCAGTTGAACACACGCATCTTCTTGCAAACACTTTTTTCAGTCAGTAAAACTTAACTGTAATCATTTATCAAACTATTTTGCTAAGAAAGTCATACAACTTACAGAAACCATAAATTGTTTTTACCTAATCAACTATTTTTCAGTCAGTTAAAGTTTTTGGCAACTGGATCTGATTTTTGTAACAGCTTATGAAATATCTAGGAGTCCCTTGAGCATAGATCTTCTTGTAGGTCTACTGGGCGAGACGCTATGCTCCCTTTGTATTTACAGGAAATAGCTAAACCAATATTACCAGGAAAAAACACATAAGATCTATCCGTGTTATTTGCTGACTTCTCGACCAGAGGACATTTAGGTGTCCCATCTTTCATCTGTTTATTCATCAATGTGTCCTTGTATGTATTTTGTTTAACTACCAGAGTATTGAAGGGTTTTCCATGCTTGCGCATTGAAGATAATTTTTTTATGATTTGTGGTTTTTCTCCTAGAAAAGCACGCTTCCACTTAAATATCATCACATATTGTTGATACTCAGTACATGCAGAAGTGTAGTATTGTGATGTAAAATGCTGGTTCACAATGAATGACATGAACATCTCGACTTCTTTTCCTGCAGGATATGTATGATTTCATGGTTCTGGACAGGCCTTCAACACCTGTCATCGATCGTGGGATAGCATTACATAAAATGATTAGCTTATCACAATGGGTTTAGGAGGCGAAGGCTATCTAAATTTCATGGGAAATGAGTTTGGGCATCCTGGTTAGTCTTTTCTATTTTATTGCATGTTGCATAGTTACGAGATATAATGTGTTTGTTCTTTGTGTGGCATGTAGCCTACTTCATCAGAGCAGGAAGTTTTGACTAGTTTCATTTTACGTGGCAGAATGGATAGATTTTCCAAGAGGTCCTCAAAGTCTTCCAAATGGCTCTGTTCTTCCTGGGAATAACTATAGTTTTGATAAAATGCCGTCGTAGATTTGACCTTGTAAGTTTACTGTGCTACTATATTCTTTTCAACAAATGTGCTACTATATTCTTTCAACAAATCTGATTGGCCACATATTTCTTGGTAATCTTGCTTGGGAAAGATCAAGAATGTTCTATATAAGCTAATACCACCATATGTCTTCATTGTTGCTGAATACAATTTTAATCCATCTGTTTTTTTCAGGGAGATGCAGATTATCTTAGATATCGTGGTATGCAAGAGTTTTGATCAGGCAATGCAGCACCTTGAGGGGAAATATGAAGTATGTCACTGGTTTATCTCTGTTGCACAACAACTTACCGCTAAATTTCTATACGACAACACCAACAAAGCATTTAGTCCCACGCAAGTTGGGCTAGGCTCGCTGTTGAATTTTATCTCGTTAATATTAATATGGAGTCAAAAACAAATTGAAAATTGAGGAAAACTGCTAGAGTGGAGGATATGGAATTGCTCTCTCTGTAGGAGGGTGGTTGGTGCATTTTACTGATGAAATGTGCAATATGATTTCAGTTCATGACATCTGATCACTCATATGTATCACGGAAACATGAGGAGGATAAGGTGATCATCTCGAGAGAGGAGATTTGGTCTTTGTGTTCAACTTCCACTGGAGCAATAGCTATTTTGACTATCGAGTTGGCTGTTTCCAAGCCTGGGAAGTACAAGGTATGCAGCTCTTTTGTATCATTGCATACATCTGTATTTTCTTTGTCCAAGCTTTCATCATTGTTGGGGTTCTATCAATTTTTTTTCCAGCATGGATAAGTCTGTTGCTGGAGATTATGTGGTCTTTGTAGCCATGTAGCAGTTTAGCACTTTATCTTTCACTAAATTATGAACATCTATCGACTTACACCGAAATTTGTTTCAAAATGTACTCAAATCAGCCCATTTGGGGACACAAATGTGTTGTGCTGGATGCTGATGGCTTTCTCTCTTTTCCTTGTCAGATCGTGTTAGATTCTGACGATGGCCTTTTCGGTGGATTTAGTCGGCTTGATCATGATGCTGAGTACTTCACTGCTGTAAGTCCTGGTTCATGGTTCTGACTATTGCGGCACACAGTCTTCTTCTCTTATTTTATCGCCCCCCCTACAACATCTAAGATAACGACCCATTTTCTGATGCTTATTACAGGACTGGCCGCATGACAACAGGCCGTGTTCTTCTCGGTCTATGCACCCAGCAGAACAGCTGTCGTATATGCACCTGCAGGTGAAGAGGACGAATAGGGCAACAGCCGCACAAGCGGCACAACAACAGTTACTGGGGGAAGAACTTCAGGGATGTACTGCCGGTGGCCTGACACCACTGCGCGATGCGACCACGCGCGATGCTGCCAAATGTTGTCACTGAGAAAGCGTGACAGGACAATCAGAGGTGGATAGGTTAGCTTATCGATGAGCTCTAGCTTTGGAGTAACTGGTGAAGGAAATGGACTGCGCACACACCATGTGGTTTTGACGTTTTGTACATATGGCATCAATAGGCATCGTATCATTGATCTCTCTGAATCAATCATTTGCGTCGTACTGCTTAGCTGTGTTAATAAGCCAGTGAAGTTCTCTGTGAATCAATCTTCCTTTGCTAATTACCAAACCTCGGCGTGGTATTGTACTTTTCAATACGGTGACGTCCGGGTAACTACGTCTCGTGCATATGTTCTTTGTGTACCCTACCTACGGCCTCTGCTCATGTTAGCAGCAACAGTTGTCCATATACAGCGTGTGCAGCAATCAGAAACGAATGGTTCGTCTAAGGAGATGGCAATGGGTATCAAAATCTGATGGAACTGGATTAATCTGTTCGTTTCATAGTAAAATAGAATGTGATACCCATCGGATAGGTGGATACGGGTATGGTTATATCTTACACAAACTTGCCAAAAAAAAAAAAAAAGAATAGATCCAGTGATGGCAGTTCCCACATGAGTTGGGTGGTTGGGTCTGAGGAAGGAATAACCGAGGCAAGCCTTACTCCTGCATTTTTGCAGAGAGGTTGCGTCGAACTAGGACACAAACTTGCAAACCTATGGGTATTTTGTTTGGGTGTCCAATTCAAATTGTGTGGGAAGAAAAAGTCACCCTCTATTCTAATATTTGCGATATTATGTCCTCACTTGAGTTGTAGTTGAAAACTTCAAATATTATTGAATAGTGTTCTATTATGAGCTAATGAACTTATATTGCCTATTTGAGTTGCATTTTTTTTTTGCCAGGTTTTATGACTCTCTCTGATATGCTTATTAGCTCATATGGTCTTAATGACATGTACTCAATACTCAATATATATAATGGCATATACTGAACATATGTCTGCTCCTGTGTTGATAATGGTAACGGTGTAGTTTTTCTCCAGTAGTATGAGCAACCTACATGTATCAGCTACCTAATATGGGCATGGGTATGGATGAGAGTATTTACCCACAGACAATTGTAATGGATACTAAATCCGCTCCAAATTGTAGTTCGTTTGATTTTTAAACCCCAACTTTGACCACTGCCTTATTCAAAAATTTTGTGCAAAATACCATTTCTTTTGTTATGGCTTGCTTCATTAACAAATGATATTTAAAATGACTTAAATTTGACTATTTTTGTGCAATTTTTTTTTTTTGAATAAGACAAGTGGTAAACTTAGGGTCAAAAAAAGTCAAACGAACTATAATTTAAAACGGAGGGAGTACAATCTATCATATAGGGATAGGGTGTAGCATGGATGGATGATATCCATGGATTTGTATCAATTGTCATCCCTACTCCTACTCGTCTGGGTCCATGATTTGAGCTTGATAGTGCATTTGTATAAGTTGCATATTAAATTAGTCTATTTAAAAAGGCAATCTATCTATCATACGTTTTGAGTTATGTTGATTCAAACTAGTTTAAGTTTGACCAACTTTATAGGAAAAAAAACATCAACATTTATGACACCAAATTAGTATCACAACTCACAAGATATAGCATAGAATATATTTTTATAATGTACTTATTTGGTGTCATAGTTGTTATTATCCTTTTTCTATAAACTCGATCAAACTTAATATAGTTTGAATTAGAGTGAAAGTTTGAATTGATTTATTTTGGGATGGAAAAGTAGGGAATCCTTTTTTACACCCTTAACTTTTGAGGTTGTTTTCATGGTTTTAAATTGCTATCGTTCTGATTTTTCGAATTTCGTGTTACAATTTCAATCCGAAATTGAATTTTGTCCAAAAATAGATATTTGATCGGATCAAATATAGAAAACAACGTGGTTCAATACATATATTTTCATACCGTTTTCATCCCTAGTAAAACCATCCTCTAGGATATTAAAAAATGATTTAAAAGTTATGAGTAAAAAAACCGATTTTCATAGATAAGGGAGGCAAAGCGGAGGACTGTAAAAAGTTGGGGGTTTTTTTTTTTTTTTTTTTTTGAACGAATAAAATTGAGGAGTCAGAAATGACATTTTTGAGGAAGTAATAAGTGGAAAAGGCTGACCTATCTGTATCCTAGCGGCCCAGCTCATACCCATGAGGCCCAGTCTGTCTATGCAGCCCAACAGGCCGATAGCATGCAATTCAGCTCACTGTCACTGGCTCAGTCCAACCTGTAGCCCGTTCACTGTCCACTACTACTACACAGTCCACTTTCCTTCTCATAAACAACCAAATTCTCCTATCAAAAAACTGAAATTCGGCTGGTGTTCACTTCTCGTCCTCTCATCTAGGTAGTGTTCACTCCGTGAAAAGTGATCTAAAAAGTACTACAGTAACTCGAATCTTTTATTATATGCATAAAACATTAAATATAGGTAAAAATAAAAAATAAATTATATAGTTTGGCTAAAAAAATTTAAACGAATCATTTCAAACCTATTTACTTACATGATAGGATAATAATTATCAAAGACAAACAAAAAAATTATAATAATAGTAAACCCAAAATATTTCACAACTAAACCGAAAAATATTCCCAGCTCACTCCGGGACCACTACTCTTCTCTGCTTGTGGCACGGGGGAACTGCAACATTGAGCGAGAGAGACAACACAGTGGCATGCAGGCCTACTCGTAGCTTTGCCTTTCTTCGCGTTCACTCGTAAGGGTTTTTCCCAATGCATGCTTTTACAGCTTTTCCAGCCGTCATTGTAAGGCCGATAAAAAAGTAGGTGCTTTCTATTCTTGTCATAGTGGGCTTGCGAGGAGGCTATAAGTCTTAAGGAGAGAGAATGTGGTCTATGCTAAAAAGAAGAGGGAGAGAAAATAAAGGTGTGTGGCGTGATGAAAGAAAAAGTTTATATGCAAGCTACAAAGCAATAGTTTTTTGCATTGTGTAAATAAGAAATTTCAATATTTCCTCATCTATGTGGATCATTTTTATTTATCTTTAGAACCACTACCATTTGTAGCCTTCATTGGCCTCGCCCTACAACGACTCTTTCTTAGGGACATGAGTACGCCCCTAGGAAGTAGTAGCCGTTCAAGCAGCCTACAAGCGAGGATTGATGTCTTTCCTCCGTTCTCCACACTTTATAATCTTTTGACTCATATAAACCGTGTTTGACCTCTCGTCTTATTCAATTTTTTTTAATAAATATTACCATTTTTGTTATGACTTATTACATCACTAAAGATATTGTAACGACGTTTTGTTTGTTTTATAATTTACATAAAAATTTGAATAAGGCGGCGGCCAAACACAATTTATACGAGTTATGAACCGCAAATGCCGCGAAAAGCGAGTGAGACGTGAAGCCAATTGCACGCGGATGGCTCTGACAGTTCACGTCCTTGTCGCGCCACATGCAGTGGACGTGGCGGGCCCAAAGATCGGTCAACGCGTCGCACCACATGCATGTGTAAAAATCGCGCCACGGGATGCGGCGCGACCAAAAAAAGATATGTATATGAAAAAATAATTTCAAACCAGGGGATAGATTTGAATTTTTTTTAAAAAGGTAAAATTTCACAAAAAGTCCTACTACTCCACTGCCTTCTAATAAACAACCAAATTCTGAAATTCGGCTGGTGAACAAAACCCTCTCCGCCCAAACCTCCGCAAAATCCAGGCGGCGAGATGGCGCCGCCGCCGCGATGCGATGTTGGCGGCGAGGACTTCATCAGCAACCTCCCGCTTGAGCTCCTCTCTTCAATCATCTCCTGCCTCGGTACCGCCGAGGCTGCGCGCACCGCCGTCCTCTCTCCTCGCTGGCGCGACGCGTGGCGTGGGACCCCGCTCCGCCTCGACGACCTCGAGCTCCCCGCCGCGCCCCCGCGCCTCCATCGCCCGCGCCGCGTCGGCGTCGGGAGCGCCCTGGCGGCGCGCGCCGACACCGTCGCCCTCGCGCTCGCCTCCCACCCGGGCCCCGTCGCGCGCTTCCGCCTCGCCCGCACCACCCTCCGCGCCCCGCGTCCTCGCCGCGGAGGCCTGGTTCCGCAGCCTCGCGGCCGGCGACCGCCGCGCCCGCGAGGTCTCGCTCGTCTGCCCACCCGAGTGGTGCCACCGCGCGCTCGCCGACCCACTCCTCACCTCCGCCATTCCCGAGACCCTCGCCCCTCGGCGAGTGCCGCTTCTCCGACGCCGGAGCCGCCGCCGCCTCCGCGTCCCGTCTCACGGAGCTCTCCCTTTTAGGACCCACATCTCCGAGGCTGCACCCCTAGAGCCTGCTATCTGGCTGCCCCGCGCTGCGTAGCGTCATGTTCAGGCACATCCAGGGCCCCCGCCGCATCCGCATCACTTCTTGCCGCAGCCTCGTGCTGTTCGGTCTGTGGCATTACAAGCACCTAGAGGAGCTCACCGTCGAGAACGCCCCGCGCCTGGAGTGTCTGCTCGGCGACGTGCATCTGGGAGCGTCGGTCACCATCGGCGGCGCGCCAAAGCTTACTGCTTTAGGCTATCTCGTGGCGGGCTTCCGGGCTTTCCTCCCCGGCATCGACGAACCTGCTGTTGAAGAGGTAGTCACCTTATTTCAATTCACTTCTCGTTCTCCTTCTTCGTCTTGGATAGCTGAGCCTAAATGAGGCATCGCTCACTTGTACATCACAGAAGGTTAACAAGGGGCTGCGTGCTCCTTTCAATAGCGTGAAGATTCTAGCTATCAGCATGACATTCTCGAGCAAGAAGAACATGACGACAGTGATGAACTTGCTCAAGTGCTTTCCTTCCTGGAGACATTGCATATCCAGGTAATTACTAATTACAGCTTGAGGTTGCCACCCATTGGCAATTGCTTTGTTAGTGTGTGTACTATATCCACTGAACTAGTCGTTGAATTTGGACTACCGTGCCGGACGACATACACAAATTAGCTTTCAAAACCAAACAAAATAACATTCCCCCCTTTGCTGACATTTCAAAATGGTTTCTTCGGTGGTTTTGCACGTGGCAGTGGGGGTCTAACTTTTTCCATATGGAGTCGTCTGAATATAAATTTTATTTCGAAGTTACAGAACTCGACACAAAGTACAACTGGTAGTTGATAAGTTTTTTAGATAAAACTGGTAGTTGATAAGTTGTTTTGTTAATACATTAGAGACTCAAATATTCGGTTTAAGTTACCATATTTTAAAATTTGATTTTTTGAATTTTTCAAAGGACCTGAGATGTTGACATAGTCTCTACCAAAGTGGTCATTTCCAGTAAACTCTACAACTTGCAGTTGAAAGATTTTTTGTCTGAAACCCAAATATTTGTTTTAAGTTCTCTAATACTGAAATTCAGTTTTTTAATGTTTCAAACGGTCTCTGATGTTGATGTGGTCTACACCAAAGTTGTACCTCTTAACATTTATAACTTTTGTTGTTGGCAGTTTTTTTATTTGAGATCATTTAGAGGCCCATATTTTTTATTTTTTTGAAAAAAATCAAAGAAATTGAATTTCAAAATCTGAGAATTTAAAACAAACATTGGGGCCTCTAAATGTCCCCAATATGTCTACAAAGTTGTAGAACTTGAAACTACAACTTTGGCATAGACTATGTCAACATTTGAGATTTTGAGGTCATTTGGAAAAAAAAGTTAAAATGAAATATAAAATCTGGTAACCTAAAACGAATATTTGAGCCGCTAACATATATTAAATAAAAAAAATATCAACTAGAAATTGGTATATCGTGTTGAGATCTACAACTTTGGTATGGAGTTTGTATTCATATGAGTTCATATGAAAAAGTTATGTTTTTTATATAAAAGAAAGAGAGGCCAAATGACAGGTGAGTCCCACTGCCACATCAGCAAATCCACTAAAAAAACTTGTGTGTTGTCCGTTATTCAAGTTCAAGTTCGAGGGGTCTTTCAAATTCATTGACTAGTTTATGGGGTGAACCGGACTTTACTTCATTAGCTAAACATGGCAAAGAACTTCCTCTGATTCTTCATTTTTGTGTAAAAGGGCAAGCCCGACAACACCAGGTTGATACAATTGACTCCGGCTACTACCAGAAGAATGAACCCATTGGATGTATTGTTAACCATCTCAAGACCGTGAGGCTGGAAATCAAAGTTAAGAACCTGATAAGTTTAAGTTGAGGAGCGAAACATGTTTGAATTTGTGTGTTTTCTCCTTGCGAGTGCACAGGTTCTGCAGATCATGAAGATTCAATCTGCCATTGCAGACACCCCTGCGTGGATTACTGAACAGCGAAATCTCATTCAATGCCACAAGGCCTCTGTGGAAGCCAAAGTTGTGTTCGAGGGCCTGAAAGTCGTCCATCGCAAGAGGTTCAGTATAGAGGATGTGAATGCTTTACCTGACCCCTTTGATAGTGATATCGACATCATGGGCTACTAAATGGCTTGAGTCTTACTGCAGGGATAATCCACCTACAAACTGTTGAAGGCATTTTGTGTTATGTTATCTGGTTATCTGAATCTACAATTTCATTTAGCCAGCATTTCAGGTTTCGTTCTAAAGAAGAGCAATATCCGTGGTGCCACTGTCACATAGTTTCCACTGTCCTGGGTTGATGTTCTGAATCTAGACTAATTTATGTGGTCTTTATGGTTTATCCTTGAAGAGTTGCTACCCATGATGCCACTGGTAGGCTCGTTGGCCTATGCCAGTTAACTTAAGCATCGATTTGGAATCTACACTTTGACTTTGTCATCTGTTTTTCTTGTCGCTTTGAAAATACATGTCCCTTGTCAGATTATGTGATATTTCATAAGCTTCGAATTTGTAGGACTCCTACATTTTCCTCTTTAGTATAGATATAGATATAGATTATCCTTGCCAATTACTTCTTTTCACTCAGTCTTCCAATATTTTTATCCTTTGTTTTGGAGCTACAAACCTTCACTGACGTCACACCTAGAATGATCGTTTGAGTCCGTAATCATCGAACTGCGCGTGTAGGCATGTTCACCTTCCAAGGGTGCACACAAATAACCACACATTTAAGTTAAATCAATCTCCTATCAATATTCCACACAGGATTTATCCATCGTTGTACTGACATTTATCATAGGCCTTGGAATTTATCTGATTTATTAAGGTTGAACATAGCTCGGCAAAGAATCTGTTTGGATTAAGGAGTCAATTATTAGCTAGTTAAATTTCTAACTAGTTGTTAGCCAACTAGTTAACGATCATAACTAATTTTTTGGTTGAACATAGCTCGATAAAGAATCTGTTTGGATTAAGGAGTCAATTATTAGCTAGCTAAATTTCTAACTAGCTGTTAGCCAACTAGTTAACGATCATAACTAATTTTTTAGCTCTAACTAGTAACTGGCCATGTGCTTCCAAATTTACTCTAAATCCAATTAAATTATTTGCTCTTCACATCTGTACAAATGCCATGCAATAAAGACCTGTTCGGCATGACTTCTCTATTTTAGCATCAAGAGCTATTTGAAGCCGTTGTGTCGAACAAGGTAAACCAAACTTCACCAAGGAAGCCCCCTCAAAACAGACAAAGAATATGTGGAGGATGGAGTAGAAAATCCAGGCTTTACCCGACATCAAGCTTGATCCACTAGCTGGTTCAACCACCACCAATAGTGCTTTTCTCTCCTAACAAATTAGTACCAACCAACCGTACTTTTCTCTCTCAGAACAAATCAAAGATCGATCCACCAAAGACCAAACCAGCCAAATAAGGCGCAAGATGGTTAGAGTGCTCTGCTCACAGACGGGGAAGAAGACACGAACAAGAGGATGAGAATAGAAGAAGATAGAATATTTGGTCAATTTATTCGTCCACAATGAGAAGCTGTTTTACCAAACAATTTCATAAAAACAACCTAACTCTGACAGCACTGATGCGGTAAAGTGGAGCCACTCTGTCAGAACTGATGTGGCAAAGTGGATAAAAAAAAAGAACCTAAATTATAGGTCAAAACGCATGGAACATTGCTATCGTAACACAAATCCAAAAGATATGCATCATGATAAACACCGGTACTGTTAAGGGGCTCACACAACAGAATGGCAAAGGTCATTGGTTGGGCTCCCACCCGCGTTCAAATCCGGGTGTGACACTTTATCCTAGATTTATTTCGGGATTTTCCCGGTAGGCTGTGCATTAAGTGGTAGGCGACGCCCCCGCCGATAGCGAGGCGCCAGTGGTGACTTCGAACTTCAAGACTTTTCGGCTCGATCCATCGAAGGTGCTCATAGAGGTAGGGTTTGCGTACGTGTGTTCATAAGGGTGAGTGTGCGTGCGTGTTGAGCGTGTAATTAAAAAAGATAAACACCGGTACAAACTTATATTGCTCAAAAACAAAAATGATGCACATACACGTAATACTATATAAACAACAAAAATATTCTTTTTTGACGTATATAACAACAAGAGATAAAGCTAAGAAACTCTCAGAAAACGGTGGACTAGAAGCTTCCAAATCGAACGGCCCATAAAGACGACGACCTGGGAACGAGCGAAGCGAATTGTGGAAGGACGCAAAGGGTCCATCAGCGCAAAGGTGAGAGCTTTTTTTTTCTTCAGAATCTACCATCCGTCCTCCTCGTCAACTCTCGTCGTGCTCACCTCATCCGTCCTTGGGCAAATCTTCAGTTCCAGAGCGGGGTGGTGTTGGCAGGCACAGATCGAAGGCGACCGCCATGGCGGATCAGTTCGCGGATTCGGCGGTAAGCCTCGAGTTCTTCCTTCCTTGCTCAATCCTTAATACTATGCTGCTGTGGGAGTCCAAATCGGGCTCGAATGTATAGAGGTGATGGTCGGAAGCGGTGCCCCCCTCCGCGTCGTCTCTGTCGCCGCCAATTGCACCCTCCCCCGGCCGCCGGCGTTGCCTGTCCTCCGCACCACCTTTTTTTCCCCTCATCTATCCCTCCCTTTCTCCGTCTTGCGATTCGACCTCCGGCAGCGTCGGCGGCCGTCCGATAGGCGGCGGTGTGGATCCGGGGCCTCCAGGGGCGGATCCGGTCCTACCTTACCCGGATCTGGTGTCCTCTCGCCCGGGCGGGCTTGGGTGCTCGGCACTGGCTCCGCGGCGCAGGCATGCCGTTGTTCCTGCTTGCCCGGCTCTCTGGGCCTCGTGCTGTCATGCACTCGCAGGTCCCTTCTGCTCGCGCGAGCTTACCATGGGCGCAGTAAGCGTACCATGATCGGAGTTGTAGCTGATTTTGGTGCATCAACTTCGAATTTGATGTGTGGAGGATTGGATCTGTAGAATTTGTGCAAGGATTCTACGTGATCAATAGGTCTGTGGTTGTTAGAAAATATACGTTTCTGTTGTGTCCTAGAATAGAGATTGCAGAGTGCTTTGATCTTCTTCGTGAGCGTTGATATCATATAGGAGTACTACCAAAATTTGCATAAGCTTGCTAACTGTTGCTTACAGGTCTGGAGCTTTCTAACTATCATATATGTATATGTATGTCATGTTTGATTAATGTAGTGTTCAATGTTTTAGTTCTGTCCAATTCTGTAGATAGCTGATGTTATCTGCTAGAATAATCTGATTAGTGTGATGCCTTGAAAATCTTGTGCATTTTATAAATTTACAAGGTTTGTATGTGTAATCGTTTAGTTGTTTTTAAGTTACATTTAGTTGATGCTGAGTGGCTGTAGTTTGATTAGTATCAAGCTGCTATCAGTTGATCTCTGTGCTAACTAATCTGCATATTTGATTATAAATGGTGACAGTACTCTTTTTGGGCATATCACTTCTACACACCTGCCCTATGAACCTATTTGTGAGGATTTTGTAGGACTGCGAATTGACTTACTCATAGATTGAACTTCACAAATTGCATACCACTTGTACAGATCAACTTCATCTTTGTGCTGTGACTAGTCTTTGCAGTTGTGGATCACAATTTGCACAAGCGCTCTATAATAGAGATATTAATTACTCTTATCTTTATGATGCTGTTCAGTTAGCATTGGGTCTACCAAATTGTAAAGCATACACATGTTGATCTGTTGTTTGATTGTCCTAACCTTCAACATATGATCTTGCAAGGCCCATTCACCTAGTCTACTACTACTATTGTCTTCCGTATGCAGTTTATTTTGCTCATAGACTACACCACCTGTGTTTCAGAATAATGTTGTCATTGAGGAGGTGAACAAGGGCCTGAACCCAGGAATGGTGGTTCTGCTTGTGGTTGCAAGCTTCCTGTTGCTCTTCTTTGTCGGGAACTACGCGCTGTATGTGTATGCGCAGAAGACGCTTCCGCCCAAGAAGAAGAAGCCAGTCTCGAAGAAGAAGCTGAAGAGGGAAAAGCTGAAGCAGGGGGTCTCTGCGCCAGGAGAGTGAACAGCTATGCTGCTGATCCTCCCGTCCTGGAGCTCCTATTTACATGATTATTAAAGCAAAAAAAATATACCAGCTGGAGCCACAGTGTTGGAAGTGACTTTGTTCTGTAGATGCTTTGTGTTTAATGGTACATTTGTATTGGACACCAGTGTTTTAGCAACTGATGAATCTTAGCCTAAACCGAGCTGCTGTTCCTTTTTCCTTAAAGTTGTTCAATGCTGGTCCTTTTTGCATCAGTAAAAAAAATTAGCATGGATAGAAAGTTTGATGTCATATCTGAGGTAAGCAGAAGAAAGTTTGTTAGGTTGAGCCACACCCACATATCCTGCAGCTCCCTTTTCCAACTTCCTCCAGTATTACTATCGGCTGCCAACTGTTATAAGATGACGTTCTTCAATAATATATTTTGTTGCTAAGTTTTTTTAATAAGGACATTCAACAAGATTTGAGATGATTTCACGTCATGCTGCGTACTATGATGGCCTCTTACCATCGTTAATCATGATGATGAACGGCCGGTCCCTGATATTTTGTTCCTGTGAGTATAGCAAGGAAGATTTCTGAGTCGATATGGCAGCTTTTGTGAGAGAGAAAGGGATTTGGATTTGTGACGATCTCTTCTCCCTTGCTCTCGGACCGACGCTCCGTCTCAGTTGTCATTCCATTCCGGTGGCCATGGCGACTGACGACGGCGTGTCGTCGGCTTGTCTCTCCAAGCTTTCAGACTTGCAGGCACCAAGTCGTCGTCTCCGCTGACGACGATGCCTATGCCGAGGGCTCAGCGACGTCCAAGCGCGACGAGACGCGCGCGGGCGGGCGCACCAACCCGACGAAAGGATCACCTCACCTCACCTCACCGATAAACAATCCCGGCCGGAGCAGATCAGTCGCTTCCCCGGCACACTTCTCGGGCCGGCGAGAGCAGGAGCAGGGCAAGATGGTAGAGTTACTTGTACTCGACCTCTGGCGGCAGCCGACAGGGCACGCCATTGCCATCGCCACCTAACAGCAACCATACAATACTATACGGTGCAGCTGTGATCGATCGATCGATCGGCTACTGGATCGCCACCATTGCCATCGCCATCTTAGATTGGTGGTGGTCTCTGGCACAAGCTGCCGTGCGTGTGCCGCTCCCTCACGCACACGGCTGCTGCTCGGTCACATGCATCTACATCAAAGACGAGACAAGTTGTAGTGATGCCGCCTCTTGGATTCTTCTCCGGTTCTTCCTTGAGCGACACAGCAGCGGCAGTTGTTTTGCCAACCTTTTTGCTCAGTTCCACTTGCTTGCCACTGTGCTGCTGGGTGGGTTGCTTAGACAACCAGCATTGCCGGGAAAGCAACAGATCGAGGCCAGGCCACGCACGCACGGCGACCTGCAGGCAAAGCTTGTGCTATAAATGGCGTGAAGCGAGGAAGAGAAGGAAGAGAGAATAGCTAGTAGGCAGCGCACTGACAACATACGCGGCGGAGCTGCCTGAGCTAGAGGAGGAGGAGGGCAACATGCAGGGCGGTGGTGGCGTGGAGCAGCCGATGCAGATGGTGCTGCGGGTGAAGCACCCGGGCAGCAGCGGCGCGGGCGACGACGACGAAGGCGAGGGGTCCTCGAGGTCGGCGCTCTCGGTGTTCAAGGCCAAGGAGGAGCAGATCGAGAGGCGCAAGATGGAGGTCAGGGAGAAGGTGTTCGCGCACCTCGGACGCGTCGAGGAGGAGTCCAAGCGACTCGCCTTCATCAGACAGGTACGTCGGTCAGGCAGGCGCCAGTGATGGTACAATGTTTTTCTTTACGGCATTTCAGACACGTTTGCTCTTGATGAAAAACATCATTTCAGTACGGCGTACATTAGCATCACAATAGTCTTGGAGAACGATAGTTTTGGAGTGGTAAAGGCCATTGGCTGAGGGGCTCCTACTCAGGGTTCGAATCCTGGGCGTGGCACCGTTTGCGTTGTGGGGTACTCCCCTACTGTTTTCTCTAAAAAAAAAAACATCACAATAGTCTTGCTGCGAACCGTATTTGAAATCTCTGAATTTGATGTTACCCTGCCCTGAATGAACACCCGATAGCACTTCGATTCAGTCAGCGAATTCGATTTATTACTAGTACTGAATTGTTAGTGATAACGTGGGATTTTTGTGCGAACACAAGGTGGTTTTTTCATTTCCTCTGTTATTAGGATGGCACTGTTGTTTTATTACTCTGAAATCCCTGCTGTTGTTTCATTTCCTGTGTGGGTTATTAGGAGCTGGAAGGCATGGCGGATCCGACGCGGAAGGAGGTGGAGTCGATACGGAAGCGGATTGATACGGTGAACCGTCAGCTCAAGCCTCTCAGCAAGAGCTGCGTCAAGAAGGTGACACACATGCGTTGCGTAGATGACACCCTTCGTTTCAAGTAGTTCGTTCATTACCTGACATGTGGATTTTGTTTTGATGAACTGAAAAAAAAAAATTAAGGAGAAGGAGTACAAGGAGGTCCTGGAAGCGTACAATGACAAGAGCAAAGAGAAAGCACTGCTAGTGAACAGGCTAATCGAGGTAAAACCTCTCTGAGCATGAAAATAAAAAACTGCTAGCTCACTGTAATCAGCTCTTTATAGTTTATACTCATGAACTTCTGAATGACTTCCCTTAAAAAAAAACTTCTGAATCACTAAAGACTTGCTCTGAATCGCCTGGGATGATATTTGTTGCAGCTTGTGAGCGAAAGCGAGAGGATGCGAATGAAGAAGCTCGAGGAGCTCAACAAGACAGTCGACTCACTCTACTAGACGTACGCCAGCCGATGCTCTGCTCACCAACCTCCGATCCTGCATCCAGAGCTTGCACGCTCGCCCTCTGTAACCTGATCTCCGTGTGCCATGGTTTCGTGACCTGTTCAAGGTGTTGGTTGCTTGTAACTGATGTTTTTCATTGGGTGATCCTTTTCTTTTTTCTTCCTTTGGTTTCTTTTATTTCAGCAGTTTGGTTTGTGTGTCACTGTCGAGTAAAACTGACGTATTTAAGCAACAAAAAAGAGCCAGCGAGCTGCTGTCTAGTCTGACCACATTTTGAGGGTTCATTCATGACGCTAGGACGTCCTGTAGTCTTTATTCTGGGTTGTTCCACCTTTCCTTCAGTTTGTGTCATCGCTGACGCAGACAACTCTGAAATGAAACCACTCGAGAGGCCGGGGTCATCAGGCCGTCAGGTTTTAATAGCTTCAGATTATGAACCAGTTCCACTGTTTGCAATGAGAACATTTCATGGAGGTGTGCTCCTAGCTTGCCATTCTAGTTCTAAGCCTAACCTTAGGGTACCCCCGCACTTGCCATAAGAACGTACAGAGGCCACCACATGAGTTAGTTAAGGTGGCTTATTTCGATCTGGTACACACACAGCACAGCGGTTTGAAGGGCCTCTGATTCGAAGGACTACACTCCATGTTTCTTGCTTAATGATACACTTGCCAAGCCGCCTTTAATTATCACTATGTCTTTGAATATAATCATGGTATCGATCTGATCCATCAAGTCATGAATGAGAACCCACAATTGTGGTTCGACAGCAGCTCATGGTTGCTGGCTGGCTGCTTGCGTTTGGTCGTCAGCGGCAAAGAAAGAAGTTGATCACTACAGACAGAAACTTGATGGAGTGGCAGATGAGATTTGGTACAGTGGATCTATGAGTACTTACTGTACTTAACATTCGATTAAACTCAATGAAACAATGTCAGTAGTTGCCGCTACCTCTATCGGGGTACATATGGCTGGTCCTCGAAGAAAGGTAGATGAAGAGACCCACAAAACACGATTGCTGATTGGATATACCAGTAAACACGCGAGCAGAGAGGTCCAATCCAAACCATGAGACATTGAGACCATATGCATGTTTCCGTGCATACCATCCGGTTAGACAAAGTGCTGAAGTATTCCACATGAAAAACAACTTTTGTCATTGCCAATTGCCAGTTGCCACACACACACACACACACACACAGAGAGAGAGAGAGAGAGAGAGAGAGAGCCATCTCTTGAACAATTAGGTTCCCTCATCCACGACGATGCATTGATGCCCAACCACCCTCCTGCTTCAGACAAATGTAAATCTAACCTTGCCCAAAGGAGTCGAGGAGGAACAGCACAAGGGCGTGTACTTGTTCGTACGTATGCCGTAGCTGTATGGACTTATGGCGCTCTGTTCTGTCAGCGATCTACTCCACTTGATTGATCAGTACCAGGTCGGCAGGCCAGTGGCCAGTGCGAAACTAGAATTATACTCCCCTTGAAAATTACTTGTCATTTCTAGCTTCTCGAGAAAACACTTTTAATTTTGACCAAATACATATAATAGATCATTAATATTTATGGTGAATAAGTATCATCAGATTAATAGTTGAATATATTATTTAATAAACTTATTTTGGGATACAAATGTTTTCAAAGTTTTAAAAGTTAAGAAAGATTGACAAGCACAGAACGAAAGCGACACTTATTTATGGACAGTTAGAGTAGCTAATTCAAATTATATAAAGTAATATTTACTTTTTATGTCGAATGTATATTATATATTTACTATATTAACACAACAACAAAAAAAAGAGCCCCACGTTTGCTAAGAGGGGTCTCGATTTATGAGACTAATCAGGAAAAAGAAGAATATCCGTTTTACGCAACTAAGAAAATAACTTTTCATTGTTGGATTTCATGATGATCTAACGAATGAGAATGAGAATAAATATAGTATCAAAAAGGAGAGCAAATATACATAATTTGACAATAGAATGTCAAAAAAAAAAAAAAAAAACAATATCCATTAGATTTGTTTTCATAATTTGACGGCCGAGCATAAAAAGAGTATCCATGTCAAATAAAGGTCTATAAATTATATGAGATTAATTAATCGGAAAAAGGTATGCACCGGTGGATTTTGTGAGCATCTAACAACCAAGAACAAATAGAATATCCTTATCAAATAAAATGTACACAATTTTGAGATTAATTTAAGAAATGAAATAATATATGTATTGTTGGATTTTAGAGATTTTATGATGATGTAACGGCTAACAATAATTAGAGTATTTTGTCAAATATGGCCTAAAATTATGAGATTAATAAAACAGGGTATGTATTGTTGTATTTTACAATGGCTTAACACAACTGAGTAAAAAACGGTATTACTGTCAAATACAAGGTCTAAAAGTTATGAGATTAAATAGGGAAAAAAGAATATGCACCATTAGACTCTCGCTACCGATATTGAAAGCGTGAAGGGATATGAAGTACAGGGCCCCGAGTCAGCACCATTGAAGCATGCTCGGATGCCACAAGCGCAGCCATCTTCAAGCTAATAAACTAGGGTGCGGTAGGGCCTTAGACATAAGCAACCCCGACGACCTCAACCACGTGGCATCACCAAAGAGGGCATCGGAATCGCCCACTCGGCCGCCCACGGCCATGGTGGGCGCCGCTTCGCCCGCCGGCGTGAAGCTTCTACGAGGTAGGGTGCGGCGCAGCTCTCAGCGTAGGTGACCATGACAACGACAATGTCGAGAATGGGGCAATCCGGCCACTACCAAGACCGGCACAACTTACACAGCAAGAAGGAAGGACCGGCGGCAAACACTGGACGTCCTTCCCATCCTCGACGACCAAACATGTCTCCTCCAAGCATTTCTCCTCCTTCTCCATTCTTCCTTTACGATCTTGACCATGTAACCACGCCCCTACTTGAGCTATAAAAGGAGAGCCTGGAGAGGCACTGATCAGGACAAGGACACCGAACAACTCGCTTACACACTAACACACTCATATTCACAGAGACCTGGGAGCGCCTCCCTCTCTCGACCAAGCTTGTATAACCCCTGGTAAGCCGAGAGATAAGGAATACAAGTACATCATCACGAGACTAGATGTAGGGATTGTTCGGCCTGAACTAATATAAACCTTATGTCTCCTTGTCTCACCATCCAATCCCGACACACATTTTTAGAATTTTACTTGTAGTTTCGTAATACCAACACCTTGACTCCTCCCTAGAAAAATGGCTCCGAGTCCTCTAGGCTTCATCACCAGGCAAAGCTTCGATCATGGCCAGAGCCAAAGTTACGCTAGAAGCCTTGCAAAACGAGTCCCAAGTTTTTTTTAAAAAAAACATATTCACACCTATATTTTTGTATTCGTGTCAAGAGAGTTTCATATAGATGAAATTCATTTCTTCTCTCTTTTTTTAAATACGATGTCATGCCATCAAACATATCTATGTGACAACCTATTTAATGCAAATGAAACTCAAATGAAACCCCGCTGAGACCTAATTTGTAACACACAAAGTTTTGTTCAATTTTAGTACATGTACAGTATATCTACCATGCAAGTACCCATACTTCCTACAACAGATTTCAGGTACATTTGCTAGCTGCCGAAGCGGCAAGAGGGTCCAGGCGTGATCCGGTTTTCTCTCGCCAGTAACTCTGCCAGTACTTGCTCTGCACATGCGTACGTTTGTACGAGAGCGAATTATGAACGCAGCAGTTTCCACACCTGCAACACCGGTGGCATATGGTGGTTCCGACGATTATACATCGATCCAGCAACAGAGTTCCGGACACAGACTGTGCTCTGCACGACTCCGAGGATCGATTATTGGCACTTGCCACGATGATGATAGAAGACCGTAGGCACTTCGTTACTACAGTGCACAAAAAACACATCACCAGTGCAGAAAAACAAACGATTGGGCAAACATCTTAGTCCCATCTTCCAGAACTAAACCACGCTACGTACGTCTAATTCTATTCCTGATTCGCCCCGACATGATTTGAACGCTGCTGAAAGTGCTGATACTGACCTTTCGAAAAAAAAAAAAAGTGCTGATACTGTGGACACAGCTGCACGCCGCGCGATCTCTCTGTTCTGATTTTTTTCGGCTCACTGTGTTTGCATGAAAATATGGTTGGCACGTAGGAGAGAGGATCGAAGATGGTAACTAGCATTGAATTGTTCAATGATGAGATGACTATATCATCAAGAGCTTGCAAAGTTGCAAGTAACAGCCTGTCTATGCTACTATGACGATGATGAATTGTTTGATAGCGACGGTATATATGGGCCGGGAGTTGTTTTGGCCTGCATACAAGGTTTGAAGCAACCATATATTTGCATACATGCATATGGACAATCATCATCCACTATTTCTAACGTACTTATTTAACCTGTTCGTGATAAACAGGCTGGTCTTGATCATGATTAAGAAGAACCGTAGAGGAGGAGGAAGTCCCAACGGCTAAACACGTGCGGCTAACAGCTTCCATGGGGACTATACTATACTATACCTACTTCTACTTCCGTGATCAACACAAGTCATATATTGGTCAAACTCCTATATATATGCTACCTAGCTCCTTCGTTCATAGTACAAGGTTAAGTTCACTGAAAATTAATAAATTATGAGTGAAGTTGATGGCCGGTCCTCGAACTAGTAGGTATAACCAGTTGACATTCACGGTCCTCGGAACGAGAAACTTCGAGGACGAGCCATGAACTTTCTAAGTTTGGGGGCTAGGATGACACACACCCACAACGAGTACCGGCCATCAACTTTACTCATGCGCTCTATTTGCTTGAACTTGTTAGTCATGGTATACTATTTTTCTGTTATAACAAAAACATCATCACTAGAGATCATAAGCCTCTTCAACCTTCCTTTTCCAGTTGAAGCATTTGATCAATTACAACAAGTGGATTGTTGGTACAAAATCAAAGATCCTATCATTCTGATCAACGAGATGCTTGGACTTATATTTGGGGAAACAACTTATTCACTTCAAAAAAGCATATATTGATTTGCATGGGCATTCTGATGCTCACCCCATTTTTAAGAGAATCTAGAAGTCATCTTGTTAGCCTAAGCATAAGGTCTTTTTTTGGTTGCTATTGCAAGATATATTGAGTACTCAAAATATTTTGAGAAGGAAAACCATGCACTTAACCTCCTACAATTATGTGTTTTGCTTGGATTGTGAAGAAACAGATCATTCGTTTTTCTGCAGTGTGGTAGCTCAAAGAATTGCTGGGGACTCATTGGACTTACAATTAGCAATTCCCTTTTTCAGAGATTGGAAAGCTTCAGGCGTCATTGTAGATTTTCCATAGAGGTTATTATAATCATGTCCTGGTTTTTATTTGGACCATAAAAATGATGTCATCTTCAGAGATATTCCAGCTAATTGTCTTTGGTGTGTTTAGCTTTTCAAGGAGTTTTGGCCAACTCTTGTGGAGAGCCAAGAGAAAATATTTTCCAGATATTGAGTTATGGCTAGAGCATATTGTATAATTGCTTTAATTTTCTTTGTCTTCTTTTTTGTCTCTTGAACCCAACCCACCATGTAGTCCTTGTTGTGTGTTTTGTTGTGCTATGTAACATCCTTAGTTTTTTAATAAAATTTTCCAGTAGAGGCTCCTGACCCCTCCCGTTTGTTCAAAAAAAAAAAAAAATCACCAGCCTAGCCATAAAAACCATCAGTCAAATAGGATGAGAAATTATATTGGTCAAACTTTGTTAGTCCTCTAATCTTCAATAGTCAATCACAAATGACATATTCTCAATCAGTTAATAAATATTGTAAATTTTAAAAAATCACAAATGACATATGCACGTACGTGTGATATATACAAGAACCCAAAGCTACGAGCCATGGATGTACCATCGTACCCAGATCGATCAATACATGCATGCATGCATCACGAAAAAAAAATGTCTGTGGTGGCCAACTGATTGATGACACATACAAATACACTTAAAGAGCTCATTCTTATACATCGTGAAAAAGTACTATACTACGTACACACCCACACATGAAAACGTCTAGCATTTATGCTACATCATGCACACGAGTACACGACAATGGTGGCGTTCACACAACTCATACAGCCCTGGCCATGCAGGCGTTCGATCAGAAGGAGAGGTTTCGTGGCTTCACTGCGGCGAGCAGCGGGCGGTCCATCACCACCGTGAACTCCACCTTGTCCTTGAAGTCGAGCGGCGGCTGCGACGGGTGCGCGCGCCACTCGAACGCCTGCACCATCCGCGCCACCATCAGGGCGATGTGCGTCGTCCCCATGGCGAGCCCGGGGCAGATCCTCCGCCCCGCGCCGAACGGGATCATCCGGATCCCGCCCGACCCCGTCATGTCCGCCGCCTCGCCGCCGGACAGGAACCTGTCGGGTCGAACTCCGTCGGCCGATCCCACAGCTTGGGGTCCTCGGAGATGGTCGGGAGGAAGATGTCCAGGTTCGCGTCCACGGGAACGTCGTAACCGGCGAGCTTGCTCCCCGGCTGCACGGCGGCGTGGGTGAGCGAGAAGTAGGTGGGCGGGTGCTTCCGGAGGAGCTCCTTCACGAAGGCCTGCAGGTAGGGCATGGCGTCGGTGTCCTTGTCGTCCACCGGCCGCGCGTCGCCGACCTGCTGCATGATCTCGTCGTGGAGCCGTGCCTGGATGGACGGGTTGTCCACGATGCGCGCCATGCCCCACTCGATCGCGGTGGCCGTGGTGTCGGTGCCGCCGTTGATCAGCTCCGCGCAGAGCGTGACCAGCTCGTCGTCGGTGGGCGCGCCGTCCCGTCCCTCGATGCGCAGGTCGAGCAGCGAGTCGAGGTACGAGAAGGGCGCGGCGACGTTGGGGTCGGGCCGCCGCATGTCGCCGAGTATGCCGCGACGCCTGGTGATGAGCGGGAGCAGGGTGTCGACCTGCTCGCGGCGGACGGCGAGGGGCGCGGCGCTGGTGGCGCCAGAAGAAGGGGCGGAGGAACGGGAGGTAGTCGTCCATGCGCACGCCGACGGCGAGCAGCACGCGCTTCATGACGGCGTCGATGTGCACGATGTGCTCCTCGTGGAGGTCCAGGAGGCCGAAGGTCATGTCGAGGAGGATGCAGAAGACGGCGAAGCGCGCGTTGCGGAGCACCCAGACGGACGCGCCGTCGGGGGACGCCGCCGCCTCGGCGTGCATCCGCGACACGAACCGGTCCATGGCGCGCCTCCTGGCGTGGCTGAACTCCCTGAGCCGCGACGTGCTGAGCATCCCGGACACCATGTTCCGGCGCAGCGACCGCCACTCGGCGCCGTACACCGCCGAGTTGACGGTGAACTTGTTGGAGGAGAAGATGTTGCGCGTGGTGTTCTCGCGCGGCCGGCTCGCGAACTCGCGGCCTTTCTCGACGAGCGCCTCGTGCGCGAGCTCGGCGCTGCTGATGATGACGAGCGTGCGCTCCCCATGCGCAGCGTCAGGATGGGCCCGTACTCCTTGCGGAGGTCGCGGATGTAGTGGATGAAGAGCTTACCGGAGAAGGCCACCTGGAAGAGGTTCCCGACGATGGGCCACCCGGGAGGGCCCGGAGGCAGGCTCAGGCCAACGTACCTCCGGTTGTACCTCGCGACGGCCACCGCGACGGCCAGCGCGGCGGCGGCCGCGACCGCCGTGAGGAACGAGGCGACAGTGAAGCTTCCATCGTCGGCTGTTGCATGGACATGGAATGAATGCGAGGCCTTGACGAAGTGAGCATGAGTTGGTTGGAGAAGTCAGTGCCGCGCTGCCGCCCTAGATATAGCGCTCCGGTGGCGTGGGGCGGAGTAAATGGGAGGTGGAAAATATAGTTGGGGCATTCAATTGCGATCTCGGACCCGGGGCAGCTAGCTGACCGGCCACACGTACGCTCGGTACTCCTACCGTCTACGTGTGCTGCACTGGCGGTAAAACTCTTGAGGTCACGGTACACTAATGAGTAATGATAACATGATAACGATAAAAAAATTGATAACATGATAGCAGCGGATCGGGTTTGGTTTCTAGTTTGGTTTTGGGTTTAGTTTTCCATCCGTGGATATCCAATACATATCCAAAATTAATTATTTGAAATTAAAATTTATGTTTTACAATGTGTTAATAATAACTTTGTTACTTAGATTATTAAATCCATTCAAAGTTGACTCATGAAAATCTTTATTATTTGTTGTCTCTTGTTTATACACGTGAATATGTGGGTTTGGGGTATCCATTTTGTGTTGTGGTTATCCGTTCGGGTTTAGGGTATCCGCGGGTTTGGTTTTGGTGATGGATCTTCACCTGAATCGGTTTTGATTTTGGGTGAACGGAGACTCTACCCGATCTGAACCTGAGTCGTTTCCATCCCGAGCCACGTCCCTCGGATATATATCCAGAGAAAGAGGAGGAAGGCTCAGAGCCATCGCGATACTCCTCTCTGGAGCCATGGAGGTCGCAGAAGAAGGGGAGGGATGCATGGAGGAGAGGGAGGGCGCGGCTCACTGGAAGCTACCTTCGTTGCCCTAACTCTCCACTGACATGGACGTTGCGGAGGTCGAACAGAGAGGAAGGGAAGGGATGGAGAAAGGGAGGGAGGGAGCATCACGGTCACCAAAAGCCGCCACCGTCGCGGCATGGAGGTCAGGAGGGGGAGGGACAGGCGGCGGTCGCGAGCAAGAGCAAAAGAGCCGATGAGCCATGAGAAAGAGAGAGAGGGTCGAGCGACGCGGACAGTCGAGTCGTTTTGGCCTGGTTCTCCATGGTCAGGCTGCTATCATGGAATTGCTCGGTACATGTTTGGTTGCCTAGGAACAAGCAAGATGGTCTACAAAGGAGCTGGCCTGCACCGCTACTCTTTTACCCATGCAGCTCGGACGTCTTGGCTGCATCCCGGCGGCCTGGCTCTGTAGAAATGCTCGAATTCCTATGTAGTCTGTAGAGCCTGGATGGGAGGGGAATCTTGCATGAAGGGAGACTGATCCAATAGCTATGCAACCAAACAAACTGGGTCTTCTCGCAGGCAGAGAGCGTGGCTTAAGACCGATGCAGGCAACTAAACGGCCTCTTTATGACACGTCCGGAGCCGTCAAACGTCAAGAGTCGTGGCGCTACCAATAATAAGCAAATATTAAAACAAACTTTCTCAGATGAGAAACGATGTCTGGCTAAACGAGCGTGGTTTTCATCCATGCCCGCGCGCCACTGCTCGTCGCTGTCGTCGTCGTTCAACTGTCCCCGAAGCCACACCGCTGGCCGCTTGCCTCGCCGCCAACGTACACGCCCAGCTGCCCTCACGGCCTCACCATTTGCTCACCGCACCTAGCGCAATGAAGCGGTGGTATAGGCACATGATGTGAGCACACGAGGCCGCCAAGGTCGATGGCAAACACCAACAAGAAACATGTATGCATGATGATGGATTTGACTGTTGCATCCGTGGACCACGCTCGCGGCCGCCCTCATTGTCTGTCCTCATCCCGGAACACCAACTTGTGCTCGGCTAGCCGCGCTCGCACCCTTTGCATCATCGTGCTTGCGCACAGCTCACCGTGGCGCCATGCACCTGGCAACTGGCCGACTCGCCAGCCATGCCCGCCATTCGCGCTTCACACCGCTACCTCGTCGCCCGGTGGCGCTGATCGTGCTGTGCCCAGCCGACAGCCGCGCTCCCCTATCACACATAGCCCGTAGCAGGCCACGCCCAGCTCGCCGCACCGTTGTGGCACGTCCTCCCGCGCGCGACTAACCTCGCTGTGCTGGACCATGTTGCCGCACCGGCTGTGCTCCACGGCTGCACCCACCCCGGCTCGTCGGCATACTGATCAGATGCTACAGCTCAAGGTACGGAGACGATTAGGAAACAGAGTTCACGGGGGAGACCAATTTAGAGACTTTAGCTCTTAAGTTGAGCTCTAAATCGGCACTAAAGTGCTTTAGATGTCAAAAGCCTTTACTAAAGTTAGCTCTAAGTTTTAATTAAGCCACCTCACAATATAGCTTTAGATGTCAAAACAGAACTAAAGTGCTCAAAAGATTTTACAGCTCTAGATTAAGTTTTGAGGATCGGAGAAGATGGAAACAGGGCACAACTGGAATAGCAATAGGACAATAGTATATAACATATGGGATCTCGATCAACAGCAGCCAACTCAAAGCGACGTAACGACTCATTTAATGTCACGCCAACAAGAAAATATTAGCAGTAGAGGATATAAATAGTTTCGTCTGAATTTCTGAATTGTAGTAGTTTATTTGGAGATGGAGTGAGTACACCTTATCCATTTTTTGTTCACGTAAGTAGAGCCGACGATCCCTGTTCGGCGACTTTTGTATGTTGATGAGTTCATGACCCACGTCACGTCATCCTTGAATTTATTTACGACAAGTACACAGGCCACGCCGGCTAAGATTTATGTCACCTGCTGACTTCCTGTTTATTGAACATGCATAATCATACGATCAGTTTTCCCAGTGCCTAAAGGATGCATTTAAAGGATGATGAGTACGGATAGTCTTAGACGTACGTGAAAGAGAATATATATAATCTAGCCTTATAAGGTTCGTTGCCTTGCCTTGGTTATGCACTTGCACAAAAGTAAGGAATCCCACACGATGTGAATATGTGCCTCGAGGGCGATAGCATGAAGATTGGAAAATACCAAGACTTAACATATGTGATGCTCCTGAGTGCAGAATGCATTCTTTTTAAAAAAAAACAGAATAGTGTCCCGCTTTTTTAATTAAATGAAAGAATGTTTTTACATACAGGTGGGTACAGAGCATCAAGGCTCCGTAAAAAGAAAAGCTAGATCTAATTGTTTGGCCTTGATACAAACCAAACCTATTTCTTCTTTAAACCTACATTTCCACAAAGCGAGGCATCGTTGCCCATTATTGAAGATGGTACTGTTGCGCATTTTCCAAATGGTCCAGCAAGTAGTGATGATGATCTCTCGAAAGATGACACCACTGAAATTGGCTCTAGCTTGCATGATCATGTCAAAAGGCTTAGCAATTTAGCATTCAAGTTCCAAGAAATGGGGATGGAGTTCCAGCAGTTCATGCTATCCCCGAACACCATCTTGTGCTCGGCTAGCCGCGCTCGCACCCTCTGCATCATCGTGCTTGCGCACAGCTCGCCATGGCACCATGCACCTGGCAACCGGGCGCCTGGCCAGCCGCGCCCGCCATTCGCGCTTCACACCGCTACTCGCGCGTCGCTCGGTGGCGCTGATCGTGCTGTGCCAGAGAGTTGTGGCACGCCCTCCGATCCGGCGACTAACCTCGCTGTGCTGGAGCATGTTGCCCGCGCCGGCTGTGCTCCACGGCTCCACCCACCCCGGCTCGTCGGCATAGTACGGATCAGGTGCTTCAGCTTGTATCTAGCATCTAAAACTCAGCTCCTATAGTGCCGATCAAGATCAAACTACCATTCATAAGAGCCAGAAAAAATACAAAGCAATATACTAGATTTAGGTAATAATTTACTCTGCACATCAAACAATATGTCAACCAACTGGTAATTCAACATGAGTAAGGACCATGTTTGGACCTCCTCCTCCTCCCTCTAAACTTAAGAGCTAAAGTCTCTAAATTGGTGGTCTAAAGTTAGCTCTAAATTTTAAGCCACCTCACATCATAGTTTTAGATGTCAAAACTTAAGTGCTCAAAAGCTTTTAGAGCTCTAGATTAAGTTTAGAGGAGAAGATCCAAACAGGACATAGCTGGAATAGCAAGAGGACAATATAACATATGGGATCTCGATCAGCAGCAGCCAACTCAAAGCAACGTAACGACTCATTTAATGTCACGCCAACGAGAAAAATATTAGCAGTAGATGATAAATAGTTTCGGCTGAATTTCTGAATTGTATAGTTTATTTGGGGATGGAGTGAGTACACCTTCTTGGTGCATCCATTTTTTGTTGACGTAAGTAGAGCCGACGATCCCTGTTTTGCGCCTTTGTATCTTGATGAATTCATGACTCACGTCATCCTCGAATTTATTTACGATATAAGTACAGGCCACGCTGCAGATCGAATGCAGCCTCACCAGAAATTCCAGGATTGGCGAGTGCATTCGATCAGGAGCAAACGCCGGCTGAATCGGGAAAGAACAATGTCTTGTGAGACAGCTCCCGTGACAATCAGACGCAGAATTCCGGTCTCGATTGGTGCTCCAGCGGCCGGACCATTCAGAACGGCGGTGTCGGCCGGGCAGTCGCCGTATCGTTCGCTGGCTGCCAACCGCCGTACCATGGGGCTGCGCCGTACTCACCTCAACTGGGCAGTGGGCACGATGAAGCGACGCGAGAGGCATTGCACGATTGCATCATGAAGCATTGCACGATTGCATCGCGCTGCCGATCGATCATTCTGGGCTGCTTGGCTCTGATTTGATGAGGCGAGAGGCGGCCGACGGGCGGTCCGGGTGGCTTGCGCTGGTTCAGGACGGGGACGGTGCACCGAACGCGGGTGCGGTGGTGTTTATGGGTCTAAATGCTGTAGCAGAGTGGCGCGCCATATCGTCTCGTCGTCCTGTCCTGTGCGCAAAGTCTACTTCGCGATCGTCCACGAGTTAATCTATCTCGCGGACGATCCGACCGCCAGATTATCTTTTTTATTCTCTTTCTTCTCCCTCCTGCGCTCTCTTTCTATTATTTTTTCCTTTTTGTTTTTTACTGCGCATGTGCTGATGTCGCGTTGACGTAAGCTTAAAAAAACGAAACATTTTTAAAACTGGTATAACTCTTCAATGGTGTATCCTTTTTAATTCCGTCCGCACCGGTGTGTTCTACGTGACGAAACGAATAAAACTAAATCCCACTCGAATATATTTTGAAGATTTTATTTTTTTGATTTTTTTTTTCTACTAGCAGATTATGTATATTAAGTTATGAAATGTAACTTTTAACTTATAAAATATAACTTTTCTTTTCATTCTCTTTCTTCCTCGCTTTTTTAAGTTATGGTATTTTTTCATGATTTTTTTTTCCTTTTCGAGACATAAATCATTCAGGGACAGTGGTATAGGGATAGTAATGGGTAGGCAGATCAAATAAAAGCAACTTTTATAATATTAGTCATATATGTATAACATATACATATAACCTATCTTGTATAACTTATAAAACAACAATAAGACCTAACTACGATTCTAATAGCCGATTATAAGTTAGGTGTTACATGTAAAAGTTATAAGTTATAAGTTAGACATAACTTTTGTAACCAGCATAAGTTAGATGCTACATGTAAAAGTTATAAGTTATAAGTTATAAGTTATACGAACTTTTGTAACCAGTATAAGTTAGATGCTACATGTAAAAGTTATAAATTATAAGTTATACGAACTTTTTGTAACCAGTATAAGTTAGGTGCTACATGTAAAAGTTATAAGTTATAAGTTAGACGTAACTTTTGTATCCAGTATAAGTTAGGTGCTACATGTAAAAGTTATAAGTTATAAGTTATAAGTTAGACGTAATTTTTGTAACAAGTATAAGTTAGGTCCTACATGTAAAAGTTATAAGTTATAAGTTATAAATTAGACATAACTTCAGTAACCGGTATAAGTTAGATGCTATATGTAAAAGTTATAAGTTATACGAACTTTTATAACCAAGATAAGTTAGGTGCTACATGTAAAAGTTATAAGTTATAAGTTAGACGTAACTTTTGTATCCAGTATAAGTTAGGTGCTACATGTAAAAGTTATAAGTTATAAGTTAGACGTAATTTTTGTAACAAGTATAAGTTAGGTCCTAAATGTAAAAGTTATAAGTTATAAGTTAGACATTACTTTTGTAACCAGTATAAGTTAGATGCTACATGTAAAAGTTATAAGTTATAAGTTATACAAACTTTTGTAACCAGTATAAGTTAGGTGCTACATGTAAAAGTTATAAGTTATAAGTTAGACGTAACTTTTGTATCCGGTATAAGTTAGGTGCTACATGTAAAAGTTATAAGTTAAAAGTTATATTTCATAAGTTAATATATAAATTGATATTAGAAAAAAAAATCAAAAAAAATCTCCAAAACATAGTCGAGTGGGATCTAGTTTTGTTCGTCTCATCGCGTAGAACGCACCGGTGCAGACGGAATTAAAAACGGATACACCATTCAAGACTTATAGCAATTTTAAAAAAAAATGTTTTGCTTTTTTAAGCTGATATCACAAGCATGCAAAAAGAAAAGGAAGATCGCTACGCAACGCCGGATGCGCCTCTCAACTTTCCAAAAAAAGGATAAAGCGGGAATACATGCTTTCCTAGATAGGAAAGTTTGGTTGGTCGATCGTCCATGAGTTAACATAACTCGCGGACGTCCGCGATTTAGCAACGCCCTGTCCCGTGACTCAATCGCACAAATGTACATGACCTAAAGAAATGTATAAAAAAACAGTAAGTATAGTCATGCTCCCCCGTATCCACAAACACAAAAGAAACTAACACAACTTTTTTTTTTTACAACTGAACTAATTTAACTTTGACTGAGTTTATAATAAATCATATTAATATTTATGTCTCCAATTATGACGGCCAATTTCAGCTGATTTTCTCTGTTCTATTGCCGGCTTTAATGGTTTAATACTATTGCGTGTGTGAGAATAAGCTGAAATAAGATGAAGTAAAAACAAGTTTAATAGTCTCTAAATTTACTAGAAAATACATTTCATATAACTAATTTAACAATACTTATTTTATAACACAAATGATAGTGTTTTTATATAGTTTTGATCAAACTTCAATTTTTTTTTTGATTTCTCAAAATTGTATTCTTTTTGTGGACAGTGGAATATCTTAGACTAAGTTCATAGAAAGCTAAGTATTTAGCGACCAAACAAGTTGTAGGAGTTAATTATATAATGTTTTTTTTTTTGCAACAGAGGAACTTTATATTAAAAAGGTACCGAGTACATCTAGAAGTTTACAGAAAAGTCCCTAAAGAAACTAGGAATCACAAACAGGACCCTAGCCAGTTCTCTCGGCTTCTCCAACCTTCCCGCCGCTATTTGCCGCCGATCATTTGCGACCACCGGAGCTCCGGGGTTCCACTTCACGCCTGCATGGATCCTCAAACTTGGGTTTTCTACATGAACAGGACCACCATCCATGCCATATCCGGTAAATCACGGCGGAGCAAACGTGGAGGAGGAAAAGAAACTAACCCGATGGTCACCGCCTCCGCCGGAAACGACATCGTCGTCGTTGAAGAAGAAGGAGGAGCTAGAGAAGACCGAAATCCTACCACGTAACCTAGACCTAAACACATATCTCACTAGACCATCGTCGCCGCCAAGGAAGACGACGTCGAGATAGAGGAGGGTCTGGAGAAACTTATTCCGATGCGCCGCCGTCCATATCTAACCTTCTATTTCCTAATCATTCTCACATTTATTTAATAATTTAGATCTAAAACTGCATAGTGTTTTTACGAGAGTCAAGCTCTTCTCTTTTCTACCTCCTCTTCTCCATGAACAAAACAATTCAGATTTACTTTGGAGACAGAGCTCATGACAGAATAAAGATTTCCTGCATGATAAATGTTTCAATATTAGGCCATTAGGGTAGTTTGGTGTTTATTAAACTGCTTTAATGGCCTTTAATTAGTCACTACAGCCAAACAGGCTGGGGTGAGTAAAGTTTGGTTATCTATATTAGTAGCTAAATTTTAGTTACAAGAAACCAAACAGGGCTAAACCATAGCATGTTGATGGATGTACGTTGTCGTGTGATGCATGATGCAATAATATATACAATACTATCCAATTAGAGGGTATGTATGTTATCCAGTGGCCCAGGCGTTGCGCAGGATGGCGACGGCGATGGTCTTCCTCCGTCGTCCCCCTTCCTCTCCGTTTGGTGGCATCACCGCCCGACTGGCTCACCATGGGCCCGGGCGGCCGGATCCGTGCCCGGCGGCCGGATCCGGCGACCTTTGGCCGGGGGCGCAGCCACGGCGGTCGCCGGGTCATGGTGGCGGCGCAGGGCCCGGCCCCTCGATTCCTCTTCTTCGAGCCCGGATTTGGGGGCCCCGGGCTGCCGGGCGCGGCATCCACGGTCGGGACGACGACTCCATATTCTTCCTCGGTCTTCTTCGTGGCGTGCCGCGAGCCCCCGTGGCGGACGCCCGTGATCCGGGCGCCGGGTGGCCGAGTCGCCGCGCCCGGGCGGCTCGCGACGCCTGGTGGTGGCCGCCGGCGTGGCCGATGGTGCAGGCGTTGGAGGCTAGGCCCCGCGGCGCGCGGGCGGTTCTCTTCTCGCTCCCTCCCCCCCGATGGCCTTAGCCGGGTGGCGATCCGTGGGGCTCCTCGGAGAGAGCGACCGCCTTTGCCGGCTCAGGCTCCCGAGGTTGAGCCGCCGCGGAGGCCGCGACCATAATCAAGACGGCGACGAAGACGGCGTTGTCGCGGCGGCCGGGTGGACACGCCGGGCGGCGGGCGTTTGTCGGTTTTTCGGCATGTCGCCACGACGGCCGGTGGTGGCCGACGCAGCCTTTTGCGGCCGCAATGTGCGGCCGGGCGCGCCGATGGCCCCTCTGGCGAGGTTTCGCCAGACGACGGCGGCGATGACGGTGGCGATTTGTTAGGTTCAAATCTGAGCCGACGCCCGAATCGGGACCTTGGGCGAAAACCTAGCGACGGCGATGCACCGCGGGCGCCGTCTTCCCCGTTGGGGGCGCCGCACCCCAGTTCTTCCATGGGTGAGAACTCGGTCCTCTTGGACTAGCGGCGGGCGTGTATTCGTAAGCGTCAGAACCTTGCTGAAGGCGTTGCTATGGAATTAGACTAGGCTAGGATTGTCCGGACTTTTATCTTCTTTGGGTTGTCGTTCTCTCTGGCCGTTTAGCGTGGGTGTGGTTTCGTTTACCATCGTAGTGGTCTCGCTGCAGTGGATGCGCTCCTTGCACGTGGTGTTGATGTAAACTCTATTCCTCTTGTTATAACCAAAGCCGGAAACCGGATCTTTCAAAAAAAAAAAAAAAAAAAAAAAAAAAAAAACTGGGCACCGATAGCCGATAGCGGGAGCGCACACATGAAGTGCCGTTGGACAAAACCCCTTCATATTTTTAGGTGTAATACGTAAAACATAGTATATTTCTTTCATGGCACAAGTTATTAAGCAAGTGGAATTCCCTTTAATTTGCACAAACTTTGTTGATGACTGCGTGAAAACCCAAGAGAAGCGGTTCTAGAAGCTGGCCACCGGTGGACAGACACTAGGGCGCGGGGAGCCGGGTACTGACGGCCTACAAGAGCCGTCCCGGGCCCCGGCATCCGGGCCACGGACCCGGGTGTGCTCGCCTATAGCGTTTGACGTTCATGTGTCTCAGCTCGCCAGCTCGATCGGCACGACGGACGTCTTTGATGGCGTGAAGTTATTGGTAGTTGATGATTTCTCGTGCGAAAGTAATATGAACTCGCACTTTAACGATCTCGTGTACGTACTATATTGTCTCTCATAAGCACGGATCATTGTAAACCTAGGGGATCAGAAGATTGTTTGTACGTATATGCCGGTTGCCTGGTAGGACGACGTCGACGGGACTATGGGAGTATGTTTCTCCAACGGAGAAGGCGGCGAAGTATTGCTGGGCCTCGAAAAGGACTGTACGTAGTGGGGCACCATGCATGTATACCACCATACACGGGCAGGGCATTCAACTATCGATCGCCATTGCGATGCCAAAGATGAGCTTTATTTACGCATCTATGGTTAATAACAGACAGGTCTGGACCAGCTCAGACATGGAGAGAATTGAGTCCGGATCAGGGACCAGAAGTGTCTCGCTGGTCCAGTGGCCATGGTCCATCCATGCTGTGTCACTTCAGTATCCATTTTTTTTTTAAATTTAATTCTTGAATTCTTGATGATGCGCACCTTTTTTTTTTTTTTTGACGGGGAGATGATGATGAGCACCTGACTACCTGAGCAACAGAGCAAGAGCCGCAGCCGGCCTCTTCGTCACGAGCCACGGTTCCAATGTACGCACGGCCCATGTCTTCCAGTCGACCCATCCCAAAACGAGGCCGCACGTTTCTTCTCTTCTCCGGCCCATTCATTTCCTTTCTAAAGTTTGCTATCCTTCTTTCTCTTGGCCTGCTCGCTACCACCAAGTAGCAACATCGAAACAAATGCACACAAAATATGGTATATGGTGTCTGCCAGCCTCAAATAGGATGTAAATAAATAGACTGTTCTGAAGAGTAGGAGCATTATGCATACCATGAATAATAGCCCACATAGTAATAGAGACTTCTCACACTAAACCTTGAAACATACTCCATCCATCTAAAAAAGATGCGGTTCTTCTTTTAGGAGTCAAAGGATTTAAAATTGAATCAAAATTTACTAACTTTAAGGATACAAGATAATACTGTGAAATATATTTTCTTAGTAAACTAGTTAGAGACATAAATGTTAACAATATTATAAAAAAGTTTAGTTAATGTTAAGCTAGCTTGATTCTTATACAAACCTTATAGTTGTACTCCCTCAGTTCCAAACTATAAGAGATTTTGGTTTGTTCTATATTGCTTTTTATATGCATATATAGTCATAGTGTATATTTAAACACGCCGCAAAATTGATGAATCTAGATAATCCAAAACTTTTTTTTAGAAAGGCGGCAATAGATTTGCCGTGATTTTATTAGACGAGGAAAATAAGGAAAACAATTGTTATAAAAATACTAAATCTGTTCCAAATTATAGTTTGTTGGACTTTTTCAATCCAAATTTGACCACCCGTCTTATTCAAAAAACTTGTGCAAAATATCACTTCTTTTGTTGTGGTATACTTTATTAACAAAATGTCCTTAAGAATGACTTCAATTTGATTATGTTTGCCCAAACTTTTTAAATAAGACGGAAGTAGTCAAACTTACGATAAAAAAAGTCAAACGAACTATAATTTAAAAGGGAGGGAGGAACAACTATGCTACTTAAGCGGCAACCATGACAACTGCAAAGAGGATAGCATAAAGTTGTTGTGGCCATGGCTTTAGATTGATTAGTAAATTGCTTGCAAAAGATGCCTCGAACAAGATAGGGCAAGGAGGGATGAGTGAACCTTGGAAGCACTTCTCTGAGTCTCGGGAATTGAAGTGTCATGGATCGTATTTCCGTAAACTTTGCAAAACATATTCAGAAAACATGACGTGCAATTTCAGCCCAATAGGCCTAGAGGAAGTAGGCCGACTCCCGTGCACAGTGCAGTCACTGGTTGGAGCATGCTGGAGGAGTCTAGTCTAATTCAGAAAACAGGCACCTGGCAACAACATAAGAACGGTCTCGATATTGTTTTTGTTTTATGAAACACTAGTACGCGTGGCCGTTTTGTGAGGCCTGTGCAGTGAAGAACATTTCTTTGCAGCGATAATGTGATGAAATGTTGTATGGCACACGGCACACGGGACTGATCGACCAAACATAAGTATGGCACACGGATAATCTTTGATGGCTACAGTAGGAAGTTTCCTCAAGAAAATGACCATGTTTGTGCGGCTGTGGTACCATACAGAAAGTGTTTTCATCGTTATCTCAGCACCTCCGTTGACAAAGACTACATAAATAAATACTCTCTATTTTAAAGGAAACGAGCTTTTCATGTTTATTTTGTACTAATAACAGAGTGTGACATTTGCAGGCCTCATCGTATTCTAACAGTCAAACAACTCCCTCTGTATGCAAATCAAGGCAGTAGTAACTGTAAGTCGAGCACAGAGGAAAAGTGTAAACATAGTATAGTACTCCCTCCGTTCCACAATACTTGCAATTTTTGACTCATATAAACCGCTGTGTTTGATTGCTCTTCTTATTCAAATTTTTTATGTAAATTATAAAACAAACAAAACGTTATTACAATATTTTTAGTGATGTAATAAGTCATAACAAAAGTGGTAATATTTATTAAAACAAGTTGAATAAGATGAGAGGTCAAACATAGTTTATATGAAGTAAAAGAATTGCATGCATTATGGAACGGAAGGAGTGGGATCCGATGTTTGATGTATTTCTGAGAAGCAACTAGCAGAAAACTGTTACAGTCATGTCATTCAGTCATTGTGTGAAATCAACCTTCACAGCGATGCAGCAAACTGAAACGAAAGCATCTCTTTCTGTGTGTCAACCTCTGTCCCAACCATTCATAATCACACCACCACCCCATGTCATGCATCAGATTAATCAACAAGAGTCAACCAACTGAATGTCTAATCCTAATCAATCAATCCCAAGAAAGACAAACCCCAAGCAAGCCAAGCCAAGAAGTGAAAAAAAAATGGCGATAGAAAGTCTCTAACGGCATGTACAGGTTAAGTGCTCTTGGAAAAGCCCCTGAATCCTTGGATCAGCAGGGAGAACCCCCACCGGCTCCCGGCTTCTTCTGTCGCCGACCGCTCGGCGTCACCGGCAGCTTGTCCGGCTCCTCGCCGTCGTCGGCGAAGCAATCGTCGTCCGTCGTCCACAGCTTTGCCTCCGACGCGCCGCGCGCCTGGAACGTGAACACGGCGCAGGAGGAGGAAGAAGAAGAGGAAGAGGAGGAGGACGACGACGGGTGCGGCAACTCGGCGGCGGCGTGGAAGAGCCAGCCGTGGAGGTCCCACGTCATGTCGACCGGCGCGCCGCCGTCAAGGAAGATGGTGTGGCTGCCGCGGAAGTTCCACCGCAGGCGCCGGAGCTGCACGACCTTACGGCCGTCCACGGTGACCGAGGCCTCGGCGTCGCCGTCGAGCACCACGACGGCGATCTCGTGCTCGTCGCCGGACTCCAAGAAGCGCGCCTTGGTGGACCAGCATCCGCACCCGACGAACCGCTCCCGTCGCCGCGCCATCCGTGACACGGCGATCGGTATCCCGCCGTGGAGGCGGTCGACGTATCCCCGGCTGAGGTCGCCAAGCAGGAGCACGAACTCGGCGTCGGCGACCACGGCGACGTAGAACCCGGAGGTCGGCTCGGGTCCCGCACCAGCGGCGTTGGCGTACCGCGCCGCGGCGTAGTCCCAGAACACGCCCACCACGCAGCTGCCCGCCGTGAACGTCCCGCTCCCCTTCTTCTTGTGCAGGTGCCGCGTCGCCGGCGCGTCGCGGTGGTGGTGGTGGTGGTGGTGGCGCGAGGCGGCGGCCGCCGACGCCGACTCGTGGACAGCGACGGAGAGCGCGGGCCCGTCTTGCGCCCGTGTCCACGTGACGTCGATGAGGAGCTCCTTCCCGGACGCCGAGAGCCGTGACCTGTACGCGGTGGTCACCGCGCTCACGGCCGGCGCCCGCCCTCCTCTTTCTCCCCACCGGCGGGCTCTGGCGCGCACGCCGCAGCATTGGCGGCGCCGGAGCCGGAGCAGGCGACGTCGGAGATCCGCACGGCGTGCTCGCTGAAGCATGATACGAGGTCCTTCATGCCTGGATCGATGGATCGATCGATCGATCTTCCCGGCCCACCCTGGAATTCAATTCTTGGGCAGACGGCAGACCGGCCGCCTACCACTCACCACCACGACTACCGGGGCGAGGGAGAGGACAGGCAGGGGGATGGCTTTGCGGACAGCAACGGCAGCACAGGCATTATGCTGGATTGGTGATGGCGACGGGCATTAGAGGAGAGGAGAAGAAGCGAGTGGGCTTGATCGATCGGTAATCGCAGGAGAAAGGTATCTCTTAACTGGGAAGCCTGCCAGGCAATAGGCCGGGGCTTACAAGCTAGGTATAATCTCAACCACAGCTACAGCTAGTAACAGTTTCCTCCCGGGCTGTGCTCCTTGAATTCTCAATCACACCAGTGGGACCGACGGACGGGAGCACAAAGCAAATTCCTGTGTCGCAGCCGAGGCAAATCTCCCCAAGTGTGCCGGAGCCGGAGCAGGCGACGTCGGAGATCCGCACGGCGTGCTCGCTGAAGCATGATACGAGGTCCTTCATGCCTGGATCGATGGATCGATCGATCGATCTTCCCGGCCCACCCTGGAATTCAATTCTTGGGCAGACGGCAGACCGGCCGCCTACCACTCACCACCACGACTACCGGGGCGAGGGAGAGGACAGGCAGGGGGATGGCTTTGCGGACAGCAACGGCAGCACAGGCATTATGCTGGATTGGTGATGGCGACGGGCATTAGAGGAGAGGAGAAGAAGCGAGTGGGCTTGATCGATCGGTAATCGCAGGAGAAAGGTATCTCTTAACTGGGAAGCCTGCCAGGCAATAGGCCGGGGCTTACAAGCTAGGTATAATCTCAACCACAGCTACAGCTAGTAACAGTTTCCTCCCGGGCTGTGCTCCTTGAATTCTCAATCACACCAGTGGGACCGACGGACGGGAGCACAAAGCAAATTCCTGTGTCGCAGCCGAGGCAAATCTCCCCAAGTGCTTTGTTGTAAACTGCCGGGTAGAGGAGTCGCGGGGAAGCGAAACGGAACGCATCTGCTGCTGCGCTTTAACAAATGGCGTGCCCCCACTGAAACTTCCCAAACGAAACGGGCGGCGGCACCTGCGCCCACAAAAGGAAGGGAAGAGAGGTAGACCGGGCCACGTCCATGAACCACGTACGTACAGTAGGTGGCACGGAATGAATAATGAATAGGACTAAACGAGTACCAAACGGTACACGTCTAGAGTAGACTACTCGTGGGAACCGTTGGATTTACTAGAAGACAATCTGGGATCTTCACCCGGTAGTGACCTCTCAGGCTGCAGGAGGTCCTAGTATTCTACTGTATAGATGATGCCTTTTTGCCGTTTGCTTGCAAGCGTTACAAAGCGTACGTACCGCTGCCGTGTTGACGCTATCAGTAACCACCGAAACTGAGTGAATCGAAGTTCTAGAAAGAAGTAGCACGAGAATGCTGCGAAATTCATTCGTCGTACCGTAAACATGTCTCACGGCTACTCCGAACGCTGGACACCGTCCGCACATGATGCAAAGCACACGTTTCCATTGTGGCACCGGTCACCCTGACAGACAGGTTCCCTGGCCCAGCGGAGCCCCCCGCTCGGCCGTTTCGAAAGTCCAAAGCTGCCAGCCAGGCCCAGCCGCAGCAGTGGACCTCCACGCCCGACACGTCTCGGCCCCCGCCAAACCGTCCCGGCGGCGTGGCGCGCGCCGCCGTTGCGCGTTCCCCGCGAACCAAACGACTCGTCCCCTCCTCGTCGTCTTCGTCTCGTCCCGCCCCTTCCGTACCGCGGTGCGCACGGGCACGGACGCAGCTCCCCCGTGCCGTGCGGCGTGCGGCCGTGCGCCCACCCGGCATCATCAGCGGCAACAGGGTTTTGTTTCCAGCGCCGAACCTTCCTTCCGTTCGTCGTTTCCCGCGCAGACGGATCGCGTCGCGTCGCGTCGCCGCCGTCGCGCATGTGCGTTGGACGACGCCCGCCCGGTTAATGAATGAAATCGGGAACTGTGCTCTGCTGGCTGCTGCAGATCTCGTCGCGCCGCCCGGTGCCCGGACCCGACGCCCGCTCGAGATGCGTCGTTGCCCGGTAGTAACTGTAGTAATTAAAGTAGGGAGCGGCGCTGTTGCCTGTGGCCAAGGGAACAGGGGCCGCTTATTATCGATCTCCAGCCGGTTGGGCATCGCATCGTGCGCCCGCTCTACTTTCGCCGCGCCGAGGACGCCATCCATCGGCGCTCTGCGTCGGCGGGTGGGTCTGCCAGCCTAACCGCCGATGCGTCACCCCGAAACCGAAAGCTGCTGCGGCGCGGCCGCGCGGGCGGCGTTCATGCATGCCGCTTTTACGTCCCGTCAGTGGTGGCAGCAGCATCTCTCAAAGTTGGCCTTCGGTTCGGTCTGGCCCATTGAATTCGCGATACGAAACGTAGTAGTACTCCTACGTGCAGTGCAGGCTGGCCTTTCAATGCGACGAGCGTTTGCGCCGACGATGGCTGAGCAGTGGACCGTCTCGTTGCTGTCTTTCTACTGGAGTCTACAGGAGCTCAGCTCGATCACGAGGACTAGGGCCTCGTTTAGTTGTTAGAAAATTTTGCAAAAGAGAGCTCTTTGGAACTCCCAGAAGAGATCAGAAGACGTTTCGTTTGTTTGTGGTAAATATTATCCTACCACGGGCGTCAGCCAAAAGAATCGTCTCGTAATGTATATCTAAACCGTATAATTATTTATTTTTTTACCTACATTTTATACTCTAAACATATATCTTTTGGTGTATTTAATGTGATGTGATGGGAGAAAAAAAGAGTTAGAAACTTTAGCCAACTAAACGAGGCCTAGATACACCCAATTGTGAGCGCCAGCACTGGAAAAGCGTCGCGTCACTGCACGAAGAGATGCTCGTTTTGGCATTCCATTTCGGTGCCAACGAAAGAAAGAGCATGGCATGGTGGTTGGGCGGCTCGCCCTACTTTTTCTCCTGCCAAAGACGAACCCTGCAGGCACGCATCGGCTTTGCCTTGTTGCCTGCGCTCGAAGAGTAAACAAAACACGGCCGCGCGCGAAACGCCCTTTGCGCCGAACCATGTGACCGGGACCGACGACGCGGCCGGGCTGGGGCGTTGGAGCACGCAAGATTGATGCGTCGTCACCCAGCCAGAGCCAGCAATGTCGCCGGAAATATCAAGACTCATACGTAGCGGTTGTTGTAGCACAGTACGTGTACGTCATACTTCTCTGTCCTACAGCATTCACTATTCCCTTTTCCCTCTCCGATCGATGGATGGATCTACTGGTACACATATACCGTCTTTTTTACTTTTTGATCCTTTTTATGAAAGATTCTCACAAAGACACCTTTTTTATTTTCATACACAATATGAACCTTTTACCGGCGCCAACCTATAACGTCTCGGCGCGCCATCACCTATGATGCCGAGGTTCACGGCGTGACATAAAAAAATTTACATTTTCCACCTCGGCGCCGAGGGGAAATGAAAAATTTGCATTTTTTCTTGTATTTTGGCGCGTTTCATGCAACAAGTAAAACGTGTCCGAACACTATACTGAAATGGTGCTGTGGTTCAGTTGGCTAGTGCGTGCGGATGTGGTCCAGTAAGACTTGGGTTCAAATCCTAGCTCGGCCCTATTGTTGTTTTTTTTCTTTCCTTTTTTTTTTTTTGGGTTTTTAACAAGCAAAATGTAACGATGGTCGTTACTTTATTAGAAACTACAGTAATAAATAAATATAATAAATATTACTTTGTACACTATGAATTGTAGTTTTTAATTTTCTTTTTTCTTTGAAAACTCTTTTTTTAAGTATATAGAAAATGTGGCGTACAAGCATGTGTTCTCGCACGTATGTTACATCTCATTCTACATCAATTTTCTTCAAATTTAATAAAACTTCTAAAATTCCTTAATAACGTAGGGGTATTATAATCAAAAAAAATATTATTGTAATTGCACAATTGTTGTTACATTGTTGATTGCTTGTTAAAAACAAAAAAAAAAAGACAAATAGTCATATAATTTAGGTAATATATAAAAAGTATGAACATTCATCTTTTTTTACATTGCTTGTTAAAAAACAAAAAAAGGGAAACAAAAAAAACCAAAAAACAAGTGAAAGAAGTGGCCCATCTGGGGTTTGAACCCAGATCTCCTAGCGCCCTAACCAACTGAACCACAGCAGCCATTGAATAGAATGTTCCGAAAATTTTTACTTGTTGAATGAATCGCGCCAAAGGAGAAGGAAAAAAAAAACAATTTTTGCATTTCCCCCGGCGCCGTGGATCATGGCGCCGAGGTGGAAAATGTAAAATTTTCTATGCCACGCCGTTTAAAATTGGTTCCCACACCGTGAACCTCGGCGCCATAGGTGGTGGCGCCGAGGCGTTATAGGCTTGGCGCCGTGACCCATGACGCCGGAGAAAAGGGGCCCATATTGTGCACGAAAAAAAAAGAACGTTTTTATGAGAATCTTTCATAAAAAGGATCAAAAAGCAAAAAAGACGGTACACATATATATAATCATTGGTCATTCACTACTTGCTACAGACGGCAGATTAATTAGGAACTGATCTGCACTCGCGAGCAGAGTCAGCTGCACGTTCTTGTCTGCATCTGCATAGTCAATTGGTAGGTATAGGAGTAATATGCTTCTACCGGCCTCGGCTACTGGATGGAAAAGCCACGGACCAGGAGTGCCGTGGAACTGACTGCGCATGTCAGATCAGCTAACATGCGTCGTCGTACTTGTTTTCTTGTACGATATTCTTCTCACACGATAAAATTAGTGGAACGTCAGTGTCACAGCAGCATGTACCAGCACTTGATGCTGCAGCCTGCAGGGCATGTGCCAGCCTATGGCCACGAGGAATCGATAATCAATCGGAGGAGATAATACTACGTACGTACACGTACTTAATGACAAACAGTTGCGTGTGAGAAAATGTAGACGAACAAGTACGTTTGTATTGAATCAGGCGTACAGAAAATGGAAGAGAATTGGAAAAGGTTCGCTTCATGTTCCTCAACTTTTGGGAGAGTCCGATTTTCATCGTTGAACTTTAAAAATAGACAAAACACATCCCTTAACTTTTGAAACTGTAGGGATTACATCCATGACTTGGTTATGAGAGGTTCTGAAGCGGTTTTGTTTTTTACTTTTTTTATTATTAATTTTGGCTAAATTTTAGATAAATCATATTAAATCATAAAAAAACTAATTTTGTTACACTCTAGATAATTACATATACACAGTAAATATATAATATGATATGTTCAAAATTTGAAGGACATATTTTATCCGGTTTTAGAGTGCAGGATGAAAAATTAGACTCTTACCTAAAATAGACTTTTTTTTTCCCAAGAGAATTTATGCAAAGAACCTTCCTGGGTTCAGGCCGCATGGCCATGGGACCATGGCCCATCGGTACCATCCAGGAACAACGGCGTCCAGTCCAGTTAGCCAAACCGCCCAGGCCCAACACTGTATGTATGTTAAACGCTGCACTGCGCCGCCGCTGTCTACAGGCCACTTCTTCTCTGGAAAGCCTGCCAGTGAAAGTCTGGTCTCTTGTTCACAGTTTAAACGGTTTTTTTAGATTATCAGCTGCGGCAAATCTGCTGCGTTCAATTTTAGAACCAAACAATCATGCCATCCGTTCCCCTGTAACTGGTAGCTGGCCATGACATGGTTGCCACTGCATGGGGGTAAATTTTGAAAAGGTAAATTTGCGGTGTTGTAAAAAGAAAAGGTAAATTTGTGTTCACCATTTGCCAGAGCAAGAGTGCTCATAGAGACTTCCCGTAAGATATTTGTTCCGAATTGTTGAGGTCAACATCGACAATTATAGAGAAGAAATCAGGCGTCTAACTTGATGGATCGATCAAACGTTGGGATTGTTTGTTGTATTCGATAATTCAACATTAAAGATTCATTTTTCTGTCAAAAAAAAAAAAAACATTAAAGATTCCTTTGTCGTACTTGATGTGTTTGATGATAGTTCTAAAACGTGAGATCTTGTAGAACATCGGATGTATTCGATCTAAGAACTGTTCTAGTGTTTGACGTACGGGGCTCTTTATTTAGAACATCAACTATATTAACCACTACAGAATACGTAGAGCTATTAGGTTTGGTTGGTAGGAGTATATAATATATAATATTCCCTCCGTTTCAAATTGTAGTTCACTTTGACTTTTCTAGATTCATTTGATTTACTATGTATCTAGACATATTTTTTCGTCTCAAAATAATTCATCATCTTGACTTTAAGACATCATGTTTGACCGCCGTCTTATTCAAATTATTTATTCAATTTAGGAAATAAATAAATTATTATTAAAGTATCTCTAATAATAAAATAAGTCACATCAAAATGGGTGATGTTTATATAAAAAAAATTTGAATAAGACGAGCGGTCAAACATGATGTCTTAAAGTCAAGATGATGAATTATTTTGAGACGGAGGGAGTAGTGTATAACTAGGTGCATAAAGAAAATCAATGTATCTAGAAAAGCCAAAGTGAACTACAATTTGGAACGGACGGAGTAAAACTTGTAGCAGAACTTGTTCCTTAAAAAAACACAATTGGAATCTAATCATGCCCTTTCCTATTGATTTATACAGAGAAAACCATACTTATATACAGAGAAAAGCCAGAGAGTACTACAGTATATAGGATGGTCATGTTGCTTTCAATATGACAGCAAAACGACTTTGAAAATTTTGAACTGTTGTCCATCCTCACCGCCCACCAAAACATTTGGTAGATGAACTAGGAAATCTGGTCTTTCTTGCTCATTACAGGCTTGCAGCATAATAATAGAGCGCAGTCAGAAGACTTTTAGGAGAAATAGGCAGCAAAAGAATGTGAAGAAGAAGAAGAAAAAATGACGATCTGGTTGGAGCCAGAAACAGTGAACCTCTCAAACGTTGCATCGGATGGCTTCAGTTCCAAACTTATTACCAAGTGACTTTGAAAATGTTGCAGACGTATGTTGAATTGAACTTCGCTGGACGCTGGGTTGGTGGTTGAACGTAAACTCGATCGCTCGTCATTCTTAGAACTTTAGCGTGCAGCGATAGATAACCCTTTTGCGGTACGATGTGAAGGTTGCTGTCAAAAAAAATGATTGCGGGAGATATACTATCGAATAAGGCCAGTATTTTTATCCGTAATGAAGTGGAGATGGTTTGATTTCTGGGCAAGTTGGTCCTCTATAATTGTTGCACTCATATCCTGAAAATAAAGCCAGATATTGTTTTTACTATCCACATAAGAAGTGACAATTTTTTTCTCTCTAAGCAAATAAAGCACATTAAAATTTGATTAGCATGCATCATGCTGTAGGTGATCATAAAATGGTCGTCTGTCAACAACTCAATATTGCAGTCATTCGCTACGTACTCCTCGCCTCCCAAACGCCGGACTGGCCGCCTCTACTAGCACACTGGCTCACTCCTCTTTCTGTACCGGTGAGATCGCCGGTGGATGAAGGAGCGGGGACCTAATCTCTGTTTTTCTTTCTAGTTTTAAATTAGGTTTGTGGGTTTGGTTCTTGCATCATCGACGATGTGGTGGCAATGATGATACTTTGGAATAAGGTCTCAACCGCCCTCCCTGATTTGACAACGTTTGATCGGGTGTCATCAAAGGGCCACTGAAGTTTGGTCTGGCATATCTATGGATCTTCATTTGGTGTGTTCATCAGAGGTAGCAGTAGCTGTGTGGCTTTCAACGTGGCGATCTCGATCTCTTGTTTTATAGCATGGTCTGAAATTAAACAACACTCTATTTTGATGTTGAAGGATTGTAAGCCTATGGTCCTTGTGCCTCCAACCGATTTTCCTTTAGTGTGTATTAGATCTCATTGTCAGCGGTAAGTAGATTTTGCTGTCTTGAAAGCCATATTTGGCATGGGTATTTCTTTTTGTCCCTTTTCTTTTGCCATCTTTGCATTGCGATCTTCGAACTCTGAGAAGCAGTGGACGTTCGAAGGAAGGAGACGACAGATTTTGTCTATTATTTGTTAGAGGTCACTTTGTGTCTATTTTCCTATTATTTTTAGTGGTCTTTTGTTGTCATTGAGATATGTCAAAAGTGAAGGTTCTTTTTTTTTTTTTTTTGAAAAGGATCATTACATCCTCCCTTATTACAAACTGAACTCCGAAGAAAAAAAAAAATCATCTTTGGAGTGTCTTCTATCAAAAAAAAAAAAAAGTTCTTCTATCTACGTGCTGTTTCCTCCTGGCTTCGTGCCGTCATTGGTTGAGACCTTTTTTTTTTTTCTCTCTCTCTTTGGAAAAAGTATATACTTGATCCCTGATACTGATACCCTCCCTTTTCTTTTTATATTCAGCTCGAGGAGCTGCATCTATGGCGTTCATTTGTAGCGTATCGTCGTGGAACAGCCTGTGGCTGCTAACGCTGGTCTGCGTGGGTGGGGGGTGGCCGTCGCGTGGTGTAGGTGGGACGTAGCTGTTCTGGGGTCCGTGTTCTGGGGTCCGGCCGCCCTCAGACTCGTTTGTAGTGATATAATAACGTCAGATTTGTCAATGTGCACCACAAACATGTGAGCAAGTAGTTAGTTTTATATACTTAGAGGGGATGGGAGTAGTTAGCCTCCCTTTCTTTGAAAGATCAACCAACGCGCATGCTCTCTGATCGCATCAACACATTTTTTTTCACCCAATTTTCCTGACGATTTCGTTCCACTTCCAGCAAATGGGCATCCAAACACGTGCAACAATTTTCCTGACGATTTCGTCCCACCTACCCATTTTGGACGCGGTCAAAATTTGAGGCTTTGTATGCAAACTCTTTTTTTTTTCTATAGCGACTTGCAACTACTACTGGTAGGAGAAAGTGTTCAGAGTGGCCTTGTTTAGATGGCTAAAGTTTGTAACATTTTTCCCACTTTCTCTCCATCACATCATATTAAATACATCAAAAATTATATATGTTTGGAGTATTAAATGTAGATAAAAAAATAACTAATTACACAGTTTAGATATGCATTACGAGACGATTCTTTTGGCTGAATTCTCCATGGTAGGATGATATTTACCACTAACAAACGAAAACACGCTACGATTAATACGATGTGACATTCGGTTCCAAATATTTGCCATCTAAACGAGGCCATGTCATCTACTGTACTAGTATAGGAGTACTATATATATTCACCGCAGATGAATCTGAACAATTACACGTTTTAATTACCACGACGGATTAAACGGAACTCAAAATTAATTACTCCCGGTCCAGGCCGCGTGCAGCGAGGGGCGAGTAGGACGACATGAGCAGAAAACCAACGTCCCTACTCGACGACTTCTCCTCGATGGGATCTGCAGCCGGGGCCTCCAGGAGCAATCAAGACGACGGCGGATCGGACGAGGAGATGGTGGGGGAGCCGGCGGTCATGGGGGTCATGTCCATGGGGTAGCTCCCGAGCACCCTGAGGAAGGACGTGTACTCCTGGACCTCGGCCAGCGCGTTCTGCGCGCGCGGCTCGGCGAGGGACGCCTGGAAGTCGACGTAGAACATGTACTCGAAGTGCTTGGCGGTGCCGACGTTGGCGTCGTCGACGAGGCGGATGGGCTGGTGGCGGTGCGGCCTGCTCTCGATCTTGGTGAGCGAGATGTCGCGGAAGGCGAAGGCGGAGAGCACCTTGAAGAGCACGGAGGTGCCCTCCTTGTCGTGCGCGAACACGATGCTGGTCTTGAAGGGGCGGTCGGTGCGCGGCACGATGGGCTCCCCGGGCCAGCATCACGAAGCGGGTCACGTTGCCGGAGTCGTCCTGGATGCCGTCCGCCAGCACCTCCATCCCGTACAGCTCGGCGGCGCGGGACGAGGCGATGGCGGCCGTGTCGCGGAGCCCGTTGGCGGCCACGAACTCGGCGGCGCCCGCCGTGTCGTCGAAGGCCTCGCGGACGACGTTGAGGCCCATGGCCGTGAGCGTGTGCTCGCACTGCGCCAGCGCCTGCGGGTGGCTCATGACGCGGGTCAGGCACTCCTTGCGCACCCCGGGCAGCGCCAGCAGGCAGTGGTGCACGGGGAGCTGCACCTCGCCGACGATGTGGAGGCGGTGCCGGAGCAGCAGGTCGTAGTTGCGGTGGATGCTGCCGCCCAGCGAGTTCTCCACGGGGAGCACGGCGCGGTCCGCGATCCACAGCTCCACGGCCTGGAACGCCACCTCGAACTGGTCGCAGGGGATGGCGTCGCAGCCCGGGTACGCCTTCCCGGCCGCCTTCTCGCTGTACGCGCCGGGCACGCCCTGGTACGCCACGCGCAGCTGCGACCCGTGCATCGGCGCCGGGGACAGGTCCGCGATGCGGAGCGGCTGCGGCAGGTTCGTCGTCGTCTTGGTGATGGCGCCAGTAGTGGTACTACTCACGGGGACCAAATCCAGCACCGCCCCGTTCTGACTCCGGCGCCGGCGCCGGCGCTGGCGTCGGTGCGACGTGGCCGTTGATGTGCGTCCCGAGCGCGGCCACCTTGCTGGACAGCACGGCGCAGCTGCTCTGCCAGTCCGCACGGCCGCCGACGACGGCGCCCTGCAACGAGCACCTGACCACGCCTCCGCCCCTCGTCGCGAGCCTCGGATTCTGGCCGACCGGCGCCCTGATCATACTCGCTGCAGCCATTGCGACACCGATTGGTTCAGGTAGCTACCTCTGCGCCTCAGCTGCTTAATTCTTGGCTCTCTGCTCTCTGCTCGGCGGGTAAGGTAGCTTGGGTAGTTTGAAGCTTCAGAGCGAGAAGCTGAGGAGGCCACGGGCAGATGGGGATCGTTATATAAGGGGGCGCCGGCGTTTGGTGTGGTCTATGGCTGGGACTGAGGTGAGGAGGCTCTAGTCTGGGGTTGGTGGCGCGGTGGGGATGCGTGGGCCAAGGTTCATGGACTCGGGAGGTCCGGGACGGGGAGAGGGGTTTGGTTCGGTCAGCGTCAAAATATATCTCCGCACAGGAAGCAGACTCAGTGACATAGCCCGGTGACATAGCGCGACGTTGAGCCACCGACATGTGGGACCCACGTAGCCCGAAAAGACGTGGGTCCCACACGTCGCGACCAACGTCACGGTATGTCACCGCTATGCCGCTGAATCTCAATCCAACCAACATAAACTAAACCCAGGCAGCTCACCGTAGCTCACCGTGGAAAGAAACGGAACGTGCAGTGCAGTGTATCTGCATTCCCCACGCTTGCCTTTGGCAGTTTCCGGGAAGCGCCTTTTGCGTCACATTTGGAACATGAAAATATTTACTCCCTCTAACTTTTAAATGAAGATAACGTTTTCTATATATTTATTTAAACATAATATATGCCTGAATATATAGCAAAAACTAAAACGTTATATAATATATAAAACAAAAAGAATAATATATAGAGCATATTTATAAAAATAGATAGTATTTCTCAAAAAAATTGTGAATTTGTTTCTCGTAGAAAATTTAAAATTTTTTTTGTACGGGTACGAGCTAGGTATGTGTTGTGGCAATAGACTGTTTCTATCTTGATTTAGATGAATTTCAGTTTTTTACTATCCCGCTTGTAAGGGTGATTGACCATGAGACCACGGTACAAGTACCATTCAATAATCTACCGCATTAAAAAAAAAAAGTATAGATACTCTTTGGCAGGGCTTGAAGCCTTGAACTTCTCCAAATCAGTGAAGCTAGAAGGAACCAGGCTTCCACTTTAACGTGTTTGGCTTGCTTTTTGGCTTCAAAAGCCGTTCCATGTGTGCTCATTTGTCAACCTTTTTTATTAAGCCAATGGAGAAATCACAATAAAATACCTGTCAAAGAGAACCTTAGAAACTACTCCCTCCATATGGGTAAAGAAAGTCGTTTTGGACAGGATTTGAGTCAAACATTGGGAATATAAATCATCAATAGTTTTTAAGTTGTTGAGTTTGTAAATGTGAAAGATACATGAATAGATTTGTCTTAATAAATATTTTCATAAAAGTATACATATATCACATTTCTATAAATATTTTTATAATAATAAGAGGTCAAAGTTGTGTTTTGTAGATCGTGTCACTATCCTAAATGACTTTTTACCAAGACGGAGGGAGTACAACTCAACCTGGTTGTGTATCTCATGGTAGCTCTAGGCTTGTAATGCCATGTTGAGTAAACTATAAACCACACCAGCGTTGAAAAGCATTTATGCCGCTAATTTAGTTTTGATGATTAAGGACAACACAATCATTGTGACTAATATTGTGTGTTCTGCAAACAACATTACTTAAGTGAGGTCACAATGATGATTGATGTTGGAAAACTATGGTTTTCATGCCCCTAGTATCAAATTATGTATTGGGTTCAAAGGATAAGCATGAGTATTAAGGATTGACTTGACTAGTTACTGGTGTCGAGAAACACAAGAGTAGGATATTTTCTTTCTTCTTTGGTCATACTATAAAGTGGGATAAGAATTAGTAGTTGGACATATAGGTGAGTCTAGTGAGTGGATATGATTCACACTTTTGACACTAGAGCTAGGTAGAGCAAATAAAGCGTAAGGATCAATGGAATCAAAACCAAACTTAAAGATGTGTTCGAATTGGAAGAGTTTGGAGTTGTTCTAAATGCCCTGGAGTTCCTAGGACAACACCGGAGTTTGCATCGAAGGGTGTATAGGAGTTCCCCCTATATCTCAGATAGTGAACAACGCGAACACCTTGACTTCTAGTGTGCATCAAAGTTGTCACTCCGTAGCTTCGGTACACACACGGAGAGAGAGAAAGAGAGTTTTGTGTAAGGCACTTTTGGGTGCGGGTACTGTAGCACTTTTCGTTTGTATTTTGTAATTATTATCCCATCATAGACTAACTAGGCAAAAAAGATTTGTCTCGTACTTTTCAGCCAAATTGTGCAATTAGTTTTTCAATTTATCTACATTTAATGCTTCATGCATGCGTTAAGAGATTCGATGTGATAGGAAACTGTAGCACTTTTTGGTTGGTAGATAGGAACTAAACACACCCAGCTCTTGCACTGGATATTGACTAGAGGTCAATCTGTTGTAGTGTTGAGTTGCCAATGAATCATCCCGGTGTCTCTTTGGAGGTGTCTTTGGGAGTTACCATACAATAACAACTAGTTTTTGAAGTAGCCATTGGAGAGTCACTCTCCGTTGCAAATACAAGTAGTGCATCGATGGTCTTCGATGCTCACATTTCTAATAAGTGGAGGGGCAACGACTAGTGTTTGTGGTCACCCAATATGTACCCCTCAATCTCTGACTTTTTAGGTCTCTTAGAGCAGCTCCATTGTGTACCAAAACCGAACTGTGGGGAGAGAGAAGCAGCAACACGGTTCGATTTCAACACTACAGCAACCAAACTGAGAAAATCAATTTCTCAAATCGGATGTTAGTTTCGGTTCGAACAGAGGGAATAAAGAAAATAACAAGGTCTTTCATGTTCTAACCTTTCTTACAACAGTGTGAAGAGAGAGAACGGTAAAAAGACCAAGTACTTTCCTCCTTTATTTGGTTGTGGTCACACTGTAACACTCGAATCGAACCATGGATAGTATGAGAATGCCGAAATCCATCTCAGATTCAAAATCACATACGACACTAGAGCTGTCCTTAGCAGTCTGAAGTGTGCTTTTTAAAACGTTAGATTTTTTTTATTTTTTTTTTTTTTTTTTTTTTTTGTGCTCAAAGAAAATCTCACATCAATCGCAAGCTTTAGGTCCAGCCGGTCGGAAGCACGTCCTGGAGTCTCTTGTCTTTGGAGAGATATACTTGGTGCATGCTACACTCGAATCGTTGTCACTTGTCACGCTGCCACCTAAAGTGTAACTTTTTTAGATATAGCACTACTACTAGTATAGATTAGGGAATGGATATATTGTGTGAAGGGATAGGGGAACGGTGTAACTTTTATTAACCTATTTACTCTACAAGATTGGCTCAGTGGGTTGTTAGTTGAACATCGTTTTCCATAGCACTGCGATGAAGTTTAACGACAATTTAGGGGGCCTTTTCTCATTTGACACTTCTCCGTCGCGTCACCCCCAATCACATCAATCGCTCGCTAGCTCCTCCCAGATCGGCCAGAATGCATCAGTGCATCACCATTGAGCGTTGGCTGGTTCTGATCAGTCTCTTTTCTTTCTTTAGAGGTACTAGTACGTAGAGTAGGACACTCGAATCGTTGTCACCTTTCAGGCACCCACAAATACCGAGCAATTGCCGTGAGTAATAACCACGGAACCTCATCGATCGTTCGTACGTGTAGATCTGGAGTGAACGGTCAAGACAACCTGCACGCAGCACGTTCGTGTTGGGCTGCAGGACGGGATCGAGCGTGTGGGTGCGAACGCCCTAGACCGACCGATCTAGCCTCTAGGGACTGACGGGCAGGACAGGAGGACCGACCGATGATGGAGACGAAGACCCGGACCCCGACCACGCGATCGAGGTCGCCGGTCACCGCGCGCGGCCACTAACAAAAGGACGGCCCCATCATCAAGCTCGTCGCGAGCAGCGAAGACCGAACGACCAGACCGCCGGAGACGGCAGAGACCCGGGGCGCGGGGTGCCGGGCACGGATGCTGCCAGTCACAGCCACTGTGTGGCGCGGTGTGCGGTCGGCGGCCGCGGCATTGCGCGCTCACGTCGGTTGGCCCCAAAGCAAAGGGAACCATACGTGTGGGCTCCCTTTCGGGCTCTCCCTCCACGACTCCACCGCAGTGCCTCCCAGCCACAAACCCAAGGATGCTGCTCTGTGCCGCATATAGTACACCGTAGCTAGATAGGACATGGCCCGTCAGATATAGTATCATCTTTGAATCATGCTCTGTGTCCCGACCGGTGTTTTTGTTTTCGGTAACATAAACACGAGTCGTCCGGTCGTCTCGTCGTGGTCCTCACTGAAATTCCAGTGTACTTCCACCGAAACGTGGAAAGCGAGTCGGGAGAGGGAGCCAGAAAGCGCGCGCAGCGCATCAAGGGCCGGCGATGTGTCCTCAAGTCTCTGGTGCTGGCTTGTTAATTGTGGCTGCCGGCCATGGTCGGTCTAGCTAGTGTGGTGGTTAGTGATTGTTTAAACAAATCATGTACTGAAGTTTAAGATAATTGTTCAGCAACTAACTACTCCCGTACTTCTACGGTCTACATATATTTATTATTTATTACATGTGTATATAAACAATGTATTATTTATTACATAAAGTTTATTATTTATTACATGTAGTATATAAACAATGTATAGTACTACCAACCTTCTTCACGAACTTTCAATTCGTAGCCACCTACACGCAATGTGTATACGTAAAACGAACTTTCTCTTTGTCTTGGGACCAATGCAAAGCTCATCGTGTGGCCGGAAAGCGATCTGGCACGTAGTTGCCTCTCGTTCATGCTTATATCATCACTCAGAGTGGCGCGGAGCTACCGATGCTATAGGGCCTGTTTGGTTCCGTGGGTAAGTCCGACCAGGCTAGCTTGGGCCAACAAAACGTCGTTTGTTTTGTCTTGGTATCCTAGCCAGGGAAGGGGGCAGCCGTTTTTCTGGGGGCTGACTTGGGCCAGCCCGTGTGCCCGCTCCTATCACCTCCTGCCCCACCGTGGTGAGCGCGGATGTTCCTCCTCCACCGCCGCGGTGAGCACCGCTGTGCGGTCGTCCCAAGCGGATCTAGCGGATCCGGCGACCTATCGCGGACATCCTCAGCCATGGCGACTGCTGCGGCCACAACGTGCTTCATGCAGTCGTCCGCGGCCGCGTCCACGGCAGCGGCGCCTTGGCGCACGGCCTCTGCGAGACGACGGCGAAGAACACAACGGTTTGCTGCTCTGTGCCGCATAAGCGCTAGGACATGGCCTGTCAGATATAGTATCATCTTTGAATCATGCTCTGGGTCCCGGCCGGTGTTTTTGTTTTTGGTAACATAAACACGAGTCGTCCGGTCGTCTCGTCGTGGTCCTCAGTCCTCACTGAATTCCAGTGTACTTCCACCGAAACGTGGAAAGCGAGTCGGGAGAGGGAGCGAGAAAGCGCAGCAGCAAGGACCGGCGATGTGTCATCAATCTGGTGTTCGATCAGGAGGGCTTGTTTGTGGCTGCGCTAGCCGCTAGTTTTTTAGAAAAGGACGCTAGCCGCTAGTGATGGTGGCGGTTAGCGATTGTTTAAAGAAATCATGATTGAAGTTTAAGATAATTGTTCAACAGCTACCAATAACAACTACTCCCGTATACTTCTACGGTCTACATATATTTATTATTTGTTACACATAATAACAATATGATCTCAAACAATATATATAGTATCTACCAAACCTTCTTCACGAACTTTCGTAGCCACCTAACTCGTTAATATATAGTATTATCGGTGCTTAGCTACACGCAATGTGTTTACGTGAAACAAACTTTCTCTTCTCTTGGGACCAATGCAAAGCTCATCGATCGTGTGGCCGGAAAACGATCTGGCACGTAGTTGCCTCTCGTTCATGCATATATCATCATCACTCAGAGTGGCGCACCAAGCTACCGATGCTATAACTGCCCAGCTTATGGCCAAGTTGATACACGACAAGAATGTGTTGTCGATGGTTAACTGGACGTAGGACGAACCACGATAATCAGCTGAGGATCACAAATATTGCCTCCGATTATAGACTCCCGACATTCGTTTAGTGGCGAATCTAGCTGAAAACATCGTTGGGGTCATCGGGTCAATTTCACTATGTGATATAAGTTTTCATGAGTTTAAACAGTGTTTTACTAAGGATTTTACAAATTTTATCGGGGTCGGTGAACCCCAATGAACCCCCTAGATTCCCCCGCATTTGTAATGCTGCTCTCTTTGGGCTCTAGCTCGGAAAGGAAAACACAGGATGCCGGGTCCGGCCGGGTCCCCTCCAGGTTTGTGGTTGTGCGGCATGCGAGTCCGCGGCTTTACAGAGCAACATGGGTACATAACAGTCGTGACAAGAGATGGGAGGCAAACAATGACTCCATGAGCAACAATGTGGTGAATATTGTGATGTTTTAGAGGGGGAAAGTCAATTACATATACTACCTCTATCCAAGAAATAATGGAACTATGGGTTGTGTGGCCGGTAAAGTAGTTCAGGTTTGATAAGTTTTTAGTAAATACTAGTATTCATAATTACAGCTTCAAATTAATTTTATTATGATAATACACTTCGTAATTAATCTAATAATATTTATTTGATATCATAAATATTTATAGTTGTGATTTGGGTGGCGCGGAGTTTGTTTCTCGCTTTTCCTTCGCAACTCGAAATTTCGAGTATAGTATTTTCATTAATTTGATTCCTGCGCTGTGATCCATGGTTGAAAATAATATGACACAAACTAGATACGGAATCGCTACGCTTCTTTCTATATAATAAAAGTTAGGAACAATTGTGCAACTGCCCCTATTCTCGAGTCTAATTGCTCGTTTGCCCCTGTTTTTTTAAACTTTGCTCGTTTGCCTCTGTTTTTAGTCTTCCAATTGCTCGTTTGCCCTAATTAGGGGCATTTGTGCAATTGTTTTAATTGCGTTCGTTTGCCCCTATTAAGGGCATTTGCGCAATTAGAAAACTAAAACCAGGGGCAAACGAGCAATTAGACTCTAAAATAAGGGCGGTTGCACAATTGACCCTAAAAGTTTAAAGCACTTCTTTTATTTTAGGATAGGAGCCCGTGCAATCGCTACCCTTAAACTTCTTTTCTATATGATAATATATAGATACTATAGTAATATCGATATCTGGAATGGATGGAATCTATTTAGGAGACCACTATATGGTCCCAGCAATCCCCAACTATTCGGGGTGGTCTCCCATCATCCTCTTCCGCATGGGATAAGCAATCTTTCAAAAAACTGGAGACAGAGTGGATTTCTTTACTACAACTCGAGTCGAATTACTCCTTTGCAAGTGGGGAGCAGCCCCGGTGCCACAAAAAATAGAACTTTTCACATGAAAATTGGCCCTCAATGGCCTGGCGGTGCAAACTAACAGGCTGAAACGTCATTTAGATGCTATTTGCTCCATTTGTGGCTTGAACTGGAAAATGAATACCATGCTATGGTCTGATGCACAAAAGATGTTGCTCTAAGACATGCACTACGTCAAGTTTGGGACCTCCCTTGCCTTTTATTTATACTTGACCTGAATGGATGTTGGTCCTTGTTCGGCTGGCTAGTTCAGCTACCAGTTAACAGTATTTTTCTCACAACAAATCATCACCGGCCGGGTGAGCCAAGAATTTTCTCTCTCAATAAATCAGCACCGGCCGGTAGAACAACCTGATATCAACAAAGAGGAAAGAGCAAATTTAATGCTTCTTTTTTTGGAGAACCTGACACTTGAGAAATGACATCACCTTTGGGACAGGGGATTGTTCAATATCTGCCTCGGTTGAATTCGTCCAAAACTATCTCGCCCCAAGGAAACCCATCAACAACTTGATCGCTTCGGGGAAAGGGTAAAGCTATTATCAAGCTAGAACATGGACACGCCATCTTTGTTTCTCAATATAACAAAGAAAGACAAAGTTTCATGGTCATCTCCTTCCCATGAATGGATAAAACTAAATGTGGATGTGGCCTTTGACCCACGCTCTGGTCACGCCGGCCTCGGCTTCATTGCTAGGAACCATAGTGGTGAGGTTTTGTTTTTACGGATGGTCAAGAGATAAACGATGCAAATCAACAAAAGAACCAGAATGTCTAGCTGAATGGACAAGTTTAAAACACATCCTTTCCTATTGAAAAGGGCGGCTGTGGTTGGAATCAGATTGCCTTGCAATGGTACGTGATCTAGATGACCCGTCAAAAAACTGCTATGTTTTGTGCCAGAATATCCAAATGCCACAAAACAAATGCTATAGCTCATGAGTTGTGTTAGTTTGGTAGGAGAGAGAGTTTTCCATTGTTTTTGTTGCTAATGACATCTTGATCTGCATGACAGAGACTTTAGCCACCGATTGTAATCATGTTGACCGTCTATAATTTAGCTCTCACCTTTCAAATAAATAAATATTTATAGTTTTTATATACAATTGGTTAAATTTAGTATACTAAAACATGACTATGTGCTAGAATTGCATTCTTTTCTGGATGAAGGGAGTATGTGTTTAAGGTACAAGGCAATCCAAAAAAATTAAACTTACGTGCAAGAGGTTTAATTGAAAATTTTTCTTAGAGATCAGGATAGTGGATTATGTAGTCTACAAAGAAATAACATAGCCACGAGATATAAAGAGTGAAATAACAAGAAAGACAAGAAGCATTTAAGCTAAGGAATTAGGAAAGAAGTCATTGACAACTGTATGTAGTTCGGTTTTTTTTTAACTGTATGTAGTGCATAATATTGGATATAATTGCGGAGGAGCTTCAAGAGTCCCTTATAGCCAGAAAAACAAAAATATATTTTAAAAATTGTTTTCCAGGTTAAAAAATCGGATGGTTCAATATGATAAAAACTAGAATCTCATGCTATTTACACGGGTCACCTTGATTGCGGACAACAAAGAAAACTGAATACAGTAAACCACTCCTTTTTTTTTTTCTAATATTTACGACTAATACAGTGATACTAAAATGTAACCAACCTGTTTGGTTATACTTGGTCCATGTCTTGGTCAATGTAGTGTAGAGTAGTAGATGCATCTGTTCCAACACATGGCAAGATACTGAGACATCTCAAGCGGACAAGTGATGGTTGTCGCAGTGTTGTTTGAAGCCGCCAGCCAAGTCAAACACACAGTCAAACACACGTGCGCGCACGTGAGGCTATTATCTCTTGTCTCTGTCTAGAATAAGGAAAAAAACATGATGCCATTTATTGGTTTTGTTGCAGTGCCCAGGGCGATCCTTGTGCTAATTTGTAGACCCTTTAACCTACCCCTTTTTTTTTTTTTGCGATGATCCTTTTAACCTATTTTAGCTCTAAAGGAGCCAAACTTGTGGTGCTAATTGGGGCTAAAGTGAATTAGCACCCTAAAAAAATTAGCTCCTCCAAGAGGTGCTTATTGAGTCTAATTTGAGATATATGCATAAAAGGTAGAGCCAATGATTGGGATACATGCATTAAGACAAATTAGACCATTGATCCAAATAGCTCGAGGGGCTAAACTTTAGAGAGCTAATTTAAAGACTCAACTTTAGCCCTTAAATTATCCCAAGATCTAATTCTCTAAACAGTGGCCCCTAGTCCCAATAGCTATATATATATTAGTATTAGTATTTTCTTTGTCCCTTGATATGCAGGTAAAATTCGCTTTATGGAGTATACGATGTTGAGGAAGTTTCTTGTCACATAAGGAAGTTTCCTATAAAAAAATCATTTTCATACGGGCACGTGTCACATGTTATCGAGAAAAAAGATGGAGACACGGCTTCCAAAATAATAATAAATAAGTGAATGAATAAATAAATAAACTAGTAGTAGGGGTTTCTTGTTGGTGAGGTCTGTTAGAAGTATATAAATGTACTCCCTCCATACTGGTATTAGAAGTCCTTTAAGACATGATTGTGCATACCAAGGAGTTATTAATTTGAGGTAATTTTTTCCATGTCTACCCCTATTAAATTCTTTTGCGGTACACTCCATAGTACAAACAAAACAAAGGTGGATTGGCTAGCTCGGTGTGCTGAGCGTTGGGACCATGAGGTTGTAGGTTCGATTCCTGTGTCCTCATTAAATTTTTTTTGCAGTCATCAAGGCGCAGCACAATTTAGGCAGGGGTAAAAATGTCTACGAGCATGGCATTCAGCCAGGAAGACCTCTTTTCTGCTCTAGTGCCAAAGTCGGAGAAGGACTTCTAAATATAATACGGAGGGAGTACTTAAAGTATAATATTATCATTGAACCTAAGACTATCTCTATTTTTAATTGTACATATATATCTATATACTTCTAACAAGGCGGCTTAGTCTCCTTTATTTATCTCTAGGATATTTGGGCGTGTTTTGGAAACCATTCGGCTCACCTCGCATGGAAGAACACGCTCCACGAGATTCTTGCCAGGCTAGGGCGGCGATCTCTCTCGGCCCAGGAAAACTAGCCGGCACAATAAATAAGTCAAATAAGGTCATGGAGTCAAACAACCAGAACTGCTCACTTCCTTGCCTATCCATGTGAAACAGTACTCGGCAAATCGGGTACCATACACATCCTTATCTACCAGCGATACTTTGAGAACCAGAATTGCTCACTTCCTTGCCTATCCAATGTGCCGCAATGTTGTTGGCTTTTCAAAAATGCAAATTTATTATACTCTGCTAGTGCAAGATTAATAATTGCCTTTTTTTTCTAAAAAGTTGTAGATTAAATCAGGATCGTATGGGAAATAGAAAGAAAAGTATCTTAGGAACTATTTTTCAGACAAATCAAAATGCATGAAGATGGAACCAGTAACCCCGGGAAATCCGAGCATTCTTCTTACAATTAGGTTCAGACTTCGAGCTTCAAAAACACACAATCAGAACAGGTAGGATTTATACAACATACATATGAACTTGGGGCTCTCTTTCATGATCCCATAATCTTGAGCAGCTTTGACTGACCTTTCATATGTTTGGTTTATTCTTTATCTAAAAAAATGTGTTTGGTTTATTGCATCCTGCTTAAAACCAACATATAAAAAAAGAGAGAATTCAGAAGGTATCACAATTGGGAAGCAGAAAAAAAAAATCCGAATGGTAGCAGTCGTTTACTTGAATTTTATTCTCAAAATCCTCTACCAGCAGCAGTTGTCTTTGTTTTTTTTTTTTTTTTTTGACGAAAAACACATATCATATATTAAAGCAGCATTCTCAAAGTAGGCCCTTAACAAAAGAGCCGTTACATCAATGTGAGAAAAGGACACGATCCCGAATCGCCAGGGGAATGCAGGTCGCCGGGCGGGCGGCCGCAGAGTCGTCACAGACGCATGGTGCCGTTGAAGCGGAGAGGCCTCGCCAAGCGTAGGCTTGTAATGGTCTAGGGCGGCGTCATGGAGTTGCATCGCCCGTGAACCGATGAATTGTTGAAGAATTCGGGCCGACGGGTAGAGAACCGCCATCCCCAGAGCGGTGGGTGGCTCGCTGCCGAACTGATGACGAAGGAACTGCGAAGATCTTGATGCAGATTGAAACTTCGCTGTTTGATAGTAGTTGTAAATAGAAATACCATGAGCCCACTCGTCAAGTTGAGTGGTCTGGAGAGGGGAATGGTGAGAGCATGTGCAACACCTGTATGTTGTGGGCCCCATGCAGCAGGGTACGGACCCACCAAGTGGGACACAGCTTCACCAAAAAATCTCCATCGACTGGAAGAGGATGACGCTCCGGTGATGCCTGTCGCTGATGGGCTGAATCCATGCCGGGCAAAGTCGGCGGCTCTGCAGCAGACGGCGCCCCCGAGACCTCGCCTCCCGCTTCCTTGCAACGCGGGCTCTTGGCTTCTGCACCGCGGCGAGCGCCGCCGCCCTGGAGGCGAGTCCCGGCTGCGCCACGGCGAGCGCCGCCGCCCTGGAGGCGAGTCCCGGGCGTGCCGGCCGGGTTGACGGGCTTGAGAAGATGACGCGCAACTCCGGCGCGGTGATGCGGCCCAGGTATACCTCGCCGACGCGACGAGCTCGGCGGCGGTAGGCTTGAGGCGAAGAAGCCCGCAGGACCTGGACGAAGCGGAAGTTGGAGAATCTGAAGTCGAAGCGCTCGCCAACGTAGGTGGAGGAGCGGTGGCGGTAAATCTTGAACTTCCTGCGCTATTGGTCCGCCATGGTAGCTCTGTTGGTACCGCATGGCTCCGACGACGGATGAGGAGGCGAGCAGGAGCACGGCGAAGGTGGCCTGCCTACCGGAGTAGGGGGAGGGATAGATTTTATTTGTCAAACTCACCAAGGCCATGGCTTCGTTGACGATGTAGGCTTCCATGGCAGCGAGGACGACGACAGTGACGGCTTGGCGGAGACTAGCCATGTCATGGCAGGACCTAAAGCTATATACTACTAAGGAGCAGGAAGGGGAACCCGACCCCCCACCCTCATCACATGCGTAGACGCCGGAGAGGATGTGCAGGAGGCCGGCGGCCGCAGCGGATTTGGTGGAGTACAGAGGAAGGAAGGAGGGAAGGTCAGATACGACATACGCCCGCTACTACTGAGAGCTTGAACTATTTGAAGGAACATTAACTTTTGCCTTTCTTAGGATATCAGCATGAATAGTGCACGACATATTTGAACCTGCACTTGACAACATATTTTAATCTGCACGTCATAGTATAGGGGCTTGAACTGTGAACTCTTAATCTAAGATCTTCATGTGTCAATAATGGGGGCATCTCTGAATTAAGATTCATGATTTGCAGCAAGATCCAATAGGATTAACTATAATGCTTTGATAAAAACACAAATCTTTTACTTCACAAAAAAGACAACACCTCTAAAACTACAAAGTGAAAAAAGGCACAAGCTCTGGTCTTAACGAACGCTGTCATGACCCAGGAAGGGCCGGCCCAAAAGGAGGGCCTAGGGCGTGCGCGCACGGCCCGTCGACGACGCCGCCGCTGCCTCGCTGCCGTCGTCATTCAATCTTTGTTAAAATAATAGGGAATAAATATTTAGGAAATAAATAGATTGCTTTGTCAAGAGGTGTTCCAATCTATAAGGAAACATCCTAGATATTTCTTAAGATGCAAGTCTTCCCGGACTATAAATACAAGGGAGATGTAATCGGTTGAATTCTAATCGAAAAAATTAAAGGGGTAACACCCAAAATACTCTCCACTCTCCAGCTCTCCGTCCTCCTAACCCTACGCCGCACGTGCGCTCCATCGCCGCCGCCGCCCTCGCGCCTCGACGCCGCCCGCCGCCCGCCCGGCCGCGGCCGCGCCCCGACGCCACCGCCTCCATCTCCTTCTTCCCCGTCTCACGATCGCCATCCACGTGTCGGGCCCGGCCCAATCTAGCTGGGTTCGACGGCCGGTATCGGTGACGGGACGATTCCCACCACCGACGGCCCGACCACCACCAACGCCAAGATTAGATGGATACCACAAGATCGCCGAGCTCGGATGGAAATTCGCGAGCTTGCCGATTTCATGAAGGAAATCCCGGCCAACTTCACCGCCCTCCGGAGAAGCTCGATGATCACCGCCTGATGACGCATAACGGCGACTGACGGCCACGCGGCGCCAACATCGCCGCCCGAGCCGCCATGCCCGCTCCCGACATCAACAACGCTCCCATCGACATCCACGACGACACGGTGGCCACAAAGAAGAACACCGCAAAGACGCCGCCTTGTTTGTCCGACGCGCGCCTACGACGCCACCTCGGCCACCACCGACGACGTCCGCGCTTGGCGCCGCCGACGGTGACGACGCCCTACCGGGCGCCGTCACGTCACCTCCAAGATCGCGTGATGCTACAATCAACGAGTACGCCTACCCCGAGGATGCCCCTCGCTTATCGTGGTCTAGATCGATTAGAACGGGAGGCCACCATCGACGCCCACCGGTACCGCCGACTTAAAAGCCTACCCAACTCAGGCCAACGCCGTGAGACTCAAAGAACGGTCCGGATAAGTTCCTACAACACCAACAATGTCATCTCCGACATCGGGAGCATCGTGAACGCCAACGTCACTATGGGCGACAAGACGACGCGTCCGACGCCGACATCGACATCGACGCCGGCATCGACATCTGGACGACACCGCACCAAGGACACCAACGGCAACGACGCCCCCTCCTAAGGCGCCACCATCAACCACGACGTCTTCGACATCGCCATGCCTACCATCGACGACAACGACGTCGCCCACAAGAGCGCCGCCAACGGAGGGTACAACGACACCTCCGAGCGCCAACAACATAGACAACGCCGACGCTACCATGGGTGCCATGATCGTCAACAACGCCCTCAAGAACGCCCGGCGGATGATGATCCTCCCATTGGCGCCAACGACGCGTCACCCCGACGCCCCGTCATCACCATGCCGACCACCGACAACATCGACTCCAAGGACAATGACTTCAACACCGGCACCACGAACATCAAGGGCGACATCCGGGACACCTATGCTAACGCCGAGGGAAACGCCGACGCCCCCAAGGGCGCCGCCAACGGTGATGACACCCCTCCAATGGACGCCATCGCCATCTCTCCCGAGCCACGACACAAGTTCCGTCATCACCCGACCCGCTGCCGCCAACGTCAACACCGGCAACCAAAGACGTTTCCCCCATGGGCGCTACTACGGATGAGAACATCGACGCTTCCCGGGCATCACCGACGCGACGGTCGTTCAATCGCCGACATACGGCGACAACAATCCCCTACACTGGCCGGACATCCTCCCGACATCAACAATGGTGGAGAACACCACCAAGCAAAGCCGCACCCAGCAAAGACACCCCAAAGACCACGCCGACGGATCATCGGCCCGAATAAATACATGAGGTATGCCGCTATCAAGGCCGATCCAAGCAGTATTCTCCGGTCCATCTCCATACTGGGCACGGCGACACGGGAGGACTGGGACACTTCCACACGGTGTCTCCCTCGCGGCTTCAAGCCTGTCCATCTACGGACCTCACCAAAGAACCTCGCGCCAACACGGATGGACAAGGACTGCGACGACTACATCGGTACCTTCCGGTCGTCAACACCATGGCGCCTCGCACGATGGGCGGCACGATGCAACTCGCTCGTCGCTTTCGACACCCCTTCGCACGCTCGTCACAAGGCTCGGCGGCGGCCGGCGGCCACAACACCATGGACGATTGGGCTATGACAGCCCGACCCACTCGAGGGCGATCCGGCCGGCTCCCTCGTTCTCGGCGACAAAGAACGCCCGATGCGACTACACCAACGACCTCTACAACAAGCTTTGGGCTATGATGCACCAGGAGGCGCCCTATATGTTGGTAAAGGAACTCCAACTCATCCACCAGTTTGACGCTCCTGTCTACTATGAGGTCTTCAGCAAGCCTTACCTCACGAGCTTCATCGACGACGACATGAGGTACATGCCACCTGCCGCAATCCCCTACCTCGTCGGCTTTGTCGCTACCTCGGCGACTCTCATCCACCCTCAACTTGCTACACCGACCGACGACAACCTACATGGCACCGCGAGAACCATTCTATTCCAACGGGATCAACGACTTGGCGCCACCCATTGGCGTTCACCTTCCGACGACCGCCAACCATGCCGGGCTTCACGACAAGCACTTGGGCGATGGAGGAGCCCCCACGCCAGCTTCGCCATCGTGTCAATCTTCTTCCTCAACAACCACCGCCGCTACGCCACAATATTAGCAAAGGTGCTATGGGATGTTCTCCAACCAGCATCAGACAGTCGGCGTCTTCATCTTCGCCCGGCTCATTCCCTCGACTCAAGTGGATGCAACAATCTTCGGGACATGCTTTGATCGCAGACCGTCAACAATGACGGCCCGTCTGCGAGAACCACAGTAGCGAGGACGCCTTGTCGGTGAAAGGGGGAGAGATGTCATGACCCGGGGAAGGGCCGGCCCAAAAAGGAGGGCCTAGGGCGTCTTGTAGCGCGCACGGCCCGTCTTGCGACGCCGCCGCCGCACGCCGCGCTGCCGTCGTCATCCAATCTTTATTAAAATAATAGGGAATAAATATTTAGGAAATAAATAGATTGCTTTGTCAAGAGGTGTTCCAATCTATAAGGAAACCTCCTAGATATTTCTTAAGATGCAAGTCTTCCTCGGACTATAAATATAAGGGAGATGTAATCAGTTGAATTTTAATCGAGAAAAATTAAAGGGGTAACACCCAAAATACTCTCCGACTCTCCGTCCTCCTAACCCTACGCACGTGCGCCTCCATCAGCCGCCGCCCCCTCCCGCGCCCGACGTGCGCGCCGCCGGCGCGGCCGAGCCGCCCGACGCCACCGCCTCCATCTCCTTCTTCCCGTCTACGATCGTCAATCTAGCTGGGTTCGACAAATGCCCTATTGGTCTAACAAAATAGACATTTAGTTCTTTTTTTTTTTAAAGAAATATCGAGTGCTGGAATATTTGTTACTGCATGAAGCAAGAGCATAGGCACAACCCTTCCCATTTTTTTGCAAGTACCTTAGGATCTTTATTCTACCAAATAAATAGTTGGTTTAAACTGCCTGGATACACTGTCAATTGGCCAGCCTATGGAAAAATATGTTTTCTCTCAGAAAAAGCTGGTAAATTTGAACTCTGCCAATTCGGTACAAAAATTAATAGAGATCAAGTGCATTTTTAATCAGCCAAAAATGCTCAAGGGACACAGAGAGGGATGAGGATGTCTTCCAAGGATGCTTAGAGGTGATTACCCAAAATGTAGTTGCCCGAGCGGTACTGAATAATGAAAACTAGTGAATGGCGCGCGCCCATGCGCGCGGTGAATGGCCCCATGAACAAAGGAAGGATGCTAAAATAGTAATAAATTATTACAGCACGAGACGTTCACAGAGGAAACCAAGTCTTTTTCAAGGTACGTACACATCCAAATGAGTCCGACGTACACAAATTATGTGTAGAACATCAATGTTTCATTGCATGCGACAAGTCGACAATAGATAAGAGTGACCATGCCACTACGAAGGCAATATGGGGTGTTGAGGCTTCGTGAGGCAAAGGAACCGGATGTAGTCACTGAAGTGGCCGCTCCAGGTGGACCCAAGGCTGAAGTCGAACCGCACATTCTTTGAAGAAGTTAGATGGCGCCCGCATAATAAAATGGATCGAAGGCGCACTGTGTGGACCCAAGACTGCATGTCGGCATACATCCCGTGCATCAAGCTATGCATGAAGAGTGTAGCAACTAATGGAAACTCGGGTACAGGAAGGTATGTATCAAGGATGTGAGAACTGTGTAGATACAATTCATCAAGATTGTTTACTAATGCATCAAAATTTAATAAACGCTTGAAGAGCAGGCACATAAGCTTTCTTTTTCTTTGGTTTGAAGGACCGGGGTCAAGCGCCCTTGAAGAAGCTAAGCAGATAACCACAAAAGGCAAACAAAATAAGGCTTTATGCGGAGGGGTATTTATCTACGTCTCATATGACACCATGGAAACGTGTAGAGCAGCTACATACATGACTCTCCTCAGAATGAGAGGAAGCCGTTGGGCGGCCGTGGCGACCTCGCATTTTAAGAAACAGCTACAAGCAAAAAGACAGGAACAACTCATGATGGGATAAACCATAGAAGAACAGCTCTTCAAAGAGATCCACAAAGGACGCCCGAATCTATAAGCGTGCATACAACATTCGGGTCTTTAAACGACCATTCTTGCACGTCCACGAGCACCAATTATTTTAAGTGATTTGTTAGAAAGGGACGGAAAAGCATTAGTGTTTGATAGCAGTCCAATGAATCCCTCATATATTGTCATGCTCCATATTGTTTTAAAGTTGTCCTACACAAAGTTTTAGGCTCTTGGTTTGCCATTTTCAACTTTTTGTGTAGGACTGAAACCAAGATTTAGTATGAGAGGCATTGAAATAGACAGATAGCATTGCTCAAGGCATCTTTGCCTTGACCTTAAGCTCTTTGTGCGGACTACCTAAAGAATTGTGCATCTCTAAAGAAAGTAGCCGATCACGCTAAAAAGAAAAGCAAAAAGGGCTTTTCTATCTAGAATCATATAATAAGCAACTAAAAAGGTAGATATAAGTTGTAAAAAATAATAAATGGAGATAAGAGTAAAACAAAATTACAGTTTGTCTTAATCAGTAAAAATGAATTTGATAAGAAATTAACACAAAAAGAGAAAAGGTTATAAAAAGCAAAATTAGCATCCTATCTAAACAATTCTTTAATCATCTGTTACAGTTTATTTGCGAGAAGGTCATGATTGCATACCACAACAAAAAAAAGTTTTCTTTTTGTTCGGTTGGTGCATCTGAAGGGAGTTGCATTGTACTCCAGTTCATCGGTATTCATGACCTTTGTCTCAACTATTTTGTTCCCTTCATTTGTTATCAAAACTTCTGTTATGTGCTACTATAAATTTTGCAAGCAAATAGTTGCTTAAAAAAAGGAGAAACATTGGTGTTCGATAGCAACTGATTAATCAAAATTGAGAAGAGAGTGACCAATTTTAGTGTTGAATAGGCGAGACCTGATTTCCATGAACCTAACTATACTTGAAAGTTTAATAGGTAGCAGCTGCTATGTGTTTTTTATGCATGCTGGTGTGTTATATGAGATATCATTAGCATGTAGAAGGGATTTTTCTGCTTTATTTTTTATGTGGTCAAGAGAGAAATCATTGGCTGTTGTAGTGGTTGATGAGTAGAAAATTTGCTGCCCCCTTTGTCTGCATATTCTTTGATGCCCCTTAGTGATTGGAGAATTTCGGGAAATAAACTGTCCCTGTTGTCAGTTACTCCTTATATTACCAAGGAACATAATCAAACATTATTGTTTAGTAGAAAGAATGAAATCAGAAGCACATGGCTGTGCATTAACGCAGACTTAGGTTCATTTTGTCCCTAGCCTGTGCAAAGATTCAGTTGTCCTACGTTGTGCAGCTGTAACGTTCTGCTTTTGCAGGATATTATTATTACCAAAACTTTTCAGATTAAGATATATATATCAAAGAAGCCTTCCAGATGGCAACATATATTGTTTAAAGAAAGTGACGAAGCTCTTACTGAGTTACTGGACACCACACAGAAAATGACCCACAGGGGAGAAGTATTAGAATCGCGAAAGGACGGGGAAAGGAGCCGTACCAGCAGTGAGCACGCGGACTGCTTCCCCGAGCTCGACAGCGCTGCGCACTCGCGGCCCTTCCTCCTCTCCGACGGCGACCGCACACGGCCTCCTCGGCAGCTGGCAGCGGAGCTGGCTGGCTCGACGGCAAGCACCTGAAAAAAACCACGGCGCCCACGGCACCGGGAGCGGAGACAATGCTCGCATAGAAATAACTGAACGCGAAGAAGGGGAGCACGCGGGACATACCAGCTCGAGAACCACGCCATCGCTTCTCCGAACCCGACGGCGCTCCCACCGGCGTCCACCCCCTCCTCTCCACACGGCGTCTGCGCAAGGTCCCGCTGGCAGCTGGGGAGCGGATGCGGACTTGGAGCCGGGGGCCGATCTGGGAAAAAAGCAACGGCGCAGCGTCGCCGGGCGGGCGGAGCCGGAGCGGCAGCGCACAGGAACAAGCAACGGGTTAGAACCGGGAAGCGGCGGCGGTACGATGGGCGAGGAGGCGGTCGGGCGGAGACAAAGAGCGGGGGGAGAGAAAGGAACTCACCAAGCAAAGCAAAGTGACGGCGGGCGCCGCGAACGGAGAGACGCAAGCTGATTTTATCGTGCCCCTAAAAACAATCGGAGACCGAACACGGTGTACCCAAAGGTCAATGGCGCGGGGCTCCACAAAGACGGAACGCTAGCGCCCCCACGGCGAGGAACGGCGAGAGAGAGCCGTCCGCCCATTCCCCGTTGGCGTAGCGACCGCGGCGCAGCGGACGTCACACGCCGCTGGCCCCGCGGCGACCGGACCCGAACGAGCGCCGACAACGGCTCCCGGAGACGGAAGCCACGCCACAGCAGACGCCAGGGCCCATGATCCGCGCGGGCGGCCAAGCGGCCGAATTCGCAGCGGGCGGCGACCGACACGCTGGCCCCCGACCTTTCGGCCAATGGGCGACGACAACGCCAGCGCCGGCCACGCCATTCCACCCGGCCAGAACCGCGGTGGGACCGGGCGCGCCGGGCCAATGGATGGACGATGGGCCGCACGGGCGCGACCGAACGCCTTCGCTCCGCCGTGCGACCGCCAGAACCGCAGACGAGGAACGGGTCAACGCCGGTGATCCCTTGATGCAAAATCGGACGACGACGGCGAAAAAATGACGACGTGGACGCCGCGGGCGGGCAGATGCTCCACACCCAATTTACTCTTTAAATGAAGAAGCATTTGAGAATAAAGCCCTTCACCCGAGCCATTCGGTTGCAATGCATGCCAAATCTTTTGTCTCCTCTTATTTGCTATTTGGTTAAATGCACCTTAACATTATAGAGAGCCGGTGAACGCGATTTAGGTTATGTGCCAACAACAATAATAATAAGAGAGAAGAATAGCGATCACGAGATGTAATAACGGGGATACGCATATACAAAGTAGTTGGCCTCAAGGCAAAAATAAAATAAGGACACAGATGGTAAGACAATAACCAACCTAGGAACTTAAATTTGGTGAAACAAATTATGAGGTAGTTGACAACTGAATGACTAAATGGAGATGGATCAAGGGTTCTTATAAGTGCAATCAACCTCTAATGTGGGTTTTGGCGTTGATGACAATCTAAATAGAGGACTAATGAGATTTATCGAGTTCACAAGCAGGCAACAAGCTAAGAGGACATTGCAAACCTAAAGGAGGAGTACCCCAATTCGTTTTATAGATGGTACTTCAAGAAAGGAGGTTTATATTCATTTTACATTTTGAATTTGAGTATAGGACACGCCGTACTATTAAGAGGGATTAGAACCCGCGTGTCAAAGCGTGCAACCAAGTGCTCATTTTCACACCACATAACCTCCGACTTCATACTTAGTCTGCATCCAAATTCTTTCTACACTTCAGTTGACTAAGTCTGAGCGGCGGTGCCGCTGAAAGGGAGCGGCGGTGCCGCTCGAACATTAGCGGCACCGCCGCTCGTGTTGACCGTTGGAAGAGGAGTATTTATACTTTCCTTTTCTACCCCCAACGGTCACCTTTCTTCTCCCTCTGCTCACTTTCGAGAGAAAGGCTCTCAAGTGCTCAGCTCTCTCTCTCCGGTGAAGCTCCTCACCCCTCAAGCCAATCCATCGATTCCACCATCGATTCTTGAGTGTGAGGGTCAGAACTTCGATTGGAAGGAGCTCCATCGATCTTCATCGTTCTAGAAGCACTTGGTTCGCACTTTGGCGGCGGTTGTGGTCTTTTGCTCTTGGAGCTTGCTCCTAGCCGGCTAGTGTGTCGCCCTTGAGCTTGCCAAGTTGTGTGGCAGCCTAGGGAGGTTTGTAACACCCTCTTGCATCTAATACATTAGCCCACATCTCTAGGATTCGGTTCCTAGACTTGTGAACGAGGCAAAGAGGCAAACCTTTATGGTGAGCTCATTCCTTTGTGGAACCTCAACAACGTGGATTTAGGCAAGCCTTGGTGGCGAGCTGAACCACGGGATAAATCACCGTGTCACCGTGTGCTTGATTTACTTTAGATTGCATATATATTGTTGTTGTTGAGAGGATTTAGGGTTTGAGGCCGATCTCTTTATATACTCGATCTATCTGTTTCCTCTCTCGACCAGTAACCTATACTGTCCAGGAACCAAGCAAAGTCATCGGATTCACTTTTCCTTGGATAGTTTTTGAACCGTGAGCTAATCTCTTTTCGCGGGAGCGGCGGTGCCGCTCGGTGAAGCGGTGGTGCCGCTTGAGCGGCGGTGCCGCTCAGAAACCGACAAAGTGATTTTGAAGTGATTGTTGAAACAGGCCTATTCACCCCTCCTAGGCGCACGGCGATCCTACAAGTGGTATCAGAGCTTGTTTACTTCGTTGAGCGCTTCACCACGTGAAGTATGGATACGGGAGGTGGTTCGACTCATGGCGGAGCCGAAGGTGATACCGTTGGCATCCACGCCAAGCCCACCCTTCCGAGCCGAAGCTCTCCTCCTCTTCTCCCACGGATATGACAACCGATCAGGAGAGAAGGGAAGAAAGGAGAAAAAGAAAAGAGAAGAAAGCCGCCAAGGAAGCAAGAAGGGCTGAGCGTGAGAGAGCCAAGAAGCAAGAAGAAGATGCAAGCATGCAGCTCATCGAGAAGCTCAAAAGAAGAGATGAAAGAAAAAGAATAAGAGAAGAAAGACTCAAGAGGAGAGAAGAAAGAAACAATCAAGTGAGCTATCAAGTAGTTCCGATGATGGTGATGATGATGAGTCCTACGTGACAAAGAACAAGAAGAATGAGAAGAAAAAGGATGAGGGCAGCAGCACCAACAAGAAGTTTGCCGCTATATCCTTTAACTATTCTTCATATTTGACTAACCGTGACAAGAAGTCTTTCATCAACGTGCCCGCCTAAGCAAGTTACCTCGTTTCGATGGGACTAACTTTGCCAAGTGGAAGCATTTGATGAGAGCCTATCTTGTCGCTCTTCACCCCGGTCTTTGGGAAATTGTGTGTAGTGGCTTTCAACCACCGGTGAATCCCGAAGCACCAACAAATGAAGAGCTACTCATGATCCACCTCAACGGGCAAGCCACAAGCATACTCTTGAGTTCTCTAGATGGCAATGAATACAATAGAGTGATGAATGCTGATGTGGCCAAACAAATTTGGAACACCTTGCACATTGCTCATGAAGGGGTTGACAAAGTGAGAAAGACAAAGATTGACTTGTTGAAGGCAAAGCTCAACCGGTTTGTGATAGTTGAAGGGGAAGGTGTCCAAGAGATGTTTGACCGGTTGATGGTTCTAGTTGGAAGGATTAGAGGATATGGAGATGAAGAACTTGATGATCACAAGGTGGTGAAGGTCATGCTTGAAGCCTATGCACCTAGAAATAAGACCGTAGTCACCTTGATAAGAGACAAGAAGAGATTTGAGCACTTCACTCCTAATGATGTGTTTGAAAGATTGCTCACCTTTGTTATGCAAAGGGAAGAGGCAAATGAGAGGAAGAAACTTGGTGAGTTGCAAGCCAAGTTGGATGGCATCAAGATCAAGGATGTTGCTCTCAAAGCAAGCAAGTCAAGCAAGCCAAGCACCTCCAACAAGAGTAAGGGCAGCAAGCAATCAACCTCAAGTCAAGCCAAAGAGATGAAGAAAATGCAAGAACACATTGATTCCACCTCTTCCTCAAGTGAAGATGAAGATGAAGGAGGGCGGACATCAATGACATGGCATTGTTCATCAAGAAATACCACCAAGGCCATGAAGAGAAATGGGTACAAGATGGTGCAAAGGAAGTTTCCTAACAAGAAGAAGAGAACTTGCTACAATTGTGGAAGCACCGAGCACTTTGTTGCGGATTGTCCACATGAGAACAAGAATAATAAATACAAGAAGGACAACTCCAACAATGACAAGAGGCAAGATTACAAGAGAAAGGGAAAGAACATGGGAGAAGCACACATTGGGTATGAGTGGGACTCAACTAAAGAGTCAAGTGAGGAGGATGTGAAGATGGCAACATTTGCTAGACAAGAGTCAACCTCCACACCAAATCTCTTCTCCAACATGACCGATGATGATGAAGATGGCTCCCCTCACATTTGTCTTATGGCAAAAAGCGTGAGAAGATACTTTCCAAAACTAAAGCCTCCCCAACCCTTAGTGATGAGTCTAGTGAACTTAGTGATAGCTCAAGTGATGATGGGTCTAGTGAAGAAGAGTATGACACTTTGACAAAGAACTTAGATCCAAAGACCAAAATGTTTATCACTAAGATGATGGAGGATTTAGAGAGTGTCCAAACCGAGTTGGAAGCTAGAGAGAGTGAACTCACTAGACTTGAGAAGATCTATGTTGACAACAAAGACGCTCTTGTGTTTGAAAGAAGTGAGGTGGCCTCCTTGCAAAAGAAACTTATAAAAGAAAAGGAGGACCATGCTCTCATAAAGAAAGCTACTATTACCCTCAATGAAAAGTATTGTGACTTACAAGAAAAGCACAAGCAACTTGAGGGGAAGTATAGTCTTCTTTGGGAGAGCAACTCACATCTCTCATCCACAAAGGACAACTCTACTCCCTCCACACGCAATGGATGTGGTAAATGTTTCAACCTAGACTTGAAGAGTCATACCGCAAACCTTGCAAACATGGAAGCAATAAAGAAGGAGATTGCTAGGCTCAACACCTTGGTTGGAAAAGAGAAACAAAGTGTCAAGAAAGCAGGAAGTGGCAAGGAGACTCAACCAAAGAGGCCACAAATACATTGATGGAAGAAATCCTAGAATCAAGGATGGGTTAGGCCACACTAGAGGAGCCAAGACTAATGGAAGAAAAATCGTAAATGGCTATGAGTGTGTCTAGTTCCGGGAGCAAAGGGAAGATGAGTATAGATATGCCTACACAGCGCGCGCACCGCAAAATTTCCGAGCAAACAAAGCCAAGCGGTGGTGCCGCTTCCCCTAAGAAAGGAAAGGCAACTCATCGACCTCTTGTCCGAGAAAACAATCCATCAAGAAGGTTGCTCAGTCAAAACAAGTTGTGCGAAGCGGCGAGAAAACAATTTGGGCCAACCCAAATAGATTTGCATACCATCCCAAGGCTCAATCAACAAGACAAAGTTTGAGTTCTTGCTTTGTACTTGAAGAACAACAGCAAGGGGAGGTTTATGCCAAATATGTTGGCAAGGACAGAAATGTTTATTTGCGTACTTCAATTTGGGTTCCCAAAATTCTTGTGACTAACATGAAAGGTCCCAAGGAGCTTGGGGGCCTAAACTTATGAACTAATGCTGTTTTGCGCGGGCATACTCCTCCGGTGGATCAAGTTGGGTGCTTGATAGTGGATGTACAAATCAAATGACCGGAGAAAGGAGTATGTTTTCATCGTACTCTCCTAATGCCGATCCAAGTGACAACATTCGATTTGGAGATGACGCTAAGGGAAGTGTGATGGGTCTTGGTAAAATCGCTATCACAACCGATCACTCTATATCCGATGTCTTGCATGTTGAATCCCTAGGATACAATTTGTTGTCGGTCTCACAACTTTGTGGGAAAGGCTACAATTGTCTCTTTACGGATGTTGGTGTGGAAGTCATTAGTAGGGAGGATTCCTCTATTGTCTTCACGGGTAAACTCAAGAATAAGCTCTACTTAGTTGATTTCAACAAAAGTGAGACTAAGCTTGAGACTTGTCTAATGGCAAAATCTAGCATGGGTTGGCTTTGGCATCGCCGACTAGCTCATGTTGGGATGAGGAACTTGGCCAAACTACAAAAGGACAACCACATAATTGGACTAACAAACATTGATTTTGACAAAGACAGGATTTGTAGCGTTTGCCAAGCCGGGAAGCAAGTAGGCGTACCTCACCCACCAAAGAGCATCATGACCACTACACAACCTTTGGAGTTGATTCATATGGATCTCTTTGGACCGGTTGCCTACCTTAGCATCGGGGGGTAATAAGTATGGACTTGTTATTATTGATGATTATTCCTGCTTCACTTGGGTTTTCTTTGTCTTTGATAAGTGCCGGGTACAAGAGAAGGTGGAAACCTTCATTTGAAGGGCTCAAAGAGAATTTGATGTTCCAATCAAGAAAGTGAGAAGTGACAATGGAAGTGAATTCAAAAACACCCAAGTTGAAGAATTCCTTGATGAAGAGGGCATCAAACATGAGTTTTCGGTTCCATACACCCCTCAACAAAATAGAGTTGTAGAGAGGAAGAATAGAACACTCATTAACATGGCAAGAACAATGCTAGACGAATACAAGACTTCGGACATCTTTTGGTGTGAAGCCATCAACACCGCTTGTCATGCAATCAACCGTCTCTACCTCCACAAGAAACTCAAGAAGACCTCATATGAGCTACTAACCAGTAATAAACCGAAGGTGTCTTACTTTAGGGTGTTTGGGTGCAAGTGTTTCATTCTTAACAAAAAGCCCTGAACCTCTAAGTTTGCACCTAAAGTTGATGAGGGTATTCTTCTTGGTTATGGATCAAATGAGCATGCCTATCGTGTCTTCAACAAAACCACCGGTAGGGTTGAAGTCACTATAGATGTGACATTTGATGAATCTAATGGCTCTCAAGTAGAGCAAGTTGATCAAAGTGTTGTAGGAAAGGAGGATCCACCTTGTGAAGCAATCAAACAATTGGCTATTGGTGACATTAGACCACAAGAAGATGAAGCCACTGAAAGGGAGGATCACCGAGGATCTTTCTTTGCACCAAATTCCGCTAACGTACTCGATGATAGGGGGCCACACGCTGCCGACATTCGGCGGTGCAGAGCGGCGCGGTGCCGCTCCCTCCACCTCAAGAAGCACCTACTCCAACTCCTACTTCACCCGGTTAGAAGACTTGATCTTGCTCCTATACTTGAAGCTGAGGATGATTATGAAGAAGAAGTTGAGGATGATGAAGTTGATCACCCACGGCTACGGCAAACCATTCAACGGGATCACCCCATTGAGAACATTCTTGGGAGTCTTGAAAGGGAGTAACTACTCGATCACATCTAGCTGCATTTTGTGAACATTACTCCTTTGTCTCTTCTTTGGAACCTACCAAGGTAGAAGATGCTCTCAAGGATGCCGATTGGTTACTAGCCATGCAAGAAGAACTCAACAACTTCAAGAGAAACCAAGTTTGGGACTTGGTAGAAAGACCAAAGACAAACATCATCGGCACCAAATAGGTCTTTCGAAACAAGCAAAATAAAGATGGTTAGGTTACAAGAAACAAGGCAAGATTGGTGGCTCAAGGTTTCACTCAAGTAGAGGGCTTGGACTTCGATGAGACATATGCACCGGTGGCAAGACTAGAAGCAATCCGCATTCTTCTAGCCTTCGCTGCCCATCATGACTTCAAGCTATACCAAATGGATGTCAAGAGTGCATTCCTCAATGGCCCTTTGCAAGAGGAGATCTATGTTGAGCAACCACCGGGTTTTGAAGATCCCAAGTATCCTAACCATGTTTACAAGCTTTGTAAGGCGCTCTATGGGCTTAAGCAAGCACCAAGAGCATGGTATGAATGCCTTAAGGAGTTCTTGCTTAAACAAGGTTTTGTCATAGGGAAGGCCGATCCTACTCTCTTTACACATAAAGTTAATGGTGATATATTTGTATGCCAAATATATGTCGATGACATAATATTTGGTAGCTCTAACCATGTGTATGTTGAGCAATTTAGTAGGACTATGACAAAGAGGTTCGAGATGTCCATGATGGGTGAGCTTAAGTTCTTCCTTGGCTTTCAAGTCAAACAAATGAAGGAAGAGACTTTTGTTAGCCAAACCAAGTACACCCAAGACATGTTGAAGAAGTTTGATATGGCTAAGGCTAAGCCAATCAAAACTCCAATGCCAAGCAATGGACATCTTGATCTTGATGAAGAAGGGGCTGCCGTAGACATAAAGGTATATCGTTCCATGATCGGCTCTCTTCTTTATCTTTGTGCATCTAGGCCCGATATTATGCTCAGTGTGTGCATGTGTGCATGTGTGCTAGATTTCAAGCTAATAAAAGGAATGTCATAATGTGGCGGTTAAGAGAATCTTGAGATATCTAGTTCACACCCCAAACCTTGGCTTGTGGTATCCCAAGGGTTCCAAGTTCAATCTACTCGGCTATTCGGATTCGATTATGCCGGTTGCAAAGTAGATCGAAAAAGCACCTCGGGGGACGTGTCAATTTCTTGGGCGGTCCTTGGTGTCTTGGAGCTCTAAGAAGCAAAATTGTGTAGCCCTATCCACCGCCGAGGCCGAAAGTATGTTGCGGTAGGCGCATGTTGTGCTCAACTACTTTGGATGAAGCAAACCTTAAAGGATTTCGATGATGTCATTTCACAAAGATACCTCTTCTTTGTGACAATGAGAGTGCCATCAAGCTCGTAAATAACCCGGTAGCACACTCTAGAACAAAACACATAGACATCCGTCATCACTTCTTGAGAGACCACGAATTAAAAGGAGATATCGCAATTCGCCATGTGAGCACCGAAAAGCAACTAGCCGATATCTTCACTAAGCCTCTCGACGAGACAAGGTTTTACGCTTTGCGTAGTGAACTAAATATACTTGATTCTCCCAACCTATCTTGAAATCTGCATGCCTCTGTTTGTGAGAACTAGTATGAGTAGGAAAAGAATTGAAAAAGTTTACATATTGTCTTTCAAATCAATTTCAAAGCTAGACTCAAAGGACATGGTCACTTGTTTTTGATTGATGATCCGATCCGCCATGAAATTTGAGTCACATATGTCTATCTAGCATATGAGGAGAGTCACTTAAGAAGCTAGGTTAACCCGCTCTGTTCGGGGGGCGGCGGTGCCGCTTCGGCGAGTGGCGTGTGCCGCTCGATGATTTGCGCGGCGAAAATCAGCCTCATACGGTCATTGTGGGGCCTATTTCTGGGCCCACAACATCTTTTTTCTCTCCTCTCTCATTCACTCTTTCCACCGGTCCCCTCTCGTTCGAAGGCGACGAGGGGGGCGACGCCGCCGCCGCCACCACCATCTCGCCCAGCGCCGCCTCCCACCACCGCCCGGCTACGGCGGTGCCGCTCAGCGTCTTGGCTTCGTGCCGCCGGCCACCTTCACACGGCAAGCCGGTGCTGTACGTTTGCAAAGGGGGCGCGGCTTTCTCTTCTTTCTCTCTCAATCCTCGGTAAGGAAACCTAACTGCCCGATCTATGCCTAGTGATGAAATTGGTCTTGAATTTCTGCAATTAGTGATAGAGTACTAGTAAAGGTTCTAGATCATGGGAAAATAGTTGATTTGAATCATTTTAGAAGATTAGAAGTGAATCCCACCCATGGTATGCATGGGTAACCAAGCGGCGCTGCCAATTTTGGTTAAAAGCAAATCATTTTGCTGGTCACTTCTAGTGTCTTTTGAATCATTGAGTGGAACAAATCGAACTAAATCCCATTATCTAAGGAAATTTACTCAAAACCCAAATCCATAGTAACTTTCATCATTTTTTCAATTCGAGTCATGTTTCTGAGATTCTGTTGGAATGGTAGGTAGATATACATGTGTTTTAACTATTGCACAAGGTGGTTGTCGAAGTGGCTGACAGGCAACCCGAGCGGCGGTGCTGCTCGGAGGCTGATTCAAACAGCAAGCCCATCAACCAATACGAACACCCATCTTATACAATAATTAACACTTATGCATATCTATCTCTCACACCAAACACTTCGGTGGCCCGATTTGGATCCTTTGCATGCATAGATGGAGCACGGTCAAGGCAGTGGAGGAGCCAAGAGGAAGGCTTTGCAGAAGCCATTTCCTCACAGAGGTAGAGCCAGAGGCACTACACCATCTGGCAGACCCACAGCTGATGAGCAGCAGGAAAGGGAAAGGGAATTGAGGTGTGAGTTGAGGTTTGGCAGGAAGATTCCAGAGATTGGATGTCCAGGTACTCCTATCGACATCTGGACATTTGATGACTCCTACATGAGAGACTATGAGGAGTAGATTCAGTTGAGGAAACCTCCTAATGACAGCAGAGCTCACAGGAGGATTGACTACTCCACAGGGAGTAAGTTGAGCATTGAGGCTATGAGGGTGAATCCCTACACCTCTCCTAAGGACCTGGGAGTTGACTACAGGTTCTGGAATGTCTTTCACTCAGACTTCTATGTCTCATCTGTTCTCAAGAAGAGGAAGCCCAGCATTAGACAGATGCACTACATTGACCGGGGAGCTTCTGAAGGACAAGGGTGAGCGAGGGAGATTGACGGGGGGCCATCGGGGCATGTGAGAAGCATGAGCCGAGGAACTTGATGGAGTTTCGATATGATGACTGGAATACGAGAGATACTAGGGCAGTTCCATGCTACTTACTTTATGGAGAATGATGCATTGGATGACTGAGGGTGTTCACTACTCGCTTGACTTTGTCACCTTCTCCGAGGATTCTTGGTTTTGGCAGCGAGCACAGGAGGTTCACTCCCATTCATGCTGAGAAGAAGCTTGATGCTACAGCTGTCAGGTATATGTGGAGGGATCCAAAGAAGGCGGATGGGTTAGTGAGAGGTTTGAGCGGCTTCTACTACATTCTAAACAACCTTCTCGTAAAAACACCATTGATCCCAAGGATGGTGCGACTTCAAACTTGCATGGTTGGGTGAAGAATGCGCTAGCCGGACTTGCTCCGGGGAGGTGAGAGTTTCAATGTGCCTGCATATCTTTGGATGGAGCTAGGCGATGCTATGGATGATGGTAGGAAGAGCTTGCCCTATGCTCCCTACATCATGTATGTGATTGAGAGGGTATCCGGATTGAGGTTCAACAAGACTGATGATCAAAAGGCATATAACCTCGAGCGGATCATGCCAACAGCAGCAACTTCAGAGGCACCAGCTAGTGAGGACACTCCACCTTCTCCCACAAATGTTCCAGAGAGCTCTCATGCTAGAGCTAGGAGGGGCAAGAGCGACTTCAAGAAGAAGATGACTACATGGATGGAGGCCATGTTTGAGACTTGCACCTACTCCGCAGCGTCGGCTCACAGAGTTGACCGTAGGCAGAGGGAGGACAGAGAGTGTGCAGGAGTCCCACCACTTTCACCTGTCCCTTCTCCACCTCGCTTTGTGCTTCCCGGCTTGTCGAGTGCCGCAGAGTTAGAGGACACCACTTCGGAGCGGGAGCTTGGCGGGATGAGGCGGCTTGGTGACTTCGTGCGGGCGGCAACGGCAGACCACGGCCTCGGAGGATCCACCACCTCGGCGCTCTACACGCTTCACCTCTACTACACACATTGCAGGCAGGGCTGTGATTTCTTCTACTTCAGAGGAGGAGGAGGAGCGGGGCGGCAGCCCGGAGGAGGACGAGGAGGAGGGAGAGTTCTTGAGTGACTTGATCTCTCTTTTCTTTTTCCTTTTTGGTGCTTTGTGCCAAAGAGGGAGAAAATTAGAGGGGTCAAATCTTTTAAGCGCTTTTAGATCTGCTTTTACCCTCTGTTTAGCATGTCCTAGAGAGTTAGAGCTTGAGAGTAGGTTTCAAAACTATTTGTGAACTTGTAATAATGTGACTTATTTGACTCTCTTCGTATGGTTTATGGACATGTGTTGGATCCGTGATAATTAGCTTGTCATATTCATCTTTGTTTATTCATATTTATATATGTTTCATGCTGTGGAAAGTTTGTTGCCAGCACCTCTGTTTTTTGACGAGGAGGCGGCGGCGCCTTCGGCCGAAAGCAAAGCGGTGCCGCTCAGGTTAAAACAGATGTCGCTCTCGAGTGCTTAATCTGTCATCTTTGCATCACGTATATTCTTGACACATATGTTAGCACTTGACACCCCACGGGAGGCATGGATGTAGGGGAGGTTCCTACATCACCTAAATGTGTGAAATTTGACCTCTTATGTCAAAATTGAGAATTGAATCTCACTCACACATTTAGGGGGAGGTCTCACTGCCTAAATATGTGATTCTTGACATAAGACATCATTGTGAGCATTCAAGGCTCATTCACATATTTAGGGGGAGGTACCTACATCCATGCTCGAAAAATCTCTATTATTTGAAACACTTCACCCGCTAACACCCGCTAGCATGCCACCTCACCAGCCACTAACCCTTCATTGCGCCACGTCATCAACATGCCCCACATGTCTATGGGCATAAAAAAAGTTATAACTCATGAACCATAAAATAAAATCAAATTCTGATTACACCATTAAATTCATTTTAATAAATCCTTTAAAACAAGATCTCACATGGCTATATTTTGATAAAATTATAAAGGAAAAAAGTCTACTTAACCCCCAAACTATTGGCTAGTGTCTAGGCACTACCATGAACTTCAAAACCGTCTAACGAGCATATTAAACTTTACCAAACCATGCAAATCACCCCCAGAGCGGTTTTGAGCACTGGTTTTGTCTACGTGGCGCTGATTGCCTAAGTGGCACTCCAACTTGGCAACCAATGATGTGGTGGCAGCGGGGCCTAGCTGTCAGGCAACCTTCCTCTCTCTCTACCCACAAGTTTTCTCACTGATAGGTGGTTCCCACCTGTCATCTCCCACCTCCAGCTCTTGGGTCAGGGGACGTCCTTGGCTGGGGCCAGGGGACGTCGGCGACGGTGGCCGCGGCGCGCGCTCGCGCGCTGCTCCCCACGCGGTCTGCCAGCGCGTGTACTGCTTCAGGCGGCCGGGGTCGCGTCCTGTCAGGGCAGCACGCGTGCCTCACCGCTGGGGCTGGGGCTCCCGCTCACAGCGGAGGGGCCACGTCTCACGCTCGCGCTTCCTGCCGGCGGGGCCAAGGGCCTCCGTGCGCACGTTCGTGCGCCCTTGGCTGGCGAGCCACAACCAGCATCGGCACGCATCCGGCCCAGCGCATTCGGCATCTGCAACGGCCTCGCGCTGCTAGAATCACGCTCGCGCCGCCGTCTTCTCCGCGACGTCTGCAACGACCTCCTCGGCGGCTTCGCGACCATCACCACGGGCTGCTCCGTGGTCGACCCTGGGCAACCATCATCTGCGGGTTCGTGTCAGCGTGAGTGCTGCTCCTGCAGGATGGTCCAGAAGCCCAGAACAGTATCCTTCGAAGTACTGGTGTTGCAGTCCATGCAGAGCCATTGGCCAGCATCTGTTCAATGTCAAGGACAGATGTTTGGTGCATTTCAATTGGGTTGGATTGGTCCTGTGTGTTGGTTCTAAACTAAACTTCTCATCATTTTGATCGACTGTTTTGTGCATCAGTGTGACCTTGCACAGATTGAATTGATCACTGCTCCTCTTAAGGTGTACGCATTAGGCTGGCCGTCTGTATCCATGGTGGTGTTGAGCTACATCTTCTAGGTATCAAGCTTGTCAGACGGCCTGCCACAGGGTCCTGCACTTATCGATGCTGCTGCACTACGACCTAGTGTATACCAACTAGTACATGTGTATCCATGTGTATCACTCTGTATTGGTAAATCAGAACAGCAGCAGTATTTAAATAAGGCAGAATGGTGATTAGCCTGACAGTGCAATGGCAAAAGGTTGTGAGGGGTCAAGTGAGAACTTGCTGTCTCAGCAATGGATGCAGTAAGTTCCCAACATCTGTTCCCGGAGATAGGACACCATCTTCCTACAAGCTGTAACAAGACATGCGACAAGGTTGAGGACCGGGAGATAGGACACACATGCTGGCCAAGTCCACACATCTCAGAGAAGAGTAATCAGGATTGGTCACACCAACAAAGAAAGCGGTCCACAAGCCAACTGGATTGAAATCAATGCAAAGTTTGCAAACCAATCCAACCAAACCAAATTCACTAATAATTGTCCACAACACTGTACTGGTAGAGCAACCAGCCAATCAGGACACAAGTAGTGCCACTAGAGAGTGAATATGTTGAGAGGTGCTCCCCTAACATGGTGCAGAAAGCCAAGCATGAGTTTCAAGCAAATTTCTTCATAGAAGTCTTTTGCAGCAGCATGGATCATTTGGATTGGAAGTAAAGGGGCTCTCATTTTTCAGCGAACTCCTCACTGTCAAGGCCACAAGACCGGACTTCAAGGGTCTGTTTGGTTCATGAGTCATGACCTGACAGGCAGCATCCTGGCGCGAGCGTCGTCCCCAGGTGTCTGATTTCGGGCGCCTGGATTCAGGATGGATACCTGGCCACTGTCCTGTCCGGGAGTCCGCAAAGCAAACTGACCCGAAATCTGAAGGCCAACGTGGTGATGATCCTGGTGATCGCCGCATGGATGCGCTGTTGTGCTGAAGCTGGTGGGGTGCTCGTCATCGCCGGCGTGCCTCTGCAGGGTGGTTCCCGCCGTCTTGCCGGCCGCGGGGCGCTATGGCCGCCCGGTAAGAAGGTGGTCGAGGTCTTTGTGCTGGGTTTAAAGGTGTCAGGAGACGCAGGAAATAGAGGGGAGAGAGTTGAGGTAGGTCCGGACGCCCGGCAAGGTCGCCGCCCGGCGAGTTCGGCTAGTCGGTGCCCGGCGGACGCCGTGGTCGCAAGACGGGGTCCTGTTCTTGAGAACGAGTAGCACATGTTACTTGCACACGGGCCCATCCGTCGGTCCGATTCAACCCACGGAATCCATCCTTGCGCCACCGTGTCAAAACCACTCCGCGTTGGACGCCACGTAAGCAAAACAACCCTTCAAAACCGCCCGAGGGGGTGATTTGCACGGTTTGACAAAGTTTAATGTGCTCGTTAGGCGGTTTTGAAGTTCGTGGCAATGGTTAGACACTGCCCAATAGTTGAGGGGTTAAGTAGACTTTTTTCAAATTATAAATGGGGCCCGTTGGTATAGAGAAAAAAGAAAAAAAAAGAAAACAAAAAAAAGAAGAAAGAAAAAAAGAATAGGAGGGTGATAGTAATATTGTAACTCATAGAATTCTCCTTGATACCGCAACAACACGCGGGGAATCCACTAGTTGCATATAGGGTTGTGACAAACTTAGAGATGATTCAATTAAAGAGGCCATCAATATAATTTTCACTTTACTTAAAAAAGAACTAAAAGGGTTGCTAAGCCTAACCAAATTGTAAAAGGCCACTCAGAAAGGAACTAAAGAGGCCATCAATAAAATTTTCACTTTAGTTAGGAAGAAACTAGAAAGGTACGATCTCCAGGCTAACACTTACCATCAAATCAAAATACTGTTACTCAGTGTGCCGTGGCACATCCATGCAATGGCGGAGGCAAGGGGGGCCATGCCCCCCTAACATGTCTAAACAGAAAATCATCTTTTAATCATGGGACAATATAATCTGGTAGGGGTAAGATAACCAGGGAAAGAAAAAACTCTCTAGTCCCCAGATAACATGGCCGCAGCCTCATCGGCCGACTGGAGATAGTTTGACAAGCTCCTCGCGTCTCAGCTCTTTAGCCACGGTGACGGCACAGCGAAAGAGCTTCTTCAGACCGAGAACTATTGAATATGTTCGAAATTCAGTGGCGCATCATTATTATTGGGCGGCCGACTTCAGATAAAGCGAAGTGGAGGCCCGTCGCCGGAGGCTCGGGGCGAGCGAGTTTCCACTCGATCGGAGAACCGATTCATTCATTCTCTTATAAAGCGCCGCGATCGGCGTTGTAACTCGACTCTTGATAACAGTGAGGAGTGTTTGCCGACTGGTGCCTGTGGTTTTTACTCTCCCGCATTAGGAGGGTTTTTATGTTAAATCTTGTGACTCCGCTGTGGTTTGATTCGTGTTCTTCATCGTTTTTTGTGTTGCCGTTTATAACAAGAACAAGCAACCAGAAGAAGCACTGGAGTGCGCCTCTACATCTGCCTCCGTTGGCGGCGAGGCTAGCAATGCATGTTGGCCTCCATTGGCTGAACGTCAAGCCGTCCACGGCGGTCGGCTCGCTGGTGCCCGCTGCAGAGGATTAGGATCGACCTGCTACGAGCACAGAGCGAGGATCCGTATTTGCTGTGTGATGTACGGAGTACCAGCCTGGACACTGGATAACTAAATAAAATAATCACACATGACACATTTGGGAATATGTCTGCGCATAATTGATCGCAACGTTTTCTAAAAAAAATAGGAAAAAGTCAAATTACTACCCTATGTTTTCACTCAAGTCCAAATAACCCCTAATGTATCGTTTAGTTTATTTTACTCCGGTGGTTTTGCAAACCGGTGCACTTAACACCTTTTGGCACTAATCCAATCCGGTTTTGATGACGTGGAGGTGGTTTTGCAATTGTCATGACACATAAGTTGCTGATGTGGACAAAAAATTTCAGGTGCACATAACCCCCTGAGTCCTAACCGATCCCTTGACTTATACGTAACCGAGGATATGTACGTATAGAATATGTACGTACATGAATTACAGAATATGTAATTCTCAAAAAAAAAAAATTTATAGAATATGTACGTACGTGAATTATACATAACCGAGTATATAGAATATTTACGTACTTACTTATACGTAACCGAGCTCGTGCGTGTGACTCCGATCCGGCGACTAGTAGGTGACTCCATGCGACTCGTACGACTCCTGCGGAAGATCCGAAGACCGGCGGCGGTCGCGGCACAGGAACGTAGGGCACTTCCATCTGTGACAGGAACTTCCATCCGCTGCCGGCACTTCCATCTGCGGCCTCGATCCATCTGCAGACGACGGCGGCTTCACGCTTCACGCCGCGCCGTAGGGCATCGAGGCGACCTGCGGCCGGCGGCGATCAATGTGCTCCGGCGTGATTACCTCGATTTCGTACAAAGTTTATATACTACTCCTACTTCATATCCTCTTGAAAAAGTGCCCGAATTACGTGATTACCGAGCAAGAGTTACCAGTAGTTTATCTATAATTCATGTGCGTAAATATTCTATACGTACATACTCGATTACGTATAAGTCAAGGGATCGGTCAGGGGGTTATGTGCACCTGAAATTTTTTGTCCACGTCAGCAACTTATGTGTCATGACAATTGCAAAACCACCTCCACATCATCAAAACCGGATTGGATTAGTGCCAAAAGGTGTTAAGTGCACCGGTTTACAAAACCACCGGAGTAAAATAAACTAAACGATACATTAGGGGTTATTTGGACTTGAGTGAAAAACACAGGGTAGTAATTTAGACTTTTTCAAAAAAAAATAATTGATCGAAACGTATCCGCCCCCATTCAATTTGTGCCAATTTCTCCTCTTCCTACAACTTTCTTCCAAGATGCAACTGTTGTGGCCTTTACATTCGTGGGCTTCTGCGGCGGCCTGTTTTCAGCCGCGCACGCATGCGGCCTTTGTCGCAGCGGCCGCAATCCTGCTGCTGCGAGACGAGAATCTTGTGAGTTCATTTTCTTATTTACTTCATAATATTTCTAGTGATCCATATGTTAGCTAAAAAAATAGACATAAATTATACAAAATAATACGTATGTTTAGGAATATGATTGATATTTTTTCATTTTTTTCACTATTCATGAGTTATGATAAAAACATGAAGTTAGCGTCTATCAGCATACAAATGAAAAATCAGCTAACTGCTGCTGCTGACTGCTGAACAAGAGCACACCGCGCTTTGCTCAATTTCGATATTACAGAGCTAGCCAGGAATTTTGCTCAGTTTCGTGTTGAGTGGGGTGTGTAGGGGTGCTAACTCAATGACCCAGAACTGTGCATGTATGATGTCGGCTATTGAACACTTCTTTTGGCTTGACGATGTCCCGGACTGGTTGGTCGGACTAGCAGCCATTGATTGTAATCCTGTCATGGTTCAATGAAGTTATGTGATACTAAAAAAAGCGCACATGCACTGTATGTTCTTTTTAAATTACAAGTTCTGAACAAGAAGTCAAAAGAAAGAAAAAAAGATTCAGTTGTTGGTTAAGGGAAATCTCTGAATAACTCAAGGCAATAAGGTACCATTAAATTACATGCTCCTAACTAACTGCAGTATAATTTCAAATGTTTCAAAGAGTGGTACAATAAGCCAAGAAATATATAAGAGGCATTTGCAACCTTGCAGGGTCATCAAGTTCATAATAACAAACTCAAAAATAAAAATAAAACGGTGGACTGCCCTCCATATCATGACAAATTTACAATAGATTCATAATTGGTATTAAACTCAAACATATTTTCTTTCAATGATCACTTCAGCTAGTGTGTCCCCTTGCACTACTGCAGCCTTGCAAGAGCTTGACATGGCTTGCTGTTTCTTGCCACTATAACCTGCAATAATGTGCAGCGTAGAGTAATAAGATTGATGGAGAAGCATTCTTACAAACTACCAAGAAATAATCACTTTTCATCATGATAGCATGATGGAGACAAGAGATGCTTCCATGCTAGAACATGTGAATGATGTGCCAGGCGATAATTAGTGAAAATAATTGTCCAAATAAAAATGCAAGATACCAACTGGACAATGAAATTGACAGAACAACATAACAACCATGCTTACATACTATTAAATTGTAATAATGTAAATGTAGTACGGATGTTGACTGAATATTGATTGATTGTAAAAAGAATCCCTACCGAACAGGGGAAACAAGGAGAGCAACAAATCAAAAGGATCCCAGAGTAGCCACATTCATTGACATGTGTTATCATATGAACTGAACTGCAAATACTAGGTATTGTTGCAGCATGGTATTGAACCAGTTGCTCGCTAATCTGCATGCAGCATCCACGCAACTGTTATTGTGAGCTTCTCAAATTTGTTAAATCTAGAGCTAAAGCTGAATGAGAATGCAGATACTCTTAGATGGGGAAGACCTACATAATCATAGTTATAAATAACATTGCGAAGCAAACATGAATTGATCACCCTAAACCTAGACCAGGCGGTACTATCAGCTCTGTGCAGTACTTTTTTTTTCTAGAACACGACTTCACGTGTATTTCATGAAGTAGAGAGTTAAGTACAACAAAAGCAAACAACACACCTAGCGACGCTCCAGGAAACCAAAGCAGGCAGCGGTATATGAAAAGAAAAAACTAGACAAATGACCAAGAAGGTCATGACAACCCTGAGACGATGAGGAAAGCGATCAGTCCCTTGGGAAGGACACATGGTGATGTCCCTCGGGGAACAACTCCTTCATGGCTGAATGAATGATCCTACGCTTGGTGCGAGGTAATAAGAGGCTCCCCGAACTCCTTGTGGAACTCCTCGTTAATAGAGTCGTCGGGCGGCTCCGGCAACGGGGATCCGCCGCCGGCCTCCGATCCCGAGGAGCACCTCTTAGCATGAAGCTTTGGCTTCGGATCACGGCGGTGGGATAGCGCAGCAATACGAACGCTCCGCCGTGGCACCAAAGGAGGGCTAGGCCTGCTGGAGATGCGGCGTATCAACATGGAGTGTAGCCGCGGTTCTGGAGAGGCAACCGTAGAGAGCCGATGAAGTCCGGGGATGAAGCCATGACGCGCACATCCTCACAAGTGACAACATCCGCCTAAGATGACGTAGCAGGATGCACGAGCGGCGTCTGTGCGGCCACCGGCTCCAGAGCAACGTCCAGCGGGTCTTCGTCACCCAGCCCTGAGACACCGGCCTGTGGTGCCCCCACGGCCAGAGACCCAGGCTACCCAAGCCCATCTGGAGTCACACCAATGAACTTTTGGGGATCCGCAAACTCGAGCCCACCAAATCTACCCACCAATTAGTGCGCGGAGTGACGGCTTCCAGGGCGCCTGCCGCCACGATGCATGCCCCCTCGGCGGGCGGTGTGGAGTCGGCGACAACCTCTAGACCGGGGGCGAGTCCCCGGTCGGGCACGGTGTCTTTCGGTTGATGTTGCGGCTCTTCCATGACAATGGGGGTCGCGTTTCCTTGAGGCGAGCCGGTGAAGCATCTTCGCCACACACCGATGAGAGCGGCTACGCTTGCGCTGCTGGCCGGGTCCGACGTCACGCGCGGGCGAGGGCCGTGAACCATGAAGAGCTCCTCGTTGGGAGCACCACCGGATGGCGTTGGCGCCGGCGTGGACTCAACGGCTAGTGGGCTATGATCGATCCGCAGACGGGCGGCGGTGCGCATGTTGGCATTGGGCGCCCTCGCCCTCGTCAGGGGCATTGTACAAGAGTCGTCGCGCCGATGTCATGGCGTACCCATCCTCTCTTGCGTCGGCGCCGCCAAAGAACGCCATAATCAGCGTCGCGGCGAGGCCCCGCTCCCCGACCAGCAACCTGGCTATCATCCATTGCTGCAACTCTTTAAGTGGAGCCCGTGACCAGTGTGATGGCTCGACACGTGGCCTACAGGTAGCGCAGCTTAGACCCCACAGGTGAACCGTCGGCGAGAGGATGTATGGGCATAGCGGAGGGCATCGGCGAATGCCGCGCCACTGGAGGCAGCTCGATGAGGTCGTCATCGTTGAACTCAGAGCAGTCCATGAGGTAGCCGTCCTTCCAATGTTGCTCCTTGGACCTCCCCCGAGAGAGAGGGAAGAAGGACGGGACGCATGGGAGAGTTTACCCTAGGCGGGGGGGCGTGGGGTGGCCGCCCGCCGTCGCTACTCCTCCGCGACGGCCGGCCCACCGACAGCCCGAGCTTGAGGCCACCAACTCTGTACCCTTGTTGGCCGTGGAGCGCTAGAGGATGGCCCCGTCGGCGGTGGAGCGGAGGCCGCGTCGCCGGCGCCCTGCGTTTGCGATGGGCGGCTACAAAGACTGGACGAGGCACCCCACGACCCGAGGCGGTGGCGGTGTCGCTTCCCGCCAAGCGCATCTACGCGTGTGTCGGCGTCGGCGGCGGACGGAGGCGGGCACACCGAGCGGGTCGGGGATCGGGCCTTCGGGGTCCTCCGCTCCCCGAGGTAGGGGCGCGAGGCGACTCATCCGCGATGGCGGCCGCGGCAGCGGCGGCGGCGGCACGCCCGCCGCGCGCGCACGCCGGTCCGGAAGGGTGGGGGACAAGCACATGAGGTGAGGGAACGTTGGATCTTGGTACGAAAGACGCGTGGGAGGTGAGGGCGGCCGGCGGGGGCGGGGGAGGGCCGGGGAGGGAGGCTAGGGTAGCGGGCGGTGTGTGCGGTGCTCACGGTTACCAATTTCCATAGTCTTACCCGAATTATTGGTAGATATATCAGCCCCAAAATTAACTTAACTTATACGATACGATGTAACCCATAGCTCAATTTGATATATGTTGATTATGCTTGTGTGCAAATGCTTGGCTCAAATGGGATGATCCATGGTCAAACAAAACAATAGCATGCATGGTGCTGATTTACAAGGAACATACCGGGTAGCGATTCTGAGGCTCTCCCTCAAGTACCTCCTCCACGGTGGTATAGTGAATATTTCCGTGAGCCGGTTTGGAGTTGAACGGCTACGCTTCTTAGGATAAGTGTTGTGAGTAGAATTGCGAGAAAGTAAAGAGACACAGATAGGCAAATGAACTCATCGTCTTTATTCATTGATCGCGGGGTTATATATATAGGGAGGAGAGGAGAAGGAAACTTCACCGTCAAGTCACCGTAACCTCATGCACACGTTACGTGGCTATGGGAGCTTCCCGTGCATGCAGTCATGCGGGGAGGAACTCCTATGCGGTTGTGCCTTGACTGATAAGGAACCACATGCGGTGGTTAGGATGAGATCATCCTATACAATATATTCATAACACTCCCCCTTGATCGAATCCGTCCTTGAGATCAATGTATTAAGTAATTTCTCCAAAAACCCTGTGGGAAAAATGAGGAGAAATATGTGTGGATATGCCATTAAAACTCCTTAAAACCCAGTGGAAAAAATAAGGATAAAATGGTATGGCATATTTGATTATTGTCTCATTGTAAACTTATATGGGGAAAAACCTTGAAAGGAAAACCCATCATCAAGTTTAGAGAACAATAAATACGATCTGCGGATCATAATTATAATATGTCTTTGATACCTCCTCAAAAACCCCTGTGGGGGAAAACAGAAGATATGACATTGGCTATGTCTTTGATATCCCAAACAAAACCCCCTATGGGGAAAACAAGAGATATGACATATGAACTTGTATTGATATTGCCTCATTAAAAACCTCTCATGAGAAACCTATGTGAGGAAAAACTCATAGGGGAAAAGAGTACAATATGATGTTTTGAGCGGGTTATAGTTTCAAGAGGAGTCTCCCACGAACCTTGCAACTCTCAAAGTCATCGCATACCAATTTCAACAACACATTATGAAATGTGAGAATTGGTAGGGGCTTTGTGAATAAATCTCGTAGAGGTATCACTTGATTCAGTTTGCAAGGTGTTTATCTCCTCACTTTAGTGACAAGAAAACATTTGTAGAAGGCAATATAGTGATCTTTGCCCTTATGTAACTTTGTATACATCCAAGCAACACAAGTTGCATTATCATTGAGGATAATGGCTAGTGATTTGATGAATCAAATGTGATCATTCAATAAAGTGATACATGTATATGTAATGCTTTAGAATGAGGAGTGGAAGTAGTCATTAGAGTCAAGTTTGATGACTCCTATGATAACTTTACCACTATAACATCGGCATGTGATCCGGCAATATAGGGGATTAAATAGCCGTATCTTGATACTCCACCTCATCATATCTTAATTTAAATAATAAATCAAGATCCTTTGTGCCATATAGATATCTATGGATATCCACTTTCACTCTCACCTTTCGGTGTTATAGGAGAGTCGCGCTATTTTAAGCTATAGCAAGTATCCGCAAATGCAATATCGTGCCCTGTTGCCATATGCAAGATACATGAGCGCTTTGATGGCACTAAGGTCGTTATCCCAAGGGTCGAAGAATGGATATTGATCCATATTTAGGGATTGAATGACCATATTGTTGGTAGTACGATTGTCCAATATTATTCGAATATTGGTATACAATATCAATGGAATATTGGAGGACCGATGTGTGTGCTTAAGTTATGGACTTAAGCATAATTTGGTTTTACCCAAATCTTTCATCTCAAATTCTTTATATGATGACGACTGCTTTGATATGTACCATAGGAGATGTATAAAATCTATGGGGATTTTACTATGGTCACAAGTGAAATTAGTGATGGGTGACATCCTTACGTGGAAGAAACTCACCTAGTCGGTTGTACCACAATCAACTTGACTATTTCAAGCCATGGAGTGACTTGATTCATACACAATGTATGTTGCGATTTATGTTTTGATTTAGAATACAAAGTCCATTAGAACTTATAATCCAAATCTATCCAAATCAAGTTTGGTCGCCAATTATCAATATAGGAACATAATTTCCACACATACCAATGGAGATGTCATGCTAGGTCTCCGCGTGAAACCATGTGCTACAAGCTCTCACTATTCACCACCTTATGGATTTGTGAATCCATAGTGCTTCCGTTAAGAAAGCTTTGTGAGGAGAAATCAAGTAAAGACTTCTCACTTTGAGTGAAAGCAATTCTCCTTAATTGCCATCTTTGATTGACCCAATATGATGAGTGTTTGAACACTCGCCTAGGACTTGTGGTCTAGATCCGGATAAGGTGCATGGCAATATTGAGGAGTTTGTCGACAATTTGTAGTCTTTTGGTACGATTGATTCAATGGAACCAATTTTAGCATGTGGAAATATTGACCCTTTGAACTCCATGTCATTTTCCATAATAGCAGAGTTAGGGTGTTCCAATGATGACCCAGCGCCTAAATTTGTGCACAAGTATCTTTGGGCTTTTGGATGTTAAACATCCATAGGCTTTGGATAGTAAATATCCATGTGTCATCTATCAACTTGAGGTTGACATGCATGTATTGTCTTGGATAATTGTCTCCCCCTGATCCGAGAATGCTTGCAAGAAGTGAATTCCTTTGTGGCCATACTTCTCCCCCTCTTATTCAGCTTCAGGAGTTGAGTGGTTTTGTTAGGTACCTCCACTCTTTTTGGCACATTATATGAGAATCGGATTGGGTCACAATTTCATGCATTTGGCGAGTATTTGCAATGTGTTGCAAACGTAAGATATTCCGAACTGTTGGTTCAGATTCTTTGGTACGTGGATATGAGGACCGAATATCAGTAGTGACATTCTCTTTTTGATTCTTGACATTCTATGTGTGGTAAGTATCTCCCCTAATGCCCGGAATCTCCTCAAATATGTGTTCGGCATACGGGCAATGAATGAAATGAATCCCCTAGATGCCCTTTGATGTATATCTTTGCGGTGGTGATATTGGTACGTGCAAAACGTTACCAATTCGTAGATGGGAATTGTTTGGCTGTATGGCCAACTATCCGCGCGTACTAAGCGCAATGAGGGGAGCCGTATGATGCGGTTTGATGAATTTGGATTTATAATGCGTTGTGTAATCCGCATGTCACCAACTAGATGTTGGCAAATTGCAATTCTATTTTGGGTCATCAAACAACAAACTTGATTCTCTCGATGAGAGATTTAGTTGTGCCATTATGTGAATGAACATCGGATACTTAATGATGTAGTCCCCAAAAACCAAATAATTCCATGTAAATGGATTAGATCCGCGTCGGGATTATTTGCTCGAATTGTAGAATTTGAGCAATGAATTTGGTAATTGTGGTACCTTATGAGTAAGGCACACATTTTAGGACAACATTGTAGATGCATGTGTGCATTACATAGTATCTTTATGGTCCATAAAATGGCAAATGGAGTCACATATATGTTCTTGAATTTCTTCAAGAAATTTGGTGGCTCACATTAATGTTATGACCAATAGAATTGATAATATTTTCTCATCATTCTACATGTAGAATGATAAGGCAGATATGTCAAATCTTGATGAAATCAAGAGAGAAAATTATTTTGTATGCAACATATAATATGGGATTGATGTATGTAATACACCCGAGCGATATGGAAGGAATTTTGCACAATCTCTCATAGTTGTGTTAGCGGTACAATGGTCCACTAAACAAGATTCCTTTCCATCCAGTTTGGATCCCAAGTAATTCTATATATAGAGTGAGGTACAATCCAAAAGAATTTGCACTCATATAGAATATGTATACCATGCATGTGGTACATGATATTATCATACTACATGTGGTAGTGTGGCATTAGGCTAATAATAGCTCCAATGGAAATATGGAGACTTTACAAGCGTCGCTTGTTGAGGTGAACTCCAAATTGATCCAAATAACTCGCTTACCTCCAATGAGTTGGAGGGATATTTGAGCCAAATATATGATTTGGCATTTCTGTGTACATAGATAGTACAATCACATTTTTGTGAAAATGTGAGATTTGTCATACTTTGCCACTTTTCAAAAGAAAAATGACATTTGCGTTTATGAGAATCCATTATGTTATAATTGTCGTGGACCAAAGATCCTAGATAAATGAATGAGTAAACAATCATTTATGTTTAGGCAATATTACATCCTTTGTTGAAATCCCAATGAGGGACATGCAAAAGGTAGATGGATCTCACTCCTTTGAATACATGGATTTGAAGAAATCCAAGTGTTAGAATTGCATAAAAATGCATAAACACTAGTGTGACAATATCCAGAATGGATTGAGCATTTGGTTGGGGGTTGAGCAATAACTGTTGTTATGCCATATGCCCCCAATGATATCGTTGATATTGCTCATATTAGGAAAATAAATTCCATCCAATGCGAGGTTGGAAATATTCCAAAATTTGGAAATATTAGCCAAGTCCAACATGAGTTTATCATGTATGAATTTACTTGAGAGTAAATTGTATAGCATAAAGGCAAAATTTTGGGGATTAAGGTGCTACTTGATTGTAGACTCCATTCTACAAAGGCGATAAAAAGTCGCCGCTAATGTTTTGGGATCCATTCTGTGGGAATAGATGATGTAAAATCTTCGCCAAAACATAGACTCGTATGTGATAGAAAGTATCCACCAAAATAATGCACTATATATTGCTATTTATTTAAGCAAATGATTACTTAAATAACTTCATATTCAAGATGTGTCTTGAATTGGCATATGCAAAATATTGTAAAGTCAAGATGAATCTTGAATCACATGTAGTGTTTGCCTCATATTGGATAGGTGATAGAAAATCACTACTATCATTATAGTGTATAATAATTATTGCCAAGATAGTCTCAATTAGATATTAGCAATTTAACACAATGAAGGTGCAAACCAGATTGGTGACCTTATAGGAGGGAGCATAATCTGCAAATATGTGTATGTGCGGTAGATGTCATCCCATTACATTGTGTTCATGCTAATAGTACGAAGTTCATCACACTTTGAAAGTGGTTCAACTCGGAGGTAGTCACTTATGTTTGTAGAAACACGGTGTAGACCTCAAATTGTGAGACTATTGCTTTGAAAGTAAACATCCAAATGATGTAAACCGTATGCAATCCATATTTAGATTGGATAAGCACATGCGGATAGTCACTATGCGATGGTCATAGTGTAGATCTTGCAATAGTATTGAGATACTAGCTTGTGTATGGCTAATCTAAAAGATGAATTATGGTAATCACACGTAGGTGTAGACCTCTTTTGTAGTTCATATTTAAAATTGGGTACGCACAATGAGGATGAAATCCTATGGTAGTCTTGTGGTACACCATGCGTGTATGGCCAATTTTGTAAAGTGAAAAAAAGTTATCACCGTGAAGGTGATGGTCATTTGTTCTCAAATTTGATATTGGATACGCATGTTGGAGATAATCACCATGTATGACATAGTGTAGATCTCGCAAAGATAGTATTGTGGTACTACCTTGTGGTTGACCAATATGTAAAATTTAAGAACATTATACACAATGATGAGGTAATCACATAAAATATTTGCATAAAATAAATTAAGCGCGTGAAACTTAGAAGATAAGTAAATGAGCTTAATTAAATATACGCATAAAAGTAAAATGCATATAAAATAAATTGCATGAAAATAAAGTGCATGAAAAATAAAGGGATTTTGTCTCATTTGATGGAACTTAGGTAGTCACCATGAGGGTGTAGACCTTTGCTTAACTCTTCACATCAAGATGCATTCCTTGTAAATTCATTGTCAAATTGGAAGTGCACTTTGAGGAATAAATCCCACGGTAGTACAGTACTATCTTGTGATTGCCAATTCGATAATAAACATAAGATGACATCGAGCGAATCAAGTTCCAAAGAGATAAATCGACCATAGCATTTGTATAAGTACATGTTATGATGCAATTTTTGATGACATGTGGTCACACAAATATTTATTTACATGAGGTAAACATTTGCATCATAATTATATTTACATGAGGTAAATATAGTACTTTGTAGTTCTGTTAAAATCTGAGGATTAAAACAGAATACGGAATATAGTTAATAATCCATTGGGACTACTATGCAATTCGCGAGAAAGTAAGGAGGCTTTTTTCAGCAAAAAGCACAACCTTATCCACGAGGGAGCTGGGGATTGTTTCCCATCGCACGGACTGTAAGGAGGCTTTTTCTGCAAAAAGCACAACCTTATCCACTTGCAGTCATGCGGGGAGAAAACTCCTATGCGGTTGTGTCTTGACCGATAAGGAACCACATCGGTGATTAGGATGAGATCATCCTATACAATATATTTAACAATAAGGACAGGTCCGGGCAAAACGTCGTATCTTGTTGCAATTGAAACAAGTCCAAGGGCTGCCGGTGCCGAGCTTCTTGTCTCCAACCTTTCCTTTGGGCCTAGACCGGTCTGTCATAATTTGGCTCCGGTCGATGAGTTTGGATAATGTGCACAGTGCACTGGTGCGCGGCGAAGCAACAGTGCGAAAATAGATGGCCGATCGAGGGCGTGGGAGAGAGAGGTTAGGATGAGACGCCTCACCTTGCTTTCTCAGGTTAGGAGTAGCCTAGACCTAGCTACGCACCGGCCGGTGACCGATCAAGCATAGTCTGGCGAGGCAGGCGTAGGATAGCAGCAAGAAGTGATGGGTGGCTAGCCCGGCCGGACGTGAGTTGCCTACGGCGGTAGCCATGGACGTCAGGTAAGCCTGCTAGCTGGAAGCTGGCGTGTTCCACGAGCGTTGAGCGTACGCGCGCCGTTCTGGCGTGTGGTGTGGTCCGTCCGATAGCGCTGCGCAGCGATTTCATTTCCTCGAAGCTCATGCTCATCCAGCGCCCGTCGTGGCACGTGCGCGAGTGGATGCAGCACGAGAGCGCCGGTAGCTGCAGCGTGCATTATTTGGGCAGGGGAACGAGCGTGTCGTCTCGTCGCCATCAATCAGGCAGGGGCGCCGCCCGCCCCGCCCGCCCTCCCCCAGTAGCGAGCTCCACCGCGCCTGTCCCTTGGCTGTCTGTCCCGGCGCTTCTCGGGCGGGAAGCTTCCTCGGCTCTTTTCCGCCGCGATCGATCCCAAAATTCTCGACATCACCACCACCACCCACCACCAATTAGGCCAATCATGCTGTACCGGAAAACGTTTCACCGAGACCGAGAGATGGAGCTTTGGAGTTTGCGCTAAACAAACAAGTTCACTAAAATAATTCAATTCATCCCGTGGAAGTATCAGAATTTGCTTGGGCCCTCGCCGGCCGCGTTCTAACTCGACAGCGACTACCGTCCTAGCGTACAGTAGATCGATCGACTGGTGTGTGGTTCCTCCCAGGATGGACGGTATTTCTCCACAGTAGTTGTATCTCAGAGATTCTTGGGTAGTTTTCCAGCACAGCCACCAGCTGATGGTGTAGTAGCTATTAGCTACTAGTAGCTAGTATGGACCCAAACTGATCCAATTATTGATGGGACGATGGCTATCGACGCTAGTGACGTGTTTAAATACTCGCTGACGGGTTATTACTTGTAGCCTCTGGTCCTGGTGCATCCATCCTCAAGGAACTCGGAAAGCTCCTCCTGCTCCTGCATGGTGACCACCGCAGCAGCAGCAGCAGCAGCAGCCTCGGCATCTACCCACAGCATGCTCTGCTTCGCATTGACCGCCTCGTCGTCGTCCGGCCGCCGCGAACCTTGCTGCCACCACCACCGAACGTGACTCGTTCGCCGTCCCATCACCAGCGGATCGATCGCCCGACGACGGCTAGAGCGAGTCGTGGCGCGCTCTGCGGCCGGCGCTCACGGCACGCGCGACGACGATGCCTCCTCTGGCGGGGCCAACGCACGGCGAGAATAAGAGCAGCAGCTCCGGCGGCGGCAGACAGCAGCGGCAGGGGATGTCGTCCCCGGGCCCGGCTGAGCGGCAGCGGTCGGCGTCGTTCCACGGGCGCGGGACGGAGGAGCAGCAGCGGCACCACCACCAGAAGCAGAGGCCCAAGACGCTGCCTGACCTGCTCGCCGGCGTCAGGGGAGCGAGCAGCTTCCGTTCCTCCGGGTCCCTGTCCCCATCCCCGGACGCCGACGGTGACGGTGACACGGGGAGGAGGACGAGGACGCCGAGCAAGGTTCTGGTGAGCGTGGCGGTGCAGCAGAGCATGTGGCCGCTGCACGTCATGGCGTCCGCCGAGTGGACCGTGGCGGACCTCGTGGCGGCCGCCGTGACGCTCTACGTCAGGAAGGACGCCGGCCGCCGCTGCCGTCGACCGACCCGGACGCCTTCGGCCTCCATTACTCCCAGTTCAGCTTGGAGAGTACGTCCCTTCAATCTCCAATTCTCAAGTCATCGGGATCATCACGCTACGTTTTGTTTTGTTTGATGCTATTCTAATCCTCTTCCTCTTCTATGGCTAAGCCTAAACTAAACTGCACTGTCCCTCGCTTTACTTCACAGCAAATCAGAGCTAGTAGTAGATTAACACAACTACGCTACTCAAGCTGCTGCAAATAGAATAAAAAACATTTCATCCAAACTTCAATCGATACATTCGCAGGCACTGAAGTCAACACTTAACTTATCCTCATTTCCTTGACTTGTGGCCCCCACCGTTGAATGACAAGTGGTTCCCACGGTCTATTCAGATAGTTGCAGGTGCGTTGCTTGGATTGGATGAGTATCCCTCGATGGGATACGATCTATGGAAAAATAATATTGGATTCAAATAATCATAGGAAAATATTCTCTCAGATGCTGAATATCCTTGCCACTAAAAAATTACCAGCCTCCATGCTTTCAATTCTAATCTATCATTAGTAACTAAATTAGTTATTCTGATGATAATATTAACTTTGGTAGTGCTAATATTGTGATTAGGGTATGTGTTAAGCACCAATTAGGATAATAGTGGTACTAATTAACATATTTTATGTTCAATTAGTGAATATCATGACAAATAGTGCATATTTTTTACTATAGAATTAGTTTTCATTATTTTAAATAATATAGTTATAATTAGTTATTAGTAGATTATTCTCGTCCACCCTTATCCATCCAATGAAACAGAAAAATAACTTATCACATCCATTCAACCAAACAGAAGTATAGCTAAACTTTGCAGTTCGCACCAAAACTAAATGCACCCTAATAGTATTACTTCTATGAGCTGAAAGCCATGTATGCTTACAGTTCTATCAGCTAGAAGCCCCATATGGCCATATGGGTCCCGACTCCAGACTAAGTTGTAGCACGGTTTCTAACTTCCAAGGAACAAATTCAAAATCACTCAACTTTTCTTTTAGAAAATTTCAACTAGCTCAGATACTTCGATGGGCTTTCTAGTGTAATTTGCACATGTGTTTAGTCTTCTGTTGACAATTTCATTTTGTGTTTTCATTATGCTTAGGTCTGAACCCAAAGGAGAAGATTATGGAACTGGGCTCCAGGAGCTTCTTCTTGTGCCCAAGATCTTCAGCTGCCGGTCAGGACGGTTCATCGTCCTCCGGCGCAGCAAACGGGGTCATCAGGTCGGCTTCAGGAAAAACACCGGCCTGGCTGAGGTACATGCCGTTCTGGCCGACGATGTAACCGGCTAGCACCCCAAACTCTTCAAAGTATAGCATTTGTGAGATAAATGGCTACAAGTACATTGTAAATGTGTGTATGTTTTAGAGATGAGACAGCAATGTGTTTGTATGTATGTATGTATGTATGTATGTGTGTATGAATGGTATGTATGTATGTATGTGTTGATTTATGTATGTTTATGTATGTGTAATGGCATATCATTCCAACAGATAAGAAGCAATGGCGTGGATAGAAAAATGGCAAATCATATGTGGCTCATGTATATTTTGCGGAAACAACCCCGCCGACACCCCAGATTTAGAAGGAAGATGCCGAAAAACATAAATGTTTATGTAATTGCGGAAAAGATTAAAACAGTTTTAATTAATGGCGAAAAATTGATACTTGGTCATCATCTCCAACAGAAGAAAGGCAATGGCGCTGTTGGACTAGAAAAATGGCAAAAATGGCTTGAATGAACGTGCTTGTATAGGCAATATGCATTTACAATCAAGTGGCAAGGACCGTTATAATTGCCATCGAAGATTAAACGTACCTTAGGACGATCTCGTTTTTTTTTTTTTTTTTTGCTTTTTGCGGGACGACTGATTTTTGCTTTTTGTTTTGTCCTGCTCTTTGACGAAGATGATAGATGTCATAATTAGTTACTAGATGCAACCAGCATCATTCTGGACATACACACTCAGGCTTTGTTCAGTTCACATGCATGGATTAAACACCAAGGGGATCTTATATCCAGAAAGAAATTGAGTGGATCTCTCCCATATAACTCAAAACCCTTGGAAATTGAATCCTATCCTTTTCATAACCCCCTTTGTGTTAGGTTTTATCTCGGATCAAGGCAGGAATTAATCAGTCTCATGTGTGTCGTGGTCATCAGCAAAGGGGATAGGAGGCAAGATGAGAGATCACAGTGTCGTCGGCGCACTGCAGATCGCGCCGCCGTGGTACTGGTAGTCACTGTAGGCTGCAATGTTTGTTTCGTGCGGTTGATAAATACTCAACGCCTCCAAGAAAGCTCTCCGGAGTCCGGAGTGCGATGCATGGAGACAATCCAAGTCACATTGGTTACTCTAAATTTCATGAACAGAAAACCAGATTGGCAGTCCAACCCTGACATCAATAAAGCGCTCTGCGTTGAGATCAAAGCTATTTGCACTCTCAGCATTACTACATAGCATCAGGTGTAAAGAGTGAAACAAGCATCAACGTCCCTATATTTATCCACAATATTCTTGTATCACCATTGAACAAACAAAAAGATTGATTGCTGGAAAGCCACGGGCAAATTAATGGTGCAAAACGGGATAACCTCAAACACTATCGACTCAAATAATTGCCTTACAACTTACAACACTACATTCTGATCTGGGTACCCTTGGACCACTATACATAAGCTCTTCCACTAATCTATAGACAAAATTACAAATAGATATCACAAGCTAAATACTTTTTTTCAAATGTGGGCAATTGCTACCACAAGGCATAATACACAACAGGCATCCCATGCAAATCAAGGTGAAGGCTTCCCATCTGATGAACATGCTTCTCTTCCATCCAGAAAAAATCCAAGAGCCGCTTCTCTTCTATCCGGGAAAGAACCAAGAGTAAAGAGTCCATGTGTCCCCCAGAGTATTGGCATGTCCTGAAGCTCTGCTACCGTTAATCCTCCTAAATTTATGTGATCCTTCCTGACTGATCAACTAAGGTGCCTATTTGATCTCCACAAATTGCTCTAGAGATGTTACCAGGCTCTAACATGTTAAAGATGACAACTGCAAGAAATGTACAAATGTCATCTTATGTATAAACTGCTAATACTATGCATTGCCAAAACATAGCTGCGATGACACCCCACCAATTCCAAATATGGGTTTTCGACTCGATGCACAAAGATTAATAAAACAGATCAAATGACCTTTCATTTATTATGCATTTATTAGCAGCAACGAATGAAGAAAAGGGTAAAAGCTGCATATAACTTCTAAAACGACCTGAGGGCAGTGCCAACCTGAAACTGTAGATTGGTTTCCATTTTATGATACTGAATGAGTACCATTAGATTCACCATGAAATATACTTTCACAGCATACATATTTTGTTGTCATATACCAAAACCAAACTTGAGATTATTTGATTTAAGACAAAGCTCACTCTTAGTGGGACGGAGTTGAGGAGGCTAAAATGACCTACGACCTGAGTCGGACGGAGTAGTTGATAAGAGGTACTAACCAGGAATGTTGTTCTCCTCACAGCATGTTACTGCTGTCATGTCCATTTTGGTGATTCCTCTTGCTGCGAACTCCCTAAAAGAGATGTGCTCAAATGAAGCATTACTGTTGCTCCTAGGAGGACAACCATATTCATCATCACCAACAATACCCTTAAGGACAACATCTGCATTGACTGGTTAGCAAGTACATCTAGTCAGTTTCCTCTCTGCGTCATCTGAAGCTTTCGTAGAAACTAAATTAAACCATTCAGGAACGGGAAGCTGTATGTGCAAGTCCATTGGAAAAATCATAAAAATGGAATAGAGAGGTGTTAGGGACGGGATACAATGGCATACTCTCTGAAGCTCTTAAGGCAGCAGCTGTATCTGTTGTGAACAATGGATTCCCAGTGCCCGAACCAATCCCACCAAAGATGACCACTCTCTTTTTTTCAAGATGGCGCATGGCTCGACGCCTAATGTAAGGTTCTGCAACTTCTTGCATCATTAATGCAGTTTGGACTCGTGTCTCCACACCTATCTTTTCTAGTGATGCTTGAAGAAGTACTGAATTCATCACTGATGCCATCATCCTGACAGTTAAAACAGAAAGGTGTAAGTATATATATACAGATGCCGCTTAAGTACCAGTCTACCAGAAGTCCAGAACTCCCTGAATAGTACAGAAGGAAATCTACAATCCAAAGTAACAGAAAAATGCAATTTGAACATGGGATTTCTGTTCGTAAAGGTGCACAAAATAAGACTAAATCATATGAACTATGAGATCCACTGGTCACTATTAAGTTACGTAAGTTTACCAATTCATAAGTTCAAATGGTCATGTTCAGTTGCACTTCAGTTTTCATTACTTTTTTTTTTTTTTTTGTAACTTCAGTTTTCATTACTCTTCACTAGTGAATATTGAATACATTTCCTAGCATGCTGGCCTGGCTGTTACAGCTAATCATCAAAGTCAACAAGTTGGTGCCCTGAGTCGACAACTCTATATAGCTTCTTGTACACATTGAAAACTAACAGATCCAACAACATATAACACAGTTAACGCTAATGCTTCGTTTTTGAAGCTTGACCCTGGCAAAAATAAAATAGATTAAAATTGAAAAAATCCACCCCCTCTCTCCACCACCACCACACACACACAGGCAGAGATGACAACGTTGTAGAATCACACAAATAAACAATGAACTTCACTGATTGTAGTTTGATCTTGAACCAAGCTATTGTGGGATTTAAATTTTTTTACCATTTTTATTTTACAGTTGGCAAGGGCGCCAATGGCTGGCTACCTTTGGGCGTGTCCCTACAATTTTGCCACTGCACTGACGAAAACTCAACCATTTGACGTTTTGCACGCGTGTCTGGCCAAGTCACCCTTCCAGCATGGCAGGAGCACACCAAAAGACCTCCCTGCCCCTGCCTTATCCCTTTAGGCACGCGTGGGCTCAACACCATTCTTCTTCTCCACCAGGCGCGTTCTTGACCATTCTAGGTAGACAACATGTCTTCTGACCTCTTCATCCTTGTCTTGTCTGACTTCTCAGTGTGTAACTCAAATTCCCCAACAATTGCATGCTGCCTAACTGCTAGTCTGAACTCAGGCAGTAAGGGATATAAATAGCCCCCACATCCATATCTGGATTGTCCCTATCCCAATCAATCTGCAGTTGCTTTGTCATCAACAGGGAGAGCTGTGTCTTCCATCTCCTGCTGGATCTCTGTTGGGATACTTGGGATGGGAACTTCTTCAGGTCCAGCTGCTGTTGATGCCTCTTCTGCAACTTTGAACCCATATGCTTCCAAAACTGCACCTAGATGTTGCATGAGCACTACCAACATTACCTACTGCTCCTGACTGACCCCTTTCCATTACACACCATCTCAACAAATTGTTTGTCTGTGGTTACCTTCCAGCACTATCTCTATCAATTCCCCAGTCTCCACACAATAAGCTGCTGACTGGGGACCCAGATAATCTCCTCAACAAAGTTAGAAAGATTGAACACAGACCTACTGTCAAACCAGACCTCATGCCTTGAATCTTCCATTCTAAGTGGACCATACTCCAGATTTGAGGTAAACTTAGCACAATCAACAACAATTATAAACACAGTGCCAGGGATCAATCATGACACAGGTCGAAAATCAAAACATTTCAGAGTTAGAACAGATCCAACTCCACAACATCACTGTGAATACAATCTATTCAGTGTCCTGCTTACTAAGGAGGGCAACCAAACGACTTCATTCAGTAAGATGAACAAATTCCCTACCTACAGATCACAGTAACGCACAAACCATGGAATTCAACAACCCTAGACCCCCCCCACCCCACCCCACCCACAAAAAGAGCCATAGCTACAACAGAGGGGAGGAGAGGAGGGTCTGTGACCTCACCTACATCCACAAGCATGTACAGGTTAGAAGAGCTGGACTAGTTTTCGCCAGCTGCCACTACTGCAGATCGTCACACTGCACTGCCGCCAACGAAAGAATGGGGCTGGAGATGAAGAATGGGGGCGGCGCCTGGTGGAGAGGGAGTGGTGTGGGGGGGAACGGTTGTTGAGCCTACGCATGCCTAAAGGGATAAGGCAGGGGCAGGGAGGTCTTTTGGCGTGCCCCATGATAGATGGGTTACATGGCCAGCCACGCGTGCAAAATTTCTAAAACGGTGAAGTTTTCATCGGTGCAGTGGCAACAACGAAAGCGTAGGGATGCACCCAAAGCTGGCAGTTGAGCCCTTGCCAAAAGTAAAAGTGGAACACACAAAAAAACAAATATCCCAGCTCTTGTGTTTCCTAAACTCAATGACATGCTACACAAGCATATACTACTGCCTCACATAGGACTTATGTGAGATTATAAACTTGAAGTGACACTTGATAATATAAATGCCAGATAAGGAATGCATTATACACAAAACATAAGCACAAGGAAACTTGTAGTCCACACTAACCAATAAGCAGGTCCAACCAGATGACTAGAATACAACCATGAGTCCTATACTATCAACATTCACCAGCACAACCATGGATGTTTGGAAGAACTGACAATTTGCTAGTAGTCTTTCTATACGCGTCCAGAACCCATCCAAATATCTTTGTTGAATGCTCATTATTATTCCCGACTTCTGTTATATATGATAAAAAGTGTAGAGCATAACAGAAGGCAGACATAGATCAAAAGTAAGGGAAATAATTATGGCAGAAAATTACCCAATTGGGTACGTTGCGGCTCGATCAGTGCCTGTTGCAGCTACCCAATCGTCACTGCAGAATATATTCCGCCCTCCTACCACGATTGCCACCTGATACGATTGAAAGTAATATTAACTTAACAAGTGTTCCTTGACATCAGAAAAATGTGTCTCTGAAATGGATGTACTCTATTTACCTCCACACCATGATGGCACGCCACTTGAACTTCTCTAGCGATCAGCATGATCACCTGACAGAGTGACAAAATTGTAGTACAAAACAATTAGGGAAGCATCAAAATATATATATCACCATCAGCTAATATAAACTACCTTGGGATCAACATTTTGAGGAGTTGCTCCACATAAGGCAGTGCCCCCAATCTTCAGAAGCACCCTCTTCCATCTTGGATTTGAAAGAGGGTTCGGTCTAGAGCTAGCAACCCCAGTAGGAGGGCCAGTGCTGGAAAGAGGATACCTACAGTGACAAACATTAGCTCAGACCAGTAGATCTCCAAATTGATCAAGCAACGACGTAAAAATGAACCACCTTTTGCTGCTGTGCTGCTGCTGCTGCTGCCTCGGTTTCACATCCTCGGCAACAGCAACAGTCTTGGACGAGGCAGGAGACGCGGAGTTTCCGACAATCTGCTCCATCTTTTTGAACCAGGGCCAGTGGCTGATGGCGCCACCGCCAGAACTGGCGAGGCGCTGGCACTCCACCTTGTAGCGTTTCTTAAGGTTGTCGATCTTGTTCTTACATTGCTCCACGCTCTTGCCCCCGGTAGTCTTGCCCTTCCCGTCGGTCACGGCGCTGGCCACGTCCTCCCAGTCCCGACCCCGCAGGTTTCCCCGGTTGAGTTGCTCAAATCGGTCCGTGAAGGCGTCGAGGAGGCTAGTGATCGCGCCGTCCGTCCACTCCTCCCGATCCTTACGGTACAAGTCCCGGATGTCCGATATGCTCGTGCTCCCTCCACCGCCACGGCCCTTCTTCCCCCCACCGCCGCTGCCGCTACCGCTGCTGTTGATGTAGGAACAGTACTCGGCCGCATCGCTGCTGAACTCCTCGGCGCGGTCCCTGCCCCGCTTGGCTTGGTGCGCCGGCTTGCCGCGCTCGGCGTGGTGGTTGCTCTCCTCCTGGGCCTGCGCGAAGGAGCCGGCCCCGGCGGCAGACCCCCGCAGGCGCGTCAGTGAAGCTGAAGGGATGGGCGGCCTGCTGCGACGGCGGCGGCGCGGGCTGCTGGGTGGTGGGGGGGTGGGGGCGGGGACTTGCCGGCTGGTGGGCGTCGTCACCGAGGAGGCCGAAGTCGTCGTCGCAGGAGGCCATGGATGGCCGCGCGTGGCGGCGTTAGGGTTACGCCGCGCGCTCCGCTCCCAGCCACGGCGGCGGCGTTAGGGTGACGACGTTACCCCCAGGTGTGGCTGTGGCGCGGGTTAATGGGGGCGGGCGCGACCCACGGAGCCGTTACGGCTCAATCACGGCTCCGTCACCGCGGAATTGTTACACGTAGCGGCGTGCGGGAAGGGGTGGGACCCGCGTCGGCGAGGGTTGCCCCGGGGGAAATGGGACCGTTATTTAAAACAAAAAAACATTAGTTTGTCAAAACGATTCTATTAAAAAAAGTTCTTTTTAGTTTTAACTTAACGTATAATAAGATCAAATTAAATTTACTTAATAATCCCAAAATGAATCAATATCAATGTTCTTCTACTACCTCAATTTATCGTCCCGGGTCAACGTAATTTTACTGGCTTTTTGCTTATCGATCTCCCACGCTTCTCCCCGTTGTAGGTTATGGCACAATGGTGTTTCACCTCGTGATGCTTGTCGGTGACGCGTTTCTTGGCGGATTTGACAAGCACGTCATTCGCCCTGACCTCATATCCCTCCTCACATCTAAAATAAGTCTGCATACAAACGCGATGTATCCTTTCATTATTCCGAGAAAAGTCTAATGAATACAATAACAATTGGGAGGGAGACTCACCCAAAACAGGGCTTTCACCCGCTCCGCCATGTTGCAGTGCTCGGGGTCCGAGGCGACCTCGTAGTGGTCAAACGTGTAGGCAGGCTCTCACCTATCCTGTTATGTGACAAGGCCGGGGTAGTTGTTCCTCCACAGCAAAGACCCCAGAAGGCCTACACATCAAAAACTGCTTGCTCTAGATTTTTATTCTCAACCCTCCTAAACATTATATTGTTTTTTAATTCCTTGCCATGCATTGTATTTTTAGATGCCAATGGTATTTAAATCATAATAATATATATATAGTTGAGATGACAGGGATAGCAATATATACTTGTTCATTTGATTTATTGTTAAAAAAATGAACATAGCAAGCGGGTCACCAGTATGGCAGTATGTTTCAGGTTTTATAGGTTTGACATCCCAGAATTATCATCTTGCAGTCAGAATTCTGAGAGTTGTCATTTGGTCTTCTTTTTGAAGGACTGACTTCTCTACAAAATCAGTGCATGTCTATCAATGCCTTTATTTGTGATGTAAAAATGGAGCAGTGTACGAGATTTCCTCTGGTAAATTTTAAATTCTACTAATCTCAAGATCCCTTATTCTGCCACTTTCCTGATCATAGTTTTGGTATAAACTGTTGGTTCCTTGTACTAATGTCCTAATTGATTTGTTTACCATAAAATTGGGTAGTGTTAACAAATTTACCCAGTGGAGATCTTTGGTAGAGAAGGTCTTATCCTTGTATGCAGTCAGTCTTCATGCTGCCAAGAGCAACATGTGGTGATAATCCAATTTGTTTTCCACAAGTAAAATGGCAATCAGTTAATCAAATACACAGTGCTTTGTATTTCCATTAAGTACTTCATGATTGATCTCTCTTCACCTATACAGGGATACATTTTCCCTTGGTTGGTTGCTTTTTTTTCAGTTACTGCACTTTGTAGACAAGAAAATAGAAAGGACTCACAAATACATGTGCTACATACGATTAGGCTTATGCCACCGAGGAGCTTCCTGGCTTGCTTTGAGAAAAATCTGGTGCATTATGACATCTGATTTGATGTATTATTATCTGGTACAAAATCTTACTTGAATTTCATTATGTAGGATGGCATATTTGATGAAGCGGAGCTCGAAACATTAACTGAACTGATTACGCTAACAAGGTTGGATGGATTATCCTATGCTGGCAGTGAGGAATGGCTCAAAGATCTCCATTTAAACAATATTATGCAAGCACAGAAGGAAAACAATGGCAAATTCCTCTAGAGGAGACCCTTCTCTGTTGAGTAGCAGCAACTCAGGTGCAGTTTTCGTAGTTAATAAAAACTCTTAATCTTGATTAGAGAGGTTTCCAAATAAAATGAATAATGATGAGCAGTCCCATCTGGCTTCGGTAGAATTGAGAGCTACCTTCATCCATACACGTTTCTGGAATTATCACTTATGTGCTCGTTCTACACACCCTTGCTGTTATTAACTTCCAGTAGTAGGCTTGTGCCCCTTTCCTTGTAACTCAGAACAAGGCGAGAAGGTGCTGACATCGTTCCTTTTGCACTATTGCTGATGAGTTTGCTTGCAGATCCATTTGAGGTTCAAATTTATTTTTAATTGCATGCCTTTTTGAACCATTTTACCATTTACCTGGTAGTTGGTATTATAGTATATTCCAAAGGCTAGAATAATATAACATGCTTCTTTATGCTAGCTTGCTGTTTGGGTGCAGTGCTTGACTAGATGCAGGACTGCTCCATTATGGACTTTTGCTTGATTTGGTTGTTTTTATCCATAATTTTATAAAAGCACCACAACAACAAACAAAATGCATTGATGTAGCAGTTTGTTGTTCCAGAATTTTATAAAGCACAGACTGTAATTTCTAATTTTTCCACTGAACTCTTTTATCTGAATAGTTAACTTGAATTGTAGACATTATATAGTTTTTTTAATTCTGTGCATTTTTGGAAAGGGCAATCATGGGTTGCCATGTATTTTTGTCTCCTTTGACATATACTTTAGCACTATATTGTGTCTAAAGGCTGCCTTTTGCGGCAGGAGTGCCAGCTAAGTCTGCAAGGATATTGATGGAAATTATTATGAAGATGGAGGCAAAAATGCAGATGCCAAATCTGCTTCTCTGGCTATGGTGGGATCAACTCAATAAATTGAGAGAAGAAGCATATGTTACTGCTGCTCTGACAGAGGTTTCAGACAAAGACACAGCTAGGTCTGTTGTCGGATTTTCGTCAAGCTCAGTGTTGGAAGAGGCCCAGGCAGGGAGAGCTCAAGCTCAAAGTCAAAGACTTGTTTGTGCCTGTGACCGTCCTGAGCCCTTGTTTCGGAGCGGAATTGATATCCATGCCGGTGAGCTGAGCTAGCAATTGCCCAGATTGCCCCGATCAGACAAGTCATAGTGCACAAAAAAATATGGAACAATGCATATCTAAAATTTTAGTGGTACATTTAAAGTTTTAAACCTAAAATAAGGGATGAAGTTAACAAACAATCGTCTGCTCGGTTTACATGGTTCCCACCCAAGGTACCACTTCAGATTGTTGCCACTGGTTCTGGTGGAACCGCAGAGCGTTCGATCGCCGATCCAATAACTATGTTTAGAAGGTCTAGCTATTTCTCCCAGCATTCCTCCTATCGTCCAGCTTTGTCATTTCCGTACACGAGGACAGGAACAAAGAAAACTCTGCACTGATGGAAGTGCTTCCTCCGTGGAGTATGAAAGTGACAACTATCATTCCATCTTGAAATGCAAGGCACTAACTTCATGAAAGAAAAAGAAGGGGCAGAAACATGGGGTGAAAATTAGAAAGGAGCAAGAATTACTGAATAACAATACTTTACCTAGACAATCATGAAGTAGCAAGTAAAACAGAGACATCCCTCAATCATCTGTTCTCACATAGTACTATAGATGATGCATGCAGTAGTAATTATCAAGAGATAACAAGTCAAGTCATACCATGCGATAGGCCAACATGTTAACAACCCCAACCGGATTTTATACAAGATTACAATCTAGGAAGAAAGAATAAGAACTTTGCTACAACTAGTACATGTAAAAGGATAAATTGATAATTGGGTTCATGCCCTCTCCGTGACCTCCTCTTCTTCTTAAGTAGAAGACGCCCACCACCATCATCACGATGATGACAGCCCGGCGCCTGCTCAGCTTGCCCATCTGGCCTGGTCCCACATGCAAGTGTTATGACATTGGGCCCCATGGAGAGGCAGCTCCTGACATTCCTCCCTCCTTGAAATGCGGCTTGCCCTCAAGCCGCTGCAATGGTCTTCGATGGTTAGCAGTCTTCACCGGCTCGATGACGAGTGTCTTGTACACTTTGGGAAGCACCGCTGTAGAGATGAATGAGCATCCATAGCTCAACCATGGAGCTTGGAGGCGCCGTGCTCAAGAGACACGGTGGAGTCATGCTCCAGAGACACGGTGGAGTCGACGGAGACGAGCACGCCGTGGTCGAACACGAGCACGAAGTGGTTGAGCACGCCGTGGTCGAACACGAGCATGAAGTGGTTGGCAACATCGACGGAGACGAGCACGTCCGGGTCGAACCCGCTCGACAGCCACAGCGGCCACCGCCCCGTAGATGGACTCAGCAGAGAAGTGGTTGGAGCCTTCCATCGAACACCTGGTGGGCGTCCAATCGGTGAGGCAGGGACTGCAGAGCAAGATGCCGAGGAAGCAGGGATCCTGCTGCTCATGGTTCGCCACCAGCTTGAACATGTTGCGGCTCATGGCCTTTGTCGTCAGCACGAGCAGGTCGTCAGCCATCGGCGTGCTGTAGTAGTAGAGGTACATGGAGTCCATCTTCTCCTCCTCGACGGCATAGGCCAGGAGCGCGCTGTCGAAGATGTAGCCGCGGTCGATGTGCGCGTGCAGCTGGGTCACGATGTCACCGTCGAACGTGCGGACGCCGACGTACTTGGCCTTGTGGACGTGGCAACCTTCCTTGCCGCGGCTGCACACGTGGGTGGCATAGTCTGCGGCGGCAACAACGTAGGCGTGCTGGAGGCCCGGTTGGCAGCGTCCGTCCATCGGCACCACCAGGACGCAGACGATGCCGCGGCATCGGTGCGACGCGAAGCCGTAGGGGCCCAGGAAGCAATCCAACTTGGAGACGAGTTCATCTTGGCCGAGCCAGCACTCGCATGTGCGCTCGAACCGGTCCACGGCGGCGGCGGCGCGATCGCCGGAGCCGAACTGCATGCCGAAGTCGAGGAAGACGGCAAGCAACGCACTCTTGGACTTGTGGCCATGGCAGTCTTCCGCGTCGGGGCTGTAGACGACTCCGTAGAGGCCGCCGAGGCAGAGCGTGATGCAACGGATCAGGTAGATGTGCTCGTGGGCGAAGATCAGTGCATAGCCCACAGCCGCAACCCACGCCAGCTTCCCTCCACCAGCAGCGCCGACGGCATCTGGGCGGAGCGCAGCGGCCGATGCAATTGCCTGGCCATCGTAGCCGCCGAGCGTGGTGGCGCGGAACGCGTGCTCGACGGAGCCGAGACGGAAGTGAAGACCGGACCAGTGCTCATCCATGTCGCAGCAGAGGAGGCGGATGCAGCGGATCTGGCCCGTGCGCGCGGAAGTAGCAGCAGCTACGAGGTGCTGCTCCGCATGGACGGAGTGGCACAACGGGGAGCCGCGGTGATCGAGGTCGACGCCGACGAAGACGCGGCCGCTGGCTCCCAGCACCCGGAGCGCGACAACGAACCCGGAGCGCTCGGCCTCCTGCAGCGCGAACTGCTGCTTTTCGACGTCCTGTACGAACTCCGGCCTGATGGAGCCAACGTAGCCACCAATCACGAAGGAACAGAGCGACTCTTCCCCCGCCGCGACGAGCTTGGACTTCGGCGCTCCGGCGGGAAAGGCGTCCGTGATGCCGCAGCAGGAGTTGTGGACGCTCGCCGTTTCCCCGGCGATGACGACGACGTTCGCGACGTGGGTGCGACCCGGGGTCGAGCACCTTGTGGGCGATGCGCGTGGGGTAGCCGAGGCGGCATCAGCAGGTGCGAGCGCGACGGTGGCGGACCGCTCGGCTGGTGGAGGTGCGGGGAACGACGGGAGGTGATCTCGTGGGGCTCCCGGAGGAGGACGAGTACGGGGCCACGCGCGGGCTCGACGTCGAGGACGCTGGCCTCGCACCAGGAGCCGTGGAGGCCGTCCACGCCGACGCGGAGGAACTCGCGGTGGTTGGAGAAGCCGAGGAAGTCGCGGTGTTGTACGTCACGGTTGACGAAGTAGAGGCGAGCGCGGTAGAGTCGAGGGGCATGATCGACGAAGTCCTGGAGGACGCCGTGGTGGGCGAGGCCGACGCGGACGTGGACGGAGACGCCGCGGTCGGCAGAGATGACGCGGGTGTAGAGGGGAACGCCGCGGTGAGAGATTCAGCCCGACCTGGCTCGGAACGGGGAGACCGACGTAGATGCGGCCGCTGGCGCGGACGATGGAGGCGCGCCTCTCCAGCTCCGCGTGCGCGACGACGAACCCGGACCGCTTGGCCTCCTGCAGCGCGAGCTGCTGCTTCTCGATGGCCTGCGCGAGCTCGTTCCCCCTGACGGCAGCGGAAGCGGTGTGCGCGTCCGTGTCGCAGACGAGCGCATCGAGGTCGGAGGAGGGGGAGTCGAGCGCGTCGTGGTGGTCGGATTCGGAGGAGGTGGAGTCGATCTCCTCGGTTGCCGCAGCGCCGAGGACAGAGGAGGCGGAGTCGGGCGTGGAGCCGTAGGAATCCGTGGAGGCGACCACGTCGGGGAAGTCGTCGAATGTGGGGACGGGCTCGTCGAAGTGAGCGACGACGGGGAACTGCTCCTCCTCCGGCTCATCGAAGACGTGCTCGTCCGGTAAGGAGTCGAACAGTCCTCCCCAGTTGTCGGCCACCACGGCATCGAACTGCTGTTGCGCGCCTTCCGCCGCTGCCACACGCTGCTCGATCGGCCCGCTGGTGGACTCGAACGCGGTGCGGAGATCCATGAGCGAGCGGAGCAGCGCGTCGAAACGAGCACTGAGGATGGGATCCATGGCACCGCGGGATGCAGACCCGAGGAGGCCGTGGATCGACGGAGCTGATACCACTGTTAACAACCCAACCGGATTGCCAACCAATCTCGGATACAAGTAGCGAGGAAGAGTGCAATCCCAGGAAGAAGGCGAAGCACTGCTACAACTAGTACATGTAAAAAGGATAAATTGATAATTGGGTTCATGCCCTCTCCGTGACCTCCTCTTCTTCTTAAGTAGAAGACGCCCACCACAGATCCACAGATGACGGCCCGGCGCTGCTCGGCTTGCCCATCCGGCTTTGGTCCCACATGCAAGTGTTATGACATTGGGCCCCATGGGAGGCAGACTCGACACAACAACTAACATATAATGATTTTATTTGATTTATAGCACATAGACGATACTATCCTTGTTGAAGTTGTAACTCAAAGACTTGTGCGCCACCATCCCGAGCCCTTGTTCTTACGGAGAGGAAATGATCTCCATTAGGTGAGCGAGAGCCGATCGCCTCATAAAATGCCCCGGTAAGAGAAGTCATCAAACCCGCGGGAGCCGGGCACAACATCATGGATGACCTTGAAGGCGCAAAAACCGCCGTCGCCAAGGTTGATGAGGTCGACCACGGTTGGCGGCCACTCCTCGGGCGTCTCCACAATTTCCCATTGATGCTTGTCGTGCGACTTTCCCTCATCAAGAGAGGTGGGAGGTCCGCCCGCCAAGACAGCGGCGGTGGGGCTGGCTGCAGAGGCCCGGCCGAGCTTGAGGTTGGGGTCGTGCGGCTGTCGTCGGTCCGCCGCTTCGACTCCACTTGCGCTTTAGCGTGTCGAAGAGGTAGGTGCCCGCGGTGCCACCGCCCACGGCGGTCTCGCCGTGGACGCAGATGGTGCCGCCATCGTGGAGAAGAGCGTGGGAGCGAGATGAGGGCACCCGTGGGCAACGGTGGGCCGTGGAAGATATTCCAAATGCCCGCCGGGTTCATAATTTGGGAACCGATTCACCTTGGTTTTGATTTTGATGGTTTTTTGGGGCGGCCGAATTTGAGGACTTCAAACGGGGATGTCGGTGCCGGCGCTCATGGCGTAGGAGGTCCTCTTAGGGGCATCGGATTCGGGAGATGGAGATGGCGATGGGATCGGACCCCATGTCGGTGAGCCTTGGCATCGCGTAGTTGGAGTGGGATTCGACGCCGTACGAATGGGGAGGGTGTGCCCCACCGGGTTGCTCGGAGGATCCTGCTCTCGCTGCTCAGGGGGCTCATCGGCGCGAAAAAACCCGACCCCTACGGTGAAAAGCTTGGCCGGAAGCCGGTCGGCGGTACGGCAATCTGGACACCACGGCTGGCCTGGCCCCCGCTTCGCCGTCGACGGGTAGAAGAGGTGCTCCGAGACGTTCAGGCGGTGCACCGAGAACATCCCGCTCCTGACCTTCTCCGCCACCACGTTCAAAAACCGCCGCCGGTTAGCCATCATCGTCGTCGTTCCCACCCCTAGTCGATTCAAAAAAAAAAAATTAAGAGAAACTCAGCTCAGAGATTCAAAGGATTGGTGGACTGGAGTATTAATACGAGAAGAATCGCGCAAGCATACCTTTGGCAGATCCGGCGTACAGGCGAGCAGAACTTGATGGCGGTGGGATCGGTTCAAGCAGACGAAGAAAGCGGCGGTGGCGCAAAGAGATTGGGATGCTGGCTCGTTTATTCGGGCCATGGGCCGCAAAATTAAATTAGTTCATGGGCTGCAAAATTTAATTGGTTCATGGGCCACAAATCTATAGTTGCTAATATATTTTCCTAGAAACTTGGTTTAAGCATTAAGAAGTCAACTTATAACAAACTAAAATGACATACATAACTAAAAGAAACAGATTGAGCTAAAAATGGACAATGGTGCATTGGTGCTGTGCTGGGTAGCCTGGTGGCAAACAGACTGCAATCAACAGTCAACACCAGAAATGGATGCTGCGGTGAAGGAGAACAAAGCAATGGAGCAGAAAACCATATTCCCTGCAGTGGTACGTCAGTTTCTCTGCATTGCATGTATCCACCTGAACAAAAAAACAGTACACAAGCAGAAACAACTGAAAGAAGAGGATGACTGATCCCAAATTTATGAGTTAAGATTCTCACTCCCTAGAATATGGAAAATACACTATGGTAGAATATTATTACAATACCAAGTGGGGAATCGATTATATCATGATTTGCCAGATTGTGTTAAAATATCAACTGTGTAAACTAGAGAATTCCCAGCTAGGTTTGTATTTTTCATAGAATTCAATGTAGCCCGGCTGGTTGCAAGAGAAGGATAACATTGCATTTGCAAGACAACATAAATATCAAAAGAACATTGAAAGTAGCAAACAGTATTGCCTGTGATATTTGGAAGTATCTAGCTACAACCGATGAAGTGCAGAACTGCATATCTAAATCTATCTAAGGGGATTGGAAAGCGGATACGATCAAGTGTAGCTGTGGGGATCGACACTCATTCCAATGGAACTCTCTGAATGCAAAGTTGTATACTAGTTAAGTTCAAACTGAACTGTCAGTTCCAATAAGGCCATAACCCTGTGAACCTACTCTCTGTAGATAGTTGCTTCCACAACATCAGATTCTAAGTCGCTGCAAGGTTTTCGCCTTACTAGTCCACTAAAGAATCACCATACCAGCAATGTGTGAAACACAAGAAACATAAGCCACTAGGCTTCTCTGCTGAATGTGGAGACAATTGCAAAACTATCACCTGAGTAATAGGATTGTCAATTAAACTTCCAAAGATGTACTTAGAATGCTAGCTACAAGTATCGGGTAACAATAATCGGCACTCAGACATTCCAGGGTCATACTGAATACAGACTGTACAGTAATATTTCCAGGACCATTCCTTACAGGTAAAATTCATGAGAATGCAGAAAAAAAGAAGTATGATTTCTATCCATTTGCAAAACATAGAATCAAGTGCCTGGTAGAAAGAAAGAAAATAAAAAACACAAAAAAAAATCTGAAGGTGCAAAAGGGAAGTTTCAGTGAAGATTGACAAATCATAAACATCCACTATAAACACTGCAAGCAAGAGGATGTTTTCAATCAACCAAATTAATCACTGACCAGGACCACTGACAAATGTTTATAGGTTAAACTTAGAACAATTTTCACAAGCATTATCCTTGCATAATTCCTTAATCAACTCAGCAACGTGGAATTTCCATACTAAACTTGGCACCCAATATTAATACTGCAAACAAGATGACCCTTTTTCAAGTTTCAAAACTCCAATGCAGATATAATAGGTGATGCAAAGATTGACTGATTGTGTATCTGACACAACTCTGAAAAGCAGAAGCAACACGCTGCTTGCAATGTAACTGTCATGATAACATATAGAGATAATTTTCCAAATATCGGGTCTTAAGAATGCTAAGCCTTTTTGTCTATTCAGAACATAGCATTGTTACAATGCCACAGTAATAATTCTGAAAGTACAGAAGATCAAATGTATTTTGAAGTATAAAAAGGTCTAAACTATTAAAACAAGAAATTTTTGAGACATGAACTAATTCTTAAAGAAAGATATGGCTAATGGTTAGACTCAAACTCATGACCATGGTGACCCAGGGTCAGAATTCAGATTGCTTGGCGCTACCGAGGTGTTGAGACTCATAAACACTCATGAGTCATGACATTGGAGACTCAGTTTCAGCATCAGACTGCGCATTCAGGTGGTGCACAAGGAGTAACCTGGCACGGTTGACGGCAGCAAAGTAGAGGCAAATGTGCTCCTCAAGGTCAGCAAGCTGCCGTAGCAGGCTGGGGTGGTTCTTCCTGAGTTGCCGTACCACCTCTTCTATTGTGTGGTGCTGCCCCCTCCCGCGCTCCAGCCCAAGGCGGACAAGCATCTTGTCGCTCTCCACAGTGGCATGGAGCCTACCCACCAGCCGCTCAATTGTGGCGACATCATTGTTCAAGACGTAGGTGCCCCTAGCCGTGGCGTCGAGCCGGTCCATGTGCTTCTGCAGGCGTTTCATCGAGGCAGCCAGTGGACAGCAGGAAGAACTGGATGCAAGACAAGCAGGGGCCGTCGCCAGCAGCGCGGTAATGGCATGTGTCGCAAGCACGAGGCCTGCGATGGCAGCCCCGGTGGCGCAGGCGATGAGGCAGATACCTGACCCGCGCTTGGCGCAGCGGATCCAGCGGCGCCTGCGTCGGACACTGAGGAGACGAAGGTCGAGGTGGTTCTTGAGGCCATCAAAGCTTCGGTGCATGCCCTGGAACCCGGCCGCAGGCGCCGGGAAGGATTGGGCATTTGGTCGAACAGGAGGAAGGCGTCGAACGCGCAGTCGCAGTGCGGCGCGGCGAGCTGCGGTGAGTTGGGGATGAGCGCGAGCAGGTCCATGACGGGACCGTACATCCCCCGCGCGCGGCGGAGCGCCCGGCGAAGCGAGAGGCACAGCAGCGACGCGTGGTGCGTGCTGCGGAAGTAGTCCGCGGCGAGGCGGGTGAGCTCCGTGTCGGGCGCGTCTGAAAGAGCGCGCTCCACCAGCGCGTCCTCCGGACGGAGCACGCCGGCTAGGGTGACCCTGTCCTCCCCATCTTCTCCTCCTTCCTCCTCTTCCTCTTCGCCGTTGCCGCCCAAGCCCTCCTCCCGCTGTTCGTCCCCGTCCCCGTCAACGTGGATCTTATCCCAGATCTCTTGGTAGGACTGGGTGTGGATGGCGAGCCTGTACTCCTGGCTTAGATTGATGGTGGGCGCTGACCTGGGGCTGATCTCCCGCCCCTCCGCCGCGCCACCGCTAGCAGCGGCGCTCGAGCTCGTGCTCGTGCTCGCCTTAGCGCTGCTGGTGTTTCCGTCAGTACTCGAACAGCTCGGCCCCTCTCCTCCCTCGTCGTCCGCACGCTGCTGCTCCCACAGCCGCATCTCTCGTCCAGCCAGCCGTCCGTTCTGCGCGGCCGGCGGGCAGCTGCCGGCTCAAGCTGTAGCTGTAGCCTGTAGGCGACTACTAGGCGTGGAAGCAAAGTTATACGTGTGCCGGGTGCGGAGTGGTGTGCAGGGTAAGCCAAACGGGAACAACGTCGAAGGTACCTTTGCGGGGTTTGACCCGTCCGACGACGAGTCGGGTCGCTCCACGGATCGGACGGTCCGCACGCCCCGTCGGTTGGCATCGTGCGGCTCCCGTGCCGCGTCGGCCGTTACGAGTCGGCTCGTCCGTCGCCGCACGCACTCCGCTCCGAGTGTCGCGGGCGCGTGCCGCGTGACACCTCTAGCAGCTGGTGGTTGAAGCGGAGACGCAACGAGAAAAATACGTACGGCTATCGCGGCGGCAGGAGGAGTGGGGGCGCGGGAGAGATGATAAGGATGGCGGCGACGGCGTCTCAGCCGCCATCGTCGGCCGTGAGGGTGCGCGGGTGCAGCGGCGCGTCGTCCGCGCGTCGTCTTCACGGGGTCGCGGGGCAGAATTGGAGTCGCGGCGTCGATTGGGAGGGGAAGGGGAGGAGGCGGAGGCGCGCCATCTCGTGCTGCTCGTCTCCGGACGCAGATGGGCCCCGCCCCGCTGCGCCAGCGCCAGCGCCACCGACCTCCGCGGCGCCTTCGGACTGGTCGATACAGCTCTATTCCCAGATCGAGAGGTAGGCGGTGGGTTGATCATTCCGTGGTTTCATCTCTTCTTCTCGAACCTCGGCCCCGCTCTTACCTCGCTGTTGGGGGGCACGGCGCGTAGGGTGATCACGGAGGCCGCAAAGCAGTCCCGGGAGGGGTGGGGTTCGACTGGAGATTGGACCGAAGTCGAGGTGCGTTTCGTTCCGTGCCTCTCGCCTTCACTGCTGTTGCGTTATGTGTTTATTGTATTCGGAGTATATGTGATTATTGGTGCTGATTGTTATGCTAGGGAGCGTGGGTGTTGAGACCCAAGTCCTCGGAGCCATCATTTGTTGTCCACTTTGTTGGAGGAATTTTTGTCGGAGCCGCACCCCAGATCACATACCGCTTCTTCCTCGAGTGTCTCGCGAACAGGTATGTTTAAAAGCAGTGTCAAACCGCCCAAATTTGTTTGCTATGGGCTATTTTTTTTTTTTTTATGAATGAACTTTATGATCTCTTGTCATCGAGGAAGAGTACTATTTGAATTTTATGAAAAGTACAGAGAGTTAGCTCAAGTTTTGTACCTGTGGGATGTACTTCCATGTGTTTTGAGTTGTTTTCTCAAACAAAGCATTGCCCCATGAATGTCCTGAAATGTAGATGGCCACCGACTGCTGAACTAATCTTCTCACTTATTCATGTGAGCTAAGGAGTACTCCTATGTTTGTTCATCTATGGATAAAAATACAGATAATTCTGTTATTGCCTTACTGCTGATCTAATCCAATTCCTTCCATTGTGACTTATACATTTCATTTTTTTTCTGGTATAGCTAAAGCTAGGATCCCTACTTCCAGTGCGAAAATGCTCACTTATCTTTTTGTTTTCTAGGGAGCTTTGGTAATTGCTACGCCTTATGCTAGCGGCTTTGACCATTTCTTCATTGCAGATGAAGTTCAATTTAAGTTTGACAGGTGTTTGAGAAACTTGGATGAGCCTGTAAGTAAAGCTATCTGATTAATAAATCAGTATCCTGTCCATTGTACTAAGTATATGAAATTTTAAACAGGTAAATGATCTCCCAACATTTGGTGTTGGACATTCCTTGGGATCTGTTATCCACATGTTGATTGGTAAGACTTTTACCTTGCATCTAATTTCGTTTTCTGTTTATGAAATACTCTCTTTTTGTCCTTTTCTTTTTGCTACAATTTTATAATTGTTTTTCTTAAATGGTTTGTATTCCAGGATCAAGATATGCAGTGCAGCGAAGTGGAAATGTACTGATGGCCTTTAACAACAAGGTATATTTTTCATATCTCGCCAATCATCCTATCCACATGTGGGTATGCTTACTGTTTGTTTTTTTGCTGCATGCATGATTACAAATTTGAGTCAGTTTTAGTCCTCCATCCCAATATACATAAGCTTGGAGTTGGTCCGTGAAACAGGTATTTGAGTGTAGGATAACTAGTACCATATCTAAAATAATTCGTTGTGTGTGATACTTTAGAACTGCATATTCCAGATGTTTTGCTTTACTAGCTGAGATGTTTCTTGCTATTTCAAGTTCCATTTTCATACATCATGGGATGTAAATGCCAAAGACACGTGAGATGTTTTGTATGAGTCCATAGAACAGTGCTATCATTTTTAACATGTGATGTGGCTCTTTGAATGTGACATGCAAACACTAGTTTTATGAACCATATATGCCATTATCAGGTGGCATTTAGCACCATCTCGTTTTTTTTGTGCTTCAAGTTAGAGAAAGTTGTGTCCAAGTACTTCTCTTATCAAATTGCCTGTTCCAGAAAAAAAAAAAAAAACATGCTGATAGAAAAACTGCCAGTTTATATGCTCTTCATTTGTTGCAGGAGGCAAGCTCCGCGGTCCCACTATTTTCACCTGTAATTGTTCCTATGGCACAAAGTTTTGGCCCGATATTGTCCCAATTGACATCATATCCAACAATCCGATTTGGGGTACGATATGTTTCTCTGACTTTGGTGTCAACACTGTTCCTCAAAATGTTTAACACATTATATGCAGGTTACTTTTTCATGCTTACACTGTCAATGTTCACTTTGGGTTAGTTACTGTTGTGCGGACTGTCCTGAGTAACAGAAATATATCTTGAACCTTTTCTGTGTTAACTAGAATGTCCTGTCTGTCCAATTAAGCATAACAACTTTTATTGGATACCACAAAACTACCACAATATTAATTTTTAGCTTCATTGGGCACTATATTTCATAGGTCTGACTTTTTAAACATGGGAATGGCATGACTTTTTAAAAAATAAAAAAAAAAAAAAAAGATAAGTGGAAGATAGTATGAGGTTCTTTTTCTTTTCCACTCACATGGTATGATGAATTTTCATATATGTTTTCTTTACGGCCAAGTTGTCTTCTTTTACTTTTCTTGTTGGATAAATCCTATTCATTTACTTTTCTTATTGGAAAGTTGAGGATTTGCTACTCGTAAGAATGTCAATTGAGGTGGAACACATTCCATATAAATTTAGATTTTTCAACACTCTTTTTTATAGTGTATGATTTGCCATTTCGGCCCTTCTACCCATTTGCTGTCTTGATGTCTTCCATTTCACTAAATTTCTTAGACGTGTACTCAGTATGGAAGATAATTCCTGAGTTTCATCAGTTAACAATGACTGGAGGATGTGAAATTAAGAATTCTATAGATTATTCTATTTATTTTTCTTAAATATTCTAACAGGTGACACTCTCCTAAACACATAACATATATTGCTCTCTCTTTTGAAGACTTGTGTTCATATCTCCTTGAAACCTTCAATCTACGTAGCTTACTAGCTTATAATTTCGGCATAATAGGCAGAAGCAGCCATTAAGCAGCTTGAGAATCTAAGCCCGCCTGTTGTTAAGCAACTTCTACCATTACTTCAACAACTTCCTCCATTGTATATGGACTTGGTAAATGGGCGGGAGGACTTCATTCCAAAACCAGAAGAGACACGCCGCCTGGTATGTTAGCACTATTCTTTTGAATATTTGAAATGTAAAATTATACGTAAACCACTCGCGCGAGAAATGGTGACCGTTATTGTTATACTAGTTAATGTGAGTTTACTTCTGAAATGATACCTTCTCTAAACATACGTTGAGTTTATCACATAAATAAAATCTATGAACATTATCTCAAATTGTGTCTGGTGCTTTACAGTGCTGTCCTGTGACATCTTTGTCAATACCTATTTATTAGAGATTATCAGAATTCTCAGTTCAAAGCTTCACTTGTAACCAATCTTAGGGTTCTCTTATGTGTTTATGTTTCAATCTGTTTATGCCCAATAACCAAGATTCTCATGTGAATTATTCTATAATTGTTCTATGCATATTGTCTTACTGGTGCATCTCGATTTTCTTTAGATAAAATCCTACTATGGAATCTCTCGGAATCTCTTAATAAAGTTCAAAGATGATCAAATTGATGAAACCTCTACCCTTGCACAAGTACTAAGCTCCGAAGCAGCCATTAGCTCATTGCTTGATATGTCAATTCGATCACTTCCTGGGGATCATGGGCTACCATTACAACAGGTACTGCTTTTCTTTTCAGGCTTCCATATTTCAGAGCTATTGGCAAAGCCATTACTGGAACAGGGATTTTATAATTCTGAAAAAGTAATTGTGTTGTGTTTTTTCAGGTTCTTCCTGATGTGCCACCAGCAATGGCTGATGCAGTGAACCGTGGAGGTGAACTTCTGGCAAATCTGACAATGGGTACACCGTGGGAGGCTGTTGCTAAGGAGGTTGGTACCACTTTGGGTACTGACTCAGGCATTCTACGAGCACAGATCTCAAAAAAAGACGCCGAAACTCTTGTTGATGTAATTGCTTCATGGATATCTTCAAATTCTGGTTCAAGACTACTTCGCCCATGATCACCCAGCAGTCTGCATACAGAAATGTTAGTAAAAGTGAAGAGCAACAGTACAATGAAAAAAAAGAAGAAAAAAATAGTGAAGGGCAACAGGATTTCACTGATTGTGAAAAAAAAGTTAGATTGCACTTCAGCACGACATCTTAGTATTAGATCCATACTGTAGTTAAAAAAAAAAAAGTGAGATGTGTATTCAGATGGTGTATTTTGGAACTAAGATATTTTGGTAGAAGGAAACTTTATAAGGAATAGAAATAAAATGATTGACTCTGGCTATGGTAAAACTGCTAAGCTGTATGAAGGAACCCTGGCAATTTTGATAATCGGTGATTCAGCAATTGGAACTAGGAACAAACCCTTAATAGCAGGATGTGGCAGATAGGAGGTAAGTCCTGGGTCAGCAACTCCTGATCCCAGCCAATTTGACCTAACCATATGGTCACCTTGGCATATGAATGTCTAGCCTCATAGTCCATAGCCTATGACCTAATCACAGTCTCATCGCTGGGTGTTGGTTCCTTTTTTTTTTTTCTTTTTGCAAGGTCGTTCCTAATTTGATTTTTATTAGAACATAGAAATGTTTTGACTGTGTCAGGGTTTTTGAGATTGATCCTTCTGCAGCAATGGAATGCTTCTGTACTGTACATACACTGGTTGAGCTGCATATTATTATCGTTTTATCATATTTTAGCATGTGTAATCTAGATTATCTGTAGTGTTAAGTTCTATTGTGCTGACAGATGATACGAGGCATTGGCAATTACGGCATTATGTTACCTTGGCAGGTGAAGGAAGGATGCATGGTACTGGCAATAGGAGCTTTTGTGGACAGTCTATCTTATCCCATTGGCAAAGGCAAGATCTCCTTCCTCAGATTATTTTACTGTAATCAATTTAAGGTAAACAATGTAGGCTTATAAGGTGTCTAAGTAAGTACTTCCTCCATCTCAAATTGTAGGTTGTTTGACTTTTTTGGCTCTAAGTTTGACCACTCGTCTTATTCAATACGCAAATATAGTCAAATTTAAATCATTCTTGATGAACTTTTTATTAATAAAGCATGTCACGGCAAAAGAAGTGATATTTTGCATAAATTTTTGAATAAGACGAGTCGTCAAACTTGTTATCAAAAAAGTCAAACGACTTACAATTTGGGATGAAGGAAGTAAGTTAGAATATTTCTCCCCACTAAGTGTGTTAAGATCTTATATTCAAGATGACTGAGTAAGAGATGATGGTAAATGGGCAATGAAATTACCCTACGTAGTTATACATAAGAAGTCTATTACATGAAGGCATTCCCAGTGTTCTTTGCAGTTTGTAGCCAGTGTTATGTAGTGGACTCTTAACATCTAGCTTTTTTTTTTTGTTGGACATGCATCTACCTCTATTAGATTTTGCACATGGTAGATTCAACAGCATATGTTAAGGAAAAAATCAACAGCACAGCATGTGGACATTTTCCAGATAGGAGGTAGACAGAAATGCCTTCCAGCATTTTTTGGAATGTCACTAGTATATGTATCATCCTTGAAAGACTTCAGTCTGTGGAAAAGAATCATTTGGATTATTCCATGCACCATTACATCAAATCTCTCGATAAATGCTAAATAAACATTTTAAGATACTACATTTTGTACTTTCTATCTAGAGAATGGTAAGTTAGTACATAAATCCAAAAACGAAATTATACTGAATGTTATCATATTACCTGCAAGTTCATGGGTTTGCAAACTTATTTTGGATACCAGCCAGGACTCTCTCTCTCTCTCTCTCTCTCTCTCTCTCTCTCTCTCTCTCTCTCTCTCCTCCTCCTTTTTTTTTTCTCTTTTGATTCAGCTTACCTATTTATTCACTGTTTTATCATCCATCTGAAAGCAAAATCATTATCATCATAGTCTTATGCAGGCTCTGCTGCAGAACACTTTCATGTAGATATGCTCACAACAGTTGACTACCAATACTGAATAGAAAAGAAAAATATGCACTTAGTTTTTAGTTTTCTTAGTTTCTGTGTGTTGATCATTAGCTACTTGGTATTTAGGACTCGGAATTTCTTTGCCTTTGTTCCAGCTTGTCCTTTTTTTAACATGACTCCCGCTTGAATTATGATATAATTTGTTTAAGTCACTGATTATGTTCCTCTTTTGGGAATTGGTTTATTTGCTGTTTTGTGATTAAGTCTATTTGCGGCTTAACTCTTGTTCGGTAGTCGTGGAGTTGCGGTGTTCATCAAATTGCATATCAAGTTTTTTTAAAGGTGCATATCACAATTGTGGTTCTATGCACCTTGAATATTGCTGTTGTCCACTCTCTTCATTAGATGTTTTACTACTGAATTACTAATTGATAACGTACAGTTCACAAAAAAGCCTTTGAGTCTTTGACATTGAGGCTGATCAACACGTCTCAGCAGCAATGCTCTCAATATTGATTTTCTTTTTTCTTCTTTCTGGGGGTTTATGTTTCTTTAAAAAATTTATGTTGGAGACGATTGGGCATGTTTTGTTTCATAGCCTCAATCTACACAGTTTGCCATGTTTCAAGGGAAAACTATTTTTCCCCGTCTAAAGTTACACAAGTTTGGCCAAATCTTATGTGCCTGTTTGGTTCTTAGCTACAGTTGTGGCAAGGATTTTATCTTTCAAGCTGTTATTATACGAGATCACATGCCTTGAGCTCGCCGGTGTGACAAAAGTATCTGTTTACCAAACCTGATGCCAGCTTGATGAAAATAGTCGGCCAACCTTGGCAACCTTAGGCCATTACTAGTGTGAGTTTTACGGTTGACTACCATTGTGGTGCGTCACCACACTAAAGGTGTTAGCATAACGAGAGTCGAGAGTTATGTTGAATCTGGATTTCTGCTGCATGGCGTCCAGCTGCTTAATTTTATAATCAAAGTGTCACCTGGATTGGAGGCCATGCTTGCAAGATCTATGCCAGTGCCAGTATTGAAGGCGCACGCATGGCCTTGCCTGGCCTTTGGGGTATTGGGAGTATAATGACTGTGTCGCACGTACGCAGTTTCGCAGCAGCAGCCGTCCAGGCATCCAGCACGCAGGAAAGCCACTGGATGACTGGAACCCCGTCGAACGGATACCGATGAACATGGACGGGCTCTGTGTTTTTTTTTTTTTTTCCGTGCACGCATGTGCAGTATCTTCGCAACGGAACTGACGGTGTTGGGCGTCGCAGAAGATACTGATGCCCTGATGTGAACAGGTAGTAGGAACATGTACATGTTACCTTTCATTCTCCCTGCAGATCGGAGGAAACGCCGGGCATGACGACGACAGGAAAACTGGCAGTGTCACACCCTCGAGTCGCGTCAGGATCCGTCCAAGGCTGGACACGTTACCAGTTCGCATCAGTTGGTCGATGCGCCACCCTGGATAGCGCTACAAGTAAGCTAAGCTAGCTAGATTGATTCGTTTCTATAGTAGTATTAGTTGGTGTAGCACGTTTGACCATGGGAGGAGAGTTGATCAGGACATGCATGATCGCGTTTTATGCCCGGCACAGACAGGCCAGCAGCGCCACTCGCTGCTGTCAGCCTGTCACGATGCCGATTTGTGGGCTCGTGGCGATGGAAGATTTGTGCATCCTTTCACAACAGACAACAACTACGTACGTACTGTTTTATTTTAACTGGAGACGTACTACTATTTTATTTTAACTAGAGTGACATAACACAGATTAATACAGATATGTATGATGCACTAGCTAGTACTAGACTATATTGTGTTTAGATTAATAATGGGGGTAGTGAAAACTGCCACGCTAGCAGGCTCGTGCGGGCACATGCGGCAGTGGAGCCTCCCTTCCGTCCGGTCGCATATCAGCGTCGGCTCCGACCACCACGCATGTGGCTGCTGGTGTGTGAATGTGATACCAGTGCCGAACTGTGGAGCCAGCCGATCAAGGAGTGGGTACGTTACTGGGGCAGTACGTAGAGTACATGACATGTCCGGCCGAGCCTGTTGGCATTTGCAACCGGTGATGGAACACAACAGCCTCCGATTTGGATCATCCGTTCTCCATGGCCCCGCTTGTGGGCACATCGTTAGAGCTCATCTTTGACTCGCGCACATTGTGTGTCGAACAGTGCACGATAATGGAACTGCACCCGACCTGAGAGCCGAAGACGCAGCGAGTGAAGAACCTGCTAGACTCGCACTAGACCTACTACTACTCGCATTCTACAAGAAGCACTGAAAAGTCAATTCGCATCGTGTCCAGATATATTTATAGGAAAATCCCTGAACCCGCGAAACAGAGTTTTTATTTCGGCAAACGAGGGATCAGCAACGGTAATTTCTGGGCTCCAAACGTGGTTACGCAGCGGATCCGTTGCCATCAACGCCTGACAAGTTTGCGGGGCAGCAGTGACAGGGCTCTGCTGCAGCGCGCGCAGAGCGATGCGCCCCCACCCCCACGTGCTCCACCTCATGGCGAGCCTCGTCACGGCGGCCCCCAGACTGTCTGCGACGAACCAGGACAAAAAAGAAACAGGCCGAAATGGCGCTAAAATAAGGCAGCGCGAGCGGAGCACAAGAGAGAGCACCACGCGCCACCCCTGCCCGCCTGCCTGCTCTCCTCTCCCAGTCGCTTTGCTTGCAGCTCGCTGCTCTCCGCATCAGCTTGTGCGCCCGTGCCGCTCACTGCTCGTCCACGTCCGTGCGTGCAGAAGCAGCAGCAGATCGGGGGTGACGAGGAGGAGCTGATCATAATCATATCCTCTGCTGCTGCTTCTGTCCAAGAGGAGGAGCTAGTTCGCCGAGCCAAGAGAGCAAGAAGCGGCGGCGGTGATGCGAGGACTTGTCCTCGCATAGCCGAGATCCGTGCAGCAGCGGGTAGCTTAGTGAGATCGCGGACGGCTGAGGAGGAGAGGACGCGGGTTCAAGAATGGAGGAGAAAGCAGCGGACGCAACGGCGGCAGTGACAGCGGCGGCGGCGGCGGCAGCGGACCAAGACGGCGCGGTGTACTGCAGCGAGCACCCGTACCCGCCAGGCGCGGCCGCGGCGGCCGGTGCGGGCGCCGGCGGCATCTGCGCCTTCTGTCTGCAGGAGAAGCTCGGCATGCTGGTGTCGTCGTCCAAGTCCAGCCCCTTCCACCCACCGCCGCCGCCGCCGCCGCAGGTCATCTCCGCGTCGCCGCCGTCGTCCAACCGCGCGTCCTCCGAGGCGCCGGCGGCGCTGCCACTGTACCCTTCCTCCGCGGCGTCGTCGCGCAAGGTGATGCCCGCGCACAACGCGGGCGGTGGTGGGACGACGACTGGGCTCAAGAGGAGCAAGTCGGTGGCGCCGCGGCCCGAGGAGCCGCTGCCGCACACGATCACCGCGGACAGCCCGCGCAAGAAGAGCTTCTGGTCCTTCCTCCACCTCTCCTCCTCGTCGTCGTCCGGCAGCAGCAGCAGCAGCCACCACAAGGGCGCGTCGTCGGCCAACAGCGGCGGTGGCGCGGCGGCGAGGAGGAACTCCGTGTCGGTGGCGTCGGCTTCGTCGGCGTCGCTCGGGGGCCGGCTGGAGGCGATCGTGGAGCCGGCGGAGAGCCCGGGCCGTCGGAGCGAGGGTTCCTCGTCGTCGTCGTTCGGGCGGAAGGTGGCGCGGTCGCGCTCCGTGGGCTGCGGCAGCCGCAGCTTCTCGGGCGACTTCCTGGAGCGCCTCTCCACCGGCTTCGGCGACTGCGCGCTCCGGCGCGTCGAGTCCCACCGCGAGCCCAAGCCCAAGGCCGGCGCGGGCGTGCTGGGGGCCACGGCCACCACCTGGGCGGCGGCGGCGGCGGCGGCGAGGAGTACGAGCAGGACCACCACCGCATCAAGTGCGCCGGGTTCTTCGGCGGCGGCCTCCAGGCGGCGCTGCCGCCGCGTCTTCGTCGTCGTACTGGCTCTCGGCACCCGATGGCGGGAGCGGCAGCGGGAGCGCGCGAGGAGCACCGGCTCGTCGTCGTCGCGGAGCCACCGGAGCTGGGCGTGGGCACTGGCGAGCCCCATGCGGGCGCTGAGGCCGACCAGCTCCTCGTCCAGCAAGACCATCATGGCCGCGCCCACAGCCGCGTGAGTGAACGGCCGGCAGCGGCGGCAGCGTGCATTCCGGGCTAGCTTCGTCACCATGGTTGATGCCGCTGCGTGAGGGATCGATCAATGGCCGGTGATCCATCCATCCATCCATCCTTGATCCAACCATACTACTAGCAGCACTACTACATAAAGTTCCTTGGTATTTCTTCTCGTGTTCTTCCATATATGTCTTGCGATCCTTTTAAGCAGAACCTGGTCCTGTTTATTATTGTTGAACAATGCTCCTATGGATCTAGCTATAGCTATTGCATGCCTTTACTTACATTTGGGACTCTTGATTCAAGTGGCCAAGAAAACTGAAAACTGTGGAACTTGTGATTCTGTTTAATCCCTGTTTGTTTCGGCAATTCATCGTACAGTATGCATGTTTTATGTTATTGTTAGCACTTCCGTCATACTAGATCGTTCAGTACTTGAGTAATCCTCACTGAAACTCATCGTCTCTCATTGGCATTTCTTGGTCCACTTGAGTACTTCCATCAGACTATATGCTTGCCCTTTGAGCCTTTGACATTAGTAGGTGATGACATTGGCATTTCTTGGTCCATGGTCTGGTACTCTGGTGGATTGGATTGGATGAGGCATGTGGCGATCACAACAATCCGCCTTGATGCTAGATTTGACGTGTTCGGATAGTATCACACCCCGGACGGTTGTTACTCTACAGCACAGTTCAGTTGTTACTGTATAATAGGGTGTCGCTCCAGGAATTTTACTGCCGGGAGCCGGTAGGGCTAGTACGAGTAAAAACCAGGAAGCCTTTTGTCAGCACAGGAGCAGTAGTAGTACTCCACCAACGTGCAGTACGGCGCCATATGGGTATGGTGCCGACTGCCACAGCCTGCGCTGCTGGGGACGGGAGGAGTGTGGGCAGAGTCTGCACATCTCACGGTCTCGTGCTAGCTAGCCCCCGCGTGCCGTCTCGTACGCCAGCATCGCCCACGAGCCTGCACCAGTGCCGTCACCGTGCTCCTGCCGTAGTATGCTGGTTCACGGACGGGCCTCTCCTCTCGGCAGTCGGCACGAACCGGCTGCGCCTCCAAATCGAGCGCCCGCCCGTACGTTTCCCCAGATCTGGACGAGTCGTGATCCGTGTTACAAACAGGCCTGCAGCCTGCAGGAGAGGAGCAGCTCTGTAACATCCCAGATGTTAATATACAATTAAAATTTTGATCATGTCATCATTGCATTGCAAAGCATCCATGCTTTTGCATAACCTCCTATGCATTAATTAAAAATAAGTTTAATTGTTTAGAAATTGTTTGTGCTAAGGGGTTAGAGTGATTTTATGTTGATCACATGTTTTTGATCCTAAGTGTGTGATTGGATGAGTGTTTTTATATTTATGAATTGATGGTTTGAATTTTATCAAATTCCATTTTGAATTGGATTTAAAACCCTAGTTTTAAACTCTAGATTTACCCCCTTTTCCTTATTTCAAAATCTAGGCAAAATTTGACAAAACTTTCAAAAGCTAGTTTGTAGATCTTTTCTTTATCAACAAAAGATATGTACAAAGTTTTTCAAGTTTTTTTATATAATTTTAAGAGTAATTTTGAATTCAAATTTCTTACTTTTTGACCCCATTTCAAAAAAAAAGTCCAATTTCCAGCCGAATTTGAAAAATGTTCCAATTTGTGAAAATTGTAGATCTTGAAATTTTAAGCAAACTTTGTTCTTGGAGATTTTTGAGTTAGGTTCAAATTTTGAGAGTAATTTGGCAAATTAGAAGTTAGGGTTTCTCTGCTACATACTTTCGACCAATCTTCTAATTCGCACCGCCGCCGCCAACCGTCGCAGCGCCGTCCATCTCCGTCCTCTCGCTAAACCGATCGGCCGAGAGCGGCGCGTCGCTGGCCCACGTCCGACCTCCCTCTTATAAATAGGACGCCGAGGGTCGCCGTTTTTTTCCTTTTGAAAACCGCCGCCGCCGGAATCGCCGCCGTCCGCCGCCGCCGCTCGCCGGCGGTGCTCCATTTCCCACCTTACCGGTACGGTTGCTAGCAAAGACCGCAACTCGTCTACGCCGCTTGAGCCTAGACCGACACCTCTCATCGCCCGAGTCGCCCTTGCCGCCGTTCTTCCTCACCGCCGATCCGCGGCGCCGCCGTGGGCTCGCCGATTTTCTTCTTTCTCAGGTGAGCTTTGAGCCGCTCATCTTCATGTTTTAGTCATAAATCGAGCCCATAGTTATGGTTGTGTCGCTGGTTGCTCCGGCCAAAACCTCGACACGTGCAGAGAGACGCTGACGCGGGCCGAAACCGCCGCTTTTGCCGCATTTGCCACCGTCGTCGACCTAGCTCCGCCGCTGCCCTCCCGTCGAACCAACTTCGTTTTCTATCACGGTGAGCCCCGGCCGCTCTCCTTCTTCCGTTTTCATTTGGTCCACCGCCGACGCCGGAACGCGGCCTGCGCCGGCGCGGCGCTGAGCGCCAAGGTTGCCGCCGGCGAAGCGCATCATCCCCGGAGCCAGGATCGACAGCACGAGCGGCCGCATCGATTCCACCGCCGACTAACACGCTCCAACGGCCGGTTCGGTCCATCGCTCATAGCGGGTCGGTCCATCATGTATAGTAGCGGGCCATGAATGCGCTGCCGGGCCGGCACGTAACCCGGGCCAGAATCGCCCAGTGGACCGGTTTTCTTTTATTTCGATTTTGTGTTTTTTCTTTATATATGAATAGTGCTTGATTTGGTAAAATTTATAGAAATTAAAAAATAGCTTCAAAAATTCTAAAAAATTTTTAGGGCCTTCCTATGAGTATGTGTATCCATGAAAATTTGAAACTTTGATTATGAGTAGTTTTTTTGCATGTTTTAAAAATACATTCTTTAATTAAAAAAATGCATCTCCCATGATTTTTAGAAAATAAAATGTATTTCCAAAATTCATGAAATTTTATGTGGTGTCTTTGTTTTTTATGATATGACCTTCTTGTAGAAAAAGTTTGAAGCCATTTTGAGATGTTTTATTTATTTATTTATTTTATGCTTTATTTGTTTAATTAGGAAAAGAGAGAAGTTAGTGTAAATAACTTAGGTTTGATGTGTGATTTGGAATTGCTTGATGAGTAAGGATCATGTCACAATCAAATGGTCCTTGAGAACTCCTTAGGCAATGGTGATGATATCTTATAGAGTAGTTCAACAAGTTGGTTTTGTTGGGTTGCAACTTTATCGTGAAGGAAAGTTGTACTCAAGTTGTTTGTCGTTTCATGCATTCATCAGGCATCATGTTTACCATTTCATCATGCTAAAGCATGCATCATTTACGGTAGAGTACACGAGAGTGAGATGGTTCCCGATGGTCGAAGCCAAGAAGATCCCTCCACCGATGGTGTCGATGTCAAGTATGACTCTGATGATCTCGTTAAGGAATCTAACTTTCCCCGCAATACGTGCAAGCCCGGTTACATTAAACACTTCCTTGATGTTTTAAAAGTTTTATATCACTTATGTCTATGCTATGTTGCATTAAGTAATTAGGAGTTGAGTGATAACCTAATTGCCGTGCATTACCATCCTTGTTTATTTCAATACCATCCTTGATAACCCTCGTTTCATTTCGAAAATGCTTAGTGATGCTTAGCCCCCGCTTAATTAGTTAAGCTTTTTCATCAAAAATTTTTTTGAGAAGATGGTTTTGCTTTTGGAAAAGAAAGAGAAGTAGTGATGAATTTGAGATCGGACGACGTAGGTTGAAAGCCGCGGGATACCTAGCCGTGTTTTGTCCCGTGTTGGTCGCTTAAGGACCGCCATTGTTTGACCGAGTGAAATCGGGACGTTTTGAACGCATATTGCGCCTCGAGACCTTTTTGGTCAATGGCACGCCCGACCGCGCCACACCAGTCGGTTTCGACCCTGGTAGCCACATACTCCCGGTAAGCCGGATCTCGGTGGAGCCAAATCGGGAATGGCAACCACGCGACCGGGGAGTGGAGAGATGGCGGGAGTAGCGTGTACCCGCCCGCTTGAAATTTGGTACGGCCGGTGGGTATCGGCTCTCGGGTGGCGCAGCCTCGCTCCCGCTTTTGGACAAATCTGAAAAGGTTGATATATGAAGCTTAAGTGCTACATATGTCGTGGTGGTTAGGGATCCCCCAAAGTGGGTATAATCGATTCATGAATCGCCGTTGTTTCGGAGAAGGAGACCCGATTCCCTCGACCTTCATCGTAGTAAATGATGGAATATGTTTTTTGAGGAAAGAAAGTTGGCATAAGAAAATATGTTTGCTCTAGAATAGGATAACCTAGAGTATATGAGCTACTAATCCGAGTTAAAAATATTGAAAGTAAGGATTCACTTATAGTAAGCTTTTTCGCAAAAGAGTTCTTTGATTCTTGCTAAAGCCTTACCTTGACTCCTAAGCCTCGCATTCCCGAGTCTTCTCCTCTTTTCCTTGTCGGTTAAGTCTTGTTGAGTACTCCCCGCACTCGAGGGTTTGTTAACCCCCGCTGAGTACTTCGACCGCTCGTCTTTGTTTAACCAAGATTATGTCTGTGGGCTCGACATGATGGGGTGTCTTCTAGTTCTACCTAGCTTCCACAAATTAAGTTAAGTTCTCTTAAATGTAACTTACTCATATTTTTGTAAAATTAATGTTATTATTCTTCCCGCACTGACCGTATTTTTATAACAAATGTTGTAATGTTGTAGCTACTCCTTTGTTGATCTCGGTATGAGTTATCAACGAGGGCTTCTTAAGTTATCGGGTGTATCCGCACCGCTATCAGTGCTTTAGTGACAATGATGCGTGTGCCGGGTGGGGTAATTAGTGAGAGGTTCTGTTACAAGCTCCCACCCATTTTTCTGCCCTCCTTCTCTTCCAACAGTAACAGCCGGCCGGCATGGATGATCCGATGATGGTGGTGGTGTGGAGTGGAAATCGATCAGGAAGTGGAGCTGCCGCTATACACGTGCACGTGTACGTACACGCGCACGCTACCTGCTCCGTCTGTGTCTCAGATGCGTGTGCCGTGGACGGTCGTTCTGTGGTCCGCGCGCCGTGGGCACCAGACGTCTGGTGCGTGGTGACGGGCCGCGCGCCGCGATTATTACAAAGCGGCCGGCCGGCCGGCCGCTCGCTCCATCGCCTCGTTGCTTCGCTTGACTGGCAGAGATTCCTCTCGCTCCCTCTCCCGAATAATGAAACGAAACGAAACGCGTCATGGTGCGCCTGCCACGGCCACGTGATGCGTCCACCTCACCTCATGTGGCGACGGGGCTCCATGCATGTGCAAGTGCATGTCCAATCAATGCCTCGCGCACAAGTTTTTGTTGCCTTGGCGCGGCGGCGGCATGGACAGCGGATGCGCGCGCTCGCGTGCTCGATCACTACGTAGTACTCCGCACACTCTGTTCAGTCCATCGATCGTAATTCCCAATATGTTCTTCCATCGCAAAAGACTGATGACCAAGGCTGGTCCGGTGAAAATTAATCGCAATGCAAAGACGGCACGGGCTAGATCCACTAGAAACGAAATGATTTTCGCAAGCACTTGCAAAATCTTTTCCGCGACGAGCATTTTTTGCCCGTCCACGAAAAATACCCCGCCCGCGTGCTTTTTTTTCTTTTACGCGGGGCCGGTTTTTACCCGCCACGGAAGATTTTTTGCGTGGCGGGCACCTTAACACGTCCGCCACGCTAAAGAAACTATTTTACGTGGCGGGCAGTCGGGGCGCCCGCCACGCAAATCAATTTTGTGTGGCGGGCATCCTAAAAAGGCCGTCACGCCAAGATCCACCCCATCTCGCCCCAAAGCAAGGTCCTGGTCGACATAAGATGTATAAATAGCCGGAGTTAGGGTTTTGGGAACAAGCGACCACTCTCTCCCCCCGAGTCTCCCTCCCCTTCTAAAAAACTCGTCTACTCCCACGGCCCGGCTCCCCCCACTCTCCCGACCTCTTCTCCCACCGTCGGCCCCTTCTCTCCCACCGCCGGCCGCGCCTCTCTCCGTATTTGCGGCGGCCGCCTCCCTTTTCCGCAGCGTCGGTGCAGCGCGGCTCCGGCGGATCCGCCGCCGGCGTGACCAAGGCGGCGCGCAGAATCCACATGGTGGCGGTGCTAAGGAGGCGGCGGATCCCTGGCGGGCCCCCTCCTCACCGGCCACGCGGCAGCAGCCTCCTCGACGACGACGCCTCCCCGCGCACGGGCGCGCGGATCCGCCGCTACGTATCCGGCAGCGCGATCCGGCAGGCCGAGAAATTTACTCCTCGACGACGACGGGGCCCTCCTACACCGACGGGCGCGTGGATCCGGCGCGAGGTGGGACGACGACGCGGCGCTGCCGGGGACGACGACGGCTCGCTGGGATGACCGCGCGCTGCTAGGTCGACGACGGCCCGAGAAGGCCACGACGGCCACGGATCGACAATGAGCGGCTCCTACCGACTACGGCCACCTGCCAAGCAGATCCACTGGGAGGTACCAGAGGCGCTACCGGCGTGGCCTCCACCGCGGCGGCTGCTAGCGGGCTCGATTGGGTCTCCGCGGCGGCGGCGGGGCACCTCGCAACCCTAGATGGGCTCGGCGGGCCCGTGATGGGCGGGCGGGCCTGTCTAGGGTTTTTTATTTTTTTATTTATTTTTGGTCGCGTGGCGGATCCTAATCTGCCGCGCCACGCAAAATCATTAGCGTGGCGGGCAACGCATGCCCGCCCGCAGTAATCACGCCGATAATCCGTGACCTTTGGTTGGTGGACGACAGCCGCGCCGCCCACGCAAAACCAAAAACGCCACGGAAAACGTTTTAGGTACTAGTGATCGCAGACAGATGTGCGTCGTGTTTCAACGTCAACGTCACGACGTGCAATGTTCATGTGCATCAACAGTATAGTAATGTGCCACCGCACGATCACCAGCTCAAGGTAGGTAGCTAGGTGCGTGTCTGGACACAGTACGTACGTGCTCGAGGGCGCTTGATTAATAATACAGTATAAATACAAGCAGGGGAGGGGCAAGTAGCATCACCTGCCATGATGCTGCTCAACGAGAGGCGCGTCAAATACGGACCAGGAGGCCGGAGAGGTCCCGTTCATTCATCAGCATCAGATGATGAGCTGCTGGGGGTTTTATTGTTGGTCAACCATAGCTATCACACACAGAGGACATGCATGTATGCATGCATATGTATAATCATCCTAGCTTAACAATGATGATATTCCCTGTCATCCTGTGAGAGAATTGATCAGATGGTGGAGATAAAGCCGTGCACGGTGCACGGTGGACCTTGCCGCTCAGTTTGATAAGATCTATAGATTTTTTTTTTTAGAATTACACAGTAACACTCACGACACGCACGCACACTCACCCCTATGAATATCTGCGTACTGTAAACCCTGCACTATGAAGACCTCCGCCGACTAAGACCCGACGGACACGGAGATTCCTGAAGTCACCATTGGCTCGTCGTCGGCCGACGGAACGCCGCTACCACCGAATGCATAACGCCGAAAATCCTGGGAAAATCCCAGAAAAGGTCGCGACAGGGATTTGATCCCGGTGGGTAGCGCCCCACATTTTGGGCCCTACCATTGGACTACAAGCCGGTCGATAAGATCTATAGATGTGCATCGAGTGCTCGTGTCGCGGGCCGTGGCTCGTGCGAGCCTCTGGCCCATGGCACGGACCGCGGGGCCATTTTTTCGTGTCGTCTTGGCGTGTCGACCCGCACCGCCCGTCGTGCCGATGCGCCACCATCGCGCCCGCCCCGGAGAGCGGAGGCCGGCGGGCGCGGGAGGCGGCTGTGGCGTCGCGAGGGGTGGGATGGAGGCATGGAGCGAGTTAGGGTTAGGAAAATACAAGTGAAACTTGTGGGCTGGGCCAAAAATTCACTGGGTTCTATTATAATTCATCATACGCCGTGCGTGCCATGACCGTGCCTCGTGCATGGCCTCCGCCCATGGCACGGCCTGGTCACCGGGCGGGCCGTGCCGGGGCTTGGCCGTGCCATGCCCGTGCTTTCGGGCGGGCGGTATCGTGCCCGCGGGCCGTGCTACCGTGCTTCATGCTGCATGCACATATATAATAAGATCCATATATGTGCCAACTGTAAAGTCCAGTCCAGTCCAGTCTTCGGCGACCCAACAATCTCCTCAAAAAACTCTCAATTTTTTTAAAATATAAAACTGGAGAATTTGAAGAAAAAATAGGCTAGACGATTTAGATACAAAATGAGAGTTTTACAACGGTACTTCCAACAACTGAAAAAGATTTCCTCACAAAAAAAGCTGAAAAAGATTTATAGAGGTTAGAGACGGACCTCTACAGATGGAGCAAACATATTTCTAAGGGGCGGATGGTAAGACTACCAGCCACCCCTTAAAAAAAAACTCTTCATTTTTTCGCTTTTTTGTTAGTATAAATAAAAGAGACATACTATGTTAATCATCTATGCATATTATAGCCAAAGGATTTGGGTTCGGTTGATTACGACGGTCGGCGACACTCTAGAGGCACCCCTTCAAATTCCGGTGGGAACGAAATTCAGGTGGGGGCAATAAAATTCCCTCCCGGCTCGGCTAGGGTTCGAGGGGTTTTTAGATGTCTTAATGGAATACGATTGGGAGTCTATCTATTGGGGACCTAAATATCGCCCCCGAGACATTCTCCACACAACGAGAATTTGCTTGGGCATTAGGTTCCGGGCAAACCCGGCCTACCACCATCCCGTTCAAAGGGCGGCTCAACAGGCGACGGACCGGGCCAAGGAGCCACGGGCGACATGAAGATGGAGCCGGCCATCAGCCGGCCACGAGGAACTCACCACGACGAAGGAGCTCACTACACGCTCGGGGACAAGGTCGAGGGGGACCTTTACAAGACGGGAGAACCAGAACGCTCCCGTCATCTGGCCGACCCAGGCTCCTGACTCTACCCAAATCTCTGGTCCGCCCGGGGGTGACCTGGCTCGCCACCACCCGGGCGCATGGACTCCGCCGCCCCGAGGGTGGCGTCTCGCCTCGCGGGAGACCCGACTCTCAATCACCGGGCGAGGGGGTGGCCCAACCCACTCACCCGAGGTCGTGACCCTCGGACATGGAGAGGAGGTGCGGAGGAGGAAGGGAACAAATGCATTTAATGCAACTGTGAAAAACGAGGCGCCCGAGGGCCATCGATTACGCCTATCAAATCGGCTCGCCAAATCGCTCCCCCCAATCCGACCGATGGGACACAAAAGGCGAACCCGGTGGCGTATTAGCGCCGCCCGACCACGGGAAACTAGGACAAACCGTGTTCATTTTCGAAACACCGCCAAGGCGCCCACGGCGGGCGGACCCCGGGCTCATGACACGCCACGACCAGCGTTCTTGGGACCGCCCCGCCATGCGGATTGTGAGGGGACGCCTCACAGATCCCGGGGCCGCACTGGAAGCGTGACGTGCGCCATCCATTAGGGACGCGTGTCTTCATCAAACAACGCCCAAGCCAACCAACCCTCACGCGCGATGCAACAAGTGTAGCCTCGGGAATTAGCCACCTAGGCATCCACATATGTAAACATTTACCTCCCTCTTCCCTACTATAAAAGGGGAGTAATGCCCCATTAGCGGGGGATCCGGACCGAACGGAAACGAGAAGGGGACAACCACCACCACCACCACTACCACGATCGTGGAGCTTGAGACCGACTTCTCTCCCCTCCGCGCTTGTAACCCCTACTACGAGCTCTCCTTTGGCGCGAGGTAACCGAAAGCCGAGGACACCGGCTGGATCTTAGGGCCCCGTTGGCTTCGAAGGGGGATAAACCCACCATGTCGTGTGTCCATCTTGCGACGCCATTTGGGAGAGGAGGCACCGCGGCCTAGAAATTCTTTATTCTTGGCACGAGGGCGGGCTCTCGCCTCTGCGCCCGGCCCGATTGGCGGCGCCCGAGGTAGGGGACGCGGCGTGTGCAATCCACATCTCCATCAGCCCTCATGGCGTTTCCACCTTCGTTTCCACCGCTTTCGCCGGACCACGAGCTCAGCGGAACACTTCTTGTTCTTCGGGCCGCCGAGTTCATGGCGCTTCGGTCACAACTATGAGATGATCCTTTTGCCCGGCATGGCGGCGGGAAAGAAGGGCGATATCGCCGATGTGGCGTGTCGCCATCACGGCCGCGCAAAGCGCGGCAAGGCGGATCCACCGGCCGCACCAGCGGCGTTCACATAACGGATTCGAACCGGCGGCGCACCACCGGTCCGACTCACGGGGGTCCCCGGGAACCCTAGGCACTAGGAAGATCCTTTCTCGGCGCTCGCCCACAGATGCCGAAACCCTGTCGTCGGGAGAACAGCGGCCCACATCGGTGGCGTCGAAGGAATCCCCGTGGCCCTGGCGGCGGGGAAACTTCGAGTTGAAGCCGCCGCGAGGAGAGCACGGGCCGGACCCCCGCCGTCCCCACCCGAACGCTATCCCGCGCAGCGATTACGCGGAAGAAGCGCATCCGCAAAGGATGCCGCGGGACCCGAATCGCACTCTCGTCCGGGCACGATGGGGGGCTAGGTCCCGAGAACGGCGGAATCGTACTACCGTTCGGAGAACGGGGACTTCCCTCCGCGCGATCGGTGCCCGAGGAATCGACGGCGAGGGCGAGTATTATGACCCTACACGGGAATGCTAAAACATAGAGCAAGATGGCCGCCTCACCGGCGTCTCCAGACGAAGATGAGGTGGACGCATCACACGACGGGCCGCGGCCGGGCATTCGCCGCTTCCGCCCTGTCCGGCCACAGGCGGCGCCCGGCGCTTCACGGCGAGGGACAATCTTGCGGCATTCACGGGATTCGCAAGGCGGGATCAGCGTAGAGTCCGCAGAGACGCGACTTCGACCGTGGAGCGAACATCCAAGCGGGGAGCAAGCCCGGCGGCGGCCCGAGGGCGCCCCATGATCGCAACAATGGTGACGGTGCGACCTGACGGGGTACCTCCACTTCCCGACATAGCGGCCCGTTCACCGAGCCGACCTCAGCGTGGCGGCGGCCATCTTCGGTACAGCGAAATGCCCGAACCCTCTCGCCGAGGGAAGGCGCATTCGAGAGGGCCTACGACATCTCCTCCAGGCGGGGTGTGACAGCGAGAGCTCCGCTTCCGGGATCGGCCGCGGCGTCCACGAGACGTGGGAGGAGTGGGAAAGAAATCGGCGCAGGACTCCGTGACTGAGGGGAGGCCGAACCTCTGCAAGGCCGGTCCGAGAGCGCCTAGTCGACAACAGCAGCAACCGCCCGATGCCGGGAGCGCATAGAAGACCCCCGCCGAGACCATAACCGGGGCGCCCGACTCTGGGGAAGAAATCGAAGCGGCAGCGAGGCTTCGCCACGAGGCGGCTCACCTCGAGGCGACGGCGTGGACGAGCAGCGCAAGTGCGCCGGGAAGACCGAGGGTACTCCCCGTGATCCACCCGGGCCACGAGGCCTTCACAAAGGGGATATCGAGGGCACCGGGCCCCTGCGCTTCAGGCCTCCACCCACATCGAAATACTCGGGGAGACTTCGTCCCGAGGTGTGGTTGGCCGACCATCGGCCCGGCATGCCGGTTTTAGGGCACCGATGACAAAGTAATGTCAGTAAATTTGCCCCCGCACCGACTCGCCTAGGGCCTCGTTTGGAACACCTTCCACCGGACCTCATATCAAGGGGCGGACTTGGAGAGGACCTTCCGAGAAATTTCGGGGCACATACACCGCGGGGTAACTCATGGGACCTCCGCTGCCGCCCAATCTCGACGCGAGTCCTTGACGCGACTACAGGCGCTTCTCCAAGCAACGACCGAGGCTCCAACGTGGCGGTTCGGCGTCATAGGGGGCCTTCTTGGTAGGCACCTCTTGCCATGACCCGTGAAGAAGCTAGGCGGGACTCCGTAAACGGAAACCGGTGGACATCGCCACCAAAGTTCGCCCGGAGAAGAGGATTTTGTCGGGGCTCTACGTTCAATCGGGGAGCGCGGGCAAAGGAAAGCGTAAGGAGGAGGAGCGAGGGATCCCTCGGGAGGGCGGGAAAGAAGAAGAAGAAAAGGACAAAGAGCGCAAGGGCAAGGGGCCAAGCCCTCAACGCGGACGGCGAAGACATGGTGGTTTGCCGGTCGTATAAAGGGTCCGAGCTCCGCCACAAGTTACCTTCGGCGGCATGCTCAAGAAGCCGTGCGAGGAACCACGGCTTCGGTCAAGCACACCCTCGAGGAGTGCAAAATGGTCGCGAAACACTTCGCCAAACTTCAGGGCCATTCCAGGAGGAGGGAGGAAGGGCGCGAGGGCGAGTGCGAGGGAGACAAGGGTTTTCGAAGGTGAACAAGCTGCTTCATGATCTTGGCGGCAACACCGGCAACATGTCGGTGCCGAAGCGCAAAGAAGAGCGGCGGGAGGTGTATGCGGCCAGGCCGGCGATCCCGGCTGCGCAAGTGGTCGGATCAAAGCCATCACCTTCGACCCGGTCGGATCACCCTCGGCACATCCCAAACCCGGGGGCTTATCCGTTGGTGGTGGATCCAATCATTGCCAATACCGGCTCACCAAGGTCCTCATGGGCCGGAGGAAGCGACCTCAACCTCATCTACGAGGAAACACTTTCGACCTCCTCGGGGTGGACAAGTCCCAAGATCCGCGGGGAGGGCGGCATTCAACGGCGTCGTCCCGGCAAGCAACTGAAGCCCCTCGGGCAGATCGACTGCCCGGCCTGTTTTGGGGACCCCTCGAACTTCGGGCAAGAGACTCTCACCTTTGAGATCCTCGGGGTCCGGGGTACATACCACGCACTCCTCGAGCGGCCTTGCTATGCCAAATTCATGGCTGTCCCAAATTACACCTACCTCAAGCTCAAGATGCGGGGGCCGAAGGGTGTCTCAACAAAGCATGTCCGAAAGTTCTTTCCTTTGCCTCGAATCGACCAAATTGTCGACTCCACCGCGGGATGCGAAACTTTGTCCTTTCGATGCATATTCCGGTTACCACCGGATCAAAATGAAAGAGTCCGACCGACTCACGACTTCGTTCATACACCCGCCGGGATGTATTGCTACCTCACAATGCCCTCCGGTGAGGAACGCTGGGGCTACGTACCGGCGGTGTATGCAAATCATCTTCGGAGAACTCATCGGGAGGATCGTGGAAGCCTATGTCGATGACATAGTGGTCAAATCTAAGAAAACCGCGGACCTCTGGGAGACCTCGGGGAAACCTTCGAAAGTGTCTAAACAAGAAGGGAGTCAAGCTCAACCCCAAAAATGCGTGTTTGGGGTCCCCGAGGAATCTTCTTTGGGCTTCATCGTCTCACAACGAGGCATCGAAGCAAACCCAACCAAGGTTGACGCAATCACGAGGATTGGGCCAATCCGAGACCTCAAAGGAGTTCGAGAAGGTTATGGGCTGCCTGGCTTCACTAAGCGGGTTCATCTCCGCCTCGCGGGAAAGGGGCCTCCCCTCTATCGGCTCCTCGCCAAGACCGAGCACTTTGCACGGACCCCGAGGCGAAGAAGCCCTCGGCAACCTCAAGAAGCTCTCGACTAGTCCACGATCCTGGTGCCGCCAAACCGAGGAGAGACCTTGCTCCTCTCCACAGCCACTACCTAGGTAGTCGGCGTGGTGGTCGTAGTGGAGCGTCGGGAAGAAGGGGCACACGTTGCGGTTCAACGCCCGTGTACTTCATCGGTGAGGTGCTTTCCGACACCAAGACTCGGTACTGCGCAAATGCAAAAAGCTGGTATGCGCCCATCAAATCGCGGCCGAAGAAAATTCGCCATTACTTCCTCGCGCACCCGGTCGCCGTGGTATCCTCATTCCCCTCGGGGGAGATCATCGAACCGAGAGGCCACGGGAAGAGTGGCGAAGTGGGCGGTGGAGCTCATGGGCGAGACAATATCATTCCGCCCGCAAAGGCGATAAAGTCTCAAGTCGGCGATTTTGTGGCGAATGGACCGTCACGCAAAGCGCGGCACCAATCCGGCCAGTCTTTGGACCATGTATTTCGGCGGGTCCATGATGAAGGCGGGTGCGGGGGGCGGTTTGCTCTTCATCTCACCCTCGGGGTTCACACAAGGTACGCCATCCGGTTGCACTTCGGCCTCCAACAACGTCGCGAGAATACGAGGTAATCGTCAGCGGTCACCGAGGATCGCGGACCTCGGGATCCGGCGGTTGGAAACCGGGGGATTCTCAAGCGGTTATTGACCAAGTCATGAAGGCCTCGGCGCGTTACGACCCCAAGATGGAAGCGTATTGCCAAGAGGTGCGTAGTGGAGGAGAAAAGTTCCATGGGCTTGAGCAATGCTAACACCCCAAGACGCTACAACGGCCGTGGGATGAACTTGCCAAGGTCGCTTTGACACGCAGGAACTGTTCCCCGAACGTGCACTCACGAGATCTCAACGAGCCCCCGGTGCTAAGTACACTCCGGGGAAATACCCTCGAGGGGTGGCGAAGACAACTCCGAACAGGCCGGGGCCCGAGGCCATGGCGGTCAGCGAAGCCCCCGGTAGGAGAGAACCTCTATTGAAGTACCTCCACCAAGGAGAATTACCCGAGGATAAGACCGGGGCTCGCCGCTTGGCCCCAAGGGCAAAATCCCCGGCGCTAATTGGAGACAAAAAGAACTCTACAAGAAAGGAGCCTCGAGGAATATACATGTGATGCATACCCTCGGCGGAGGGCAAAGATTTGCTTGAAGACACCCACCAAGGGGAGTGTGGACATCATGCCGCCCAGGGACTCTAGTCGGTAAAGTCTTACGGGGCAGGCTTCATGCGGCCCTCGGCGATCACGGGGACGCGAATGAAGTCGTACTCACCTACCAAAGACAAGCCCCCTGCGAGACCATACCGACATGGCCATTTACGATATGGGGGCTCGATATGATCGGGTCCCCAAAAAGGCGCCTGGAGGACACACTCATATCCTAGGGCCGCCATCGACAAGTTCTCCAAATGGATCAAGCCCGAGCCGTGGTGAACCCTCGGACGGAGGAAACGGTAAAGTTCTTTTACGAACATCAAAGCAAAAATAAAAGGTGGGAACAAAAGAAAAAGACGACTCCTAAACCAAAGAAGAAGGAGAAGGTCCCCATCTTTACAAAAGGACAAAAGACCCAGGAAGAAAGCTCCACACCAAAAAGAATCAAAACCAAAGAAACAATCAAAATACACCCCTCCACAAAAGGTGTGGAATTTGAAAGAAGTGCAGCCCTCCGTATCTCAGGAGCCGGTGCACCATCAAACAACCAAAGCGAGAAAGTCCTAGTCCCGAGACTCAAAAGAGTGGACCCTCCGTCAAAGGTAAAATGACAATTATCCTAAAAGAACAAAATAAATAAAAAGATACCCACGGGCCTTAGATAGCTTGGGGGAGGACCCCCACAGGTATCATTGCATTGCATATTTAATTCCATCAAATTTTATTTTATTTTAGCATGTTTACATTTCAAAGAACATTGCATCGAAAAAAAACTAAAACTAAAAAAAAAATCCAAAAAATAGAATAAGTAGCTCTTCTTTGTGCCTTAATGCTTTATATATGAGCTATAAAAATATTTAGTCTTAGTCCCTTGTTGAAATGATGAATAGTTGCTCTGTCTTATGCTTTGCCTCGTGCCTAGTTTATAATTCAAGTTCTCTAAAGTTTGGGTTTAGTGGCTAATTCTAAAACTCATCCTCAAAAAACTTGATTCATGTGGGTTGCATATGCTCTATCTAGTCTAAGTTGTTGCCAAATATGATATGGTACGAATGGATTTGCTATGACTTCGCCCAAAAGAGAAACCGACATCAGGGAATCTATCCTTTTTTTTTAAAAAAAAGAGAAATGTTTTGGGCTATGCTAAAATATATATATATATATATATATATATGAGATGAATAATGGACAAGTGTCCGAGTGCGAGTAGAGCCCACATCTCTAAAAAAAAGAAAGAAAAAAAAAAAAAGAGGAAACAAAAGACTAGGGCGGCGAGCCCACCTCTCCAAAAAAATATATAGCAATAAAGCCCATGCTTTCTCGAAAAGAAATAAATATTATCGAAATAAAGTCCCGGATAAAAGGTTGATCAAAAGGATGAATGATAAGCACCTCTCGTTATAACTATTCTATCGGCAACCGCCCAAGGCTTTGAGAAAAGCCGAAAAGCCCCGCTACGATGAAAGGTAATAAAGGGTGGAAAAAAGATGTGTCATTTTATTCAAACTATAGTAGAAAATCTTATTATAACCACGGCACTTGTAAAACGTAATCGGCATAGTAGCAACTCGATCAACAACCAAGTACTTATCTCTTTTGCTCGAGGGGACGCAAAGGGTAAGCTTGGGGAGTTTGTTGGCGGTAACCAACGACATATTTTTCCGTCAATTTTCGCCATAAAGGGAGTAAAATTAAACCTTTTTATACTCATATACTTTTATCACTAATAAATTCCACTTGTAGTGTCTTGTATTTTATTTTGCAGATTTATAATAAAAAAGCAAGTGAAAAAATCGACCAAAGTGCGCCTTTTCGGGATAGCGCATTATTACAAAATCCAAGCCCAAGAGCAAATCGACCCAAAACATCAAATGCGGGCCGAGCGCGGCCGGCCCACAACTTTTCGAGGCGAAAGACGACACCCCACCGAGACAGGGCCAGGCGAGCCGGGGTGCGTAGCGCGGTCACCAGTCTTGCGCACCCTCCGAGGCGGTTTCGGCCCAACCTCGGGGAGGCGGTTCGTGCACTTTCAAACGGGGTTTCCCGCCTGCGTTGGTCGGTTTTCGCCGACAGAAGGAAGGTTTTCAGGTCGGTTTTGGTGTATTTTAGCATTTAGGCCCTCCTCCAAGTGTATAAGTAGGCCCCCTCTCTCCCTCTCTCAACACACACCACTTGAAGTCCAGCAAACCAGCAAATTCTCTCTCTCTACCACCTCTACCTCTCTCTCTTCTTCTACTTCTTCCTTCTTCTTTCTTCTTCTTTATTCTTTTTCTTAGTTAACACTTGGAGTAGAAGAGCTACAAGGAGGGCTTGTCTCCTAGAAGAAAGTGCTTTGGTAATACATCTACTCTATGGAGCATTCTTCTATTTGCAAGTCTTATATCTATGTTCTTGGCCTAACTTATGAACTAGAGCATAGTTTTGTTCATGTTCTTGTGTTGGTATATGAACTAGCATATAGTTTACATATCATAATCTCGACATGTTCATCACATTTCTTCATCGATCATCATATGCCTAACTTGATTAGAGGTGGGATATCGGTTCGTTGTTCCTTCGGGTTTGCTCTTGTTCTAGTCCGTCCATTCGACGAGTGGGGATCCTGGGGGGACAAGAGTAGTGCTCTAATATGCGGGCATGGTGCTCGGGTATTATACGACACTGCGGATATGAGGGCATGCCACGGTTGAGGGGGTAGGCGGCTTGGTCGTGACAAGCCTTGATCGCCCCTTGAAATCCCCCACGTTCGTATGTTCTCGTAGGGAGTTCGTAAATGCTTCCTATCGGGCCGTATGGTATCGAGGGGAGTCTCCCCGTTATCCTAGACCCTAACCACGACTAAATCGGTTTGCATATGATCCTAACTATTCATTTGTATGGCCATATTTGGATAATTTAGAACTACTCCATTAGGTTATTCATTTATTCATTTATTCTTTATCTATTTTCTTTATCCTTTTTTTTGGTGGAATCTTAAGTGTGTGTCACACTATCCATGAACCGTTATTGCTTACCCCGTTATGAACATTTTGGTCTAAGCAAACACATGTTTCTCTATTCGAGATGCCATGCTAATTTATTAATCACATGCCTTCCTTTGGGAAAATATAAATAACGATACCACGAATACTTAGGGTGAAATGCTACAATGATAGATCCGTGCGCTTTGCGGATGAATATCTAAGATGGCAAGATCTATCCCGTTGCTGGAGTTCCATTTCTGGATCACCGACATGGTGGTTTACTTGGGAATGTCGTGGCGCATTTCGGCGCTCTTATTGGGGATGGGTTTTATACTGTTTCCTTTGATTGCGTTAAGAAATGCCAACACCCGGCACAAGACTAAAACTCCCTCGGGGCTACACGGGGGACCCCCCTCGGGAGACCCCCTCGTTCTTTTTTGAAACTTTTTTTCCAAAGAAAAAGTTCTCCTCGCGCACACTTTCGGATTGATCGTTTAAGTTGCGAAGGTCGCTGCCTTACAAATCCTAAGTGAGGTAGCCAGAGCCAAGCGGACGCCCCGGTGGCACCCATACGGACGCCCCGGTGGCATCCATGCTCACTATCTCGTGGCCGGAGAAAGCAAAGCGACCCGGCCACACAATAAGCGAGAAGTTCGAGAGGCGCAACACAATCATAAGCTTTTGCCTGGGTCCGGGCCTCGGGTAGCACCATTGTTTATGCATACTTCTCTTACACACTAGACTTTTTTCATACAAAGGGGAGATCGGGCGTCGCGGGCCTCGTCCACCCCGCTTCCGCGATCGGCGGCTGGCGACATCTGCGGGAGCAACATCCACCGGCGGCGGCATCCGGCATCTCCGTGTCCGCCTCATGGCTTGACTCTATGGGGGAATACGGAGGCACACCTCATCTTCAAAAGAGAGGCAAGCGGGTGTTGCGGCACCATCCGCGGTCGTACAACTCCTTGGTCTGGCGGCATCGCTCGGCCTTCGGCGCGGTCGACGCGTCCTCGTCGTCGAGCCAGGAAGAAGCCACCCGCGACATTGTTCGGTACCTCGGGCGCCAGAAATCGAAGTAATTTCTTGCCATACACGTGCGCCCGGTCGGCGCGCTCGGGCTCGGACACGGGGAAGCCGCCCACGGCGCTCAGCGGCGCGCGGCCGAGGGCCCAACCTCCGGGTTGTCGCCGAAGCGGGCGGATAAAGTGACAGGGCCTCTTCCGGCTCTGGTATGACACGCTCTGCTCCCGGCCAGCGGCAGCGTGGCCGCGGTCTCCGACCTTCGGTGGGACCTTCGCCTCGGCCTTGAGCACCAAGCGGCGTCAACAAGATGAAGGGATCAAAGCGGTAGAACTTCAGGGAGAAGGCGTACCTTGGCGCCGGTACCCGACCCGACATCGCGTTGTGCTCCTCCGCGGCGACTTGTGGAGGCGGTCCTTCTCCTTTACGAGGTTTCCTCGGACACCGGACTCCCGATCGCGGGTATTCAAGGCGTCGCACATCTCCGCTGCTTCCTCGCCTCCTCCGGGATCGGTCCCCTTCGTCATTAGCCTCTCCCGGGGCACGGAGGGGCGCTTCGAGCATCCTCAAAATCTTGGCTCATCGAGCCATCTCGGCCCGCTATCTTGTCGGCCTCGGACTGGCCTTGGCGAGCTCTGCCGCCAAAACTTTCCTTTGAACTCCCCTCTCCTCGGCAAGGGGCGTAAGCGGGGCGTCGCTACGGGCTGGATCGGCTTCACCCGCGTCTGTAAGGGCGTTCCAATTGAGCGTTCGGCGAAGGAGCTCGGACTTCTCTTGGTGTGCGGACTGCGCTGCAGGGGACACCACGGATTACGGCGCATACACAAAAACGGTGAAGCGGGGAATAGCGGCCAAGACACTCACGCGTCGGCCTCCACGAGCCTTTGGTCAATGCGTCGCCAATCTTCGCTAAGGCCGTCGGCCGACGGCGGATCTGCTCATGAGTTTTCCCACGCCCGGGACCTCGGTGCGATCGTCCACGATCCCCCACGGCGGCGGACCCTCGGGCCGCGTCACCCAAGGTCAAGGGAGGACCACCCGGTAGGTTGGCTGCGTGGGGGTATCGCCTCCCCGGCAACTCCGCGGCTCGGGAACCCGGACCAATAAAAGTCCGGGGTCACCGGCTGGCGACCGAACGCGGTCCTCACCATCGGAGGGCGATGCCTCGCCATGGACAGCGTCGACCGGGCGCATGAAGCAGCGGGTCGGGATTGTATCCCTCATGAACCCCGGATCGGGGCTGGGCGCATCGCGAGGGCCTGCGTCTGCCCGCCGAAGGCTCTCCTCTGAGAAAACTCCCGGACGAAGGAGCTTGGCTCCGGGGAGGCTGTGACCTCGTCGTGAGTCCGGCGTAGGCGGCGGCGTCGCGGCCAATAGAAACCCTCAAGTCTCATCGGGTGGGTGGGCGACGTTGCCATCGCCCGCGAGGGCTTGCCCACCTCGGAAGAAGTCTCGGTCGTCCGGCTCGGGCCCAATCCCTCCCCGAGGGGCGGGTCGGCACCACGTGGGGCCCAGCGGATGGGGCGGCGTCTTGATGAGAGCCGGCCCCGACTCTGAGCCGGTACGAGGCTCGAGCAGCGGCCTTTAGGGCCTTCTTGGGGTGCAAGGTCGAGTGAGGGCCGCTCCCGAAGTCAAAAACGCGTCGGATAAAGCCGCAAGATACTAGAAGAAAAGCCAACTACAAAAGCACAAGGGAACTCACGAGGCCCAGGGATCGCCTTGGGTGGGGCGGGGCACGGGAAGGGGCTGCGGCACAGGCGTTGCACTTCTGACGCAGGCGGTCTCCTCCACGGTTTCTATGCGCGCGGGGAGCCGGTTCGGAAGGCGTCACCGGCTCCTCACCGAGCCACGCCGGGCGGCTTTGGGGGCGCCGCTAGAAGGCGACGGCTCTTCCCGCCCAGAGCGGCCTTGTAGCGCCCGAGGTAGCCACATCGGGTAAAACCCTCGGGCCACCGGTGGTCCGAGGCCTCGGCTGGAAGGACCCTCATTGGTCCCGGCTACCTCCAGACGCCTTGGGCTCGGGCTCATAGCGGGCCCAGAAAGTGAGTCGGCAACCCCCGAGGGCTCGGTGGTCGGCGAGCCTCCCGATCATCGTCAGGCGAGTTCCACGGCGAACTCATCCTTCTCCTCATCCCCTCGTCCTCCTCGGTGGTCGAGGTATTAGGGCGGCGGCCCCGCCTCTGGCTGCTCGGCCGGCGGTTGGCACGGGCCACATTCCTCTTCTTCTTCTCCTCCTTCTTTCAGCGCTCGTGCTCTATCCCGCTTCGTTAAGAGCACGGTTCGCCCGCCCCCATCCAGGTGGGCACGGGGCGGAGGAGAGTCGTGATAATTCAAGCGACCCCGCAAGAAGAGGCGGAGTAAGAACCACGCGCGGCGACTTGGTGGCAACAAGACAATACAAGTATTTGAAACCAAAAGGCACTTACCAAGGAGATGTACCGGGCGGGCGCATAGGGATCTCCGGGATCTCAGGCGGGGTATTGGACCCCAATGCCTCCTTCACCCTCTTGGTCGAGGCCATCGGTGGAAAGCGTGAAGGGAGGACATCAGAGACTCTTCAAGGCCGGCGTAGGAGGTCATCGATACATGAGCAAAGGGCGAGCCATCAATGGCAACACCCGACGCCGATGAAAGGCGGCGACCACGGCCGGCGTTCACACCCATCTCGGAGCGCGGGATCGCACGCCTCTCACGCCCTCAACCGAGGATGATCGGCCGAGTGGGGACCCCGAACCACTTATATCGGACGCTTTGAGAACCCGGTGTGCGCGGGAAGTGCATTCCGTCATTGCGGAGGTAGACCCCGCGGGTCTGCCACCCCCTTGTTGGAGGAGGTGAGCTTGGAAAGGATGTACCCATCGGCTCGGTTCGGCCTCGGCGCTCTAATCGGACTTGGAGCGCGCGCAACCACCATGGCATAGCGCCTTCATGGCGCACCCTTAGCCCACCGAAGCGGTGGTAAGGTCCGCCTTAAAAACCACAACCAAAGGTCCCAATGCGGCTCGATCCCCGGGGAATCCCTCACGAGAGGGTGGCGAAGATGGCGGCTGTGGGAGGCCGAGTTGAGGCGGAATGGTGAAGCTCAATGTCGTAGTAATGAAGGATCTCGCGGATAAACCGGCCGCCCGGCATCGAACTCCACGCCGGTGAAGATCGATCGGGCTCACCCGCGTAGCCATCGGGAGGGTTAAGTTCCTCCTCGGTCCAATCGGGGCTATCCCTCCGGCCGCTCGGTATTGGTGCGGGGGGCGAAGAAGCCCTTCCTCGACAAGGCGGCTGAAGCTTCTCCTCCCGTCACCCGGCGTTTCGGCCATGGCTCGGCGTCGAGCACCTCCCTCGCGTTATGCGCCACCACCGGCTGCGCCATGGGGGGCGGATGAGCGGGGAGCGGCGACCCGCCGGCAACACACTTCGCCACGAGCACAAGGCAAAGTGGATCTCTCCCACAATCTCTCCTTATCCTCCTTTCTATTTCCTAATTCTTTGCGGCGAGAAGGCAAGGAGGCGATAGCAAGAACAAAGGAACAATCGCGCCGCCGCCGTGAACCCCAAATTTATAGGGAAGGAAGGCAAACCGCCCGGCCTAGGCAAAATGAGCGGCGCGCTGGAATGGGCGGCCCGCGATGGAGCGGGAACCAGCTCATCCAACGGCTCGGGCGGCAAAAACCCGTCAATCAAAACATTAATGCACCCGAGACGGCGCTCGATTCACGCCCACGACAAAGAGCCCACGGGGCCCGCGTCCCATCAATTTGGAACGCACGCCGCCTCGGCGCGGCAAGGAGGCGCCTCGTCTTCCATTCAGGGGTTAAAACCGTCCGGCCGTCTATATCAGCGCGCGACCCTAAGGGGCAAAAAGGTCGATCCGATGGCCGGTTCCTACTTCCGGCGGGAACCAAACGCGAGCCTCGGGTGGCGCACGTCAGCGTGCACCTTACGTTCGAGAGGTTGCGGTGAGGCCCCGCGGGGTTTCTCACGGTCGCCTCGGGATAACCCGAGCGAGGGGCCGGGATGGAAATGCACAACCGGCTATACTCGGGCCCTCACGGGGCTCACGGATTTCTGAGCGTGTTTAAGACCGCGGGTCTTTGTTTATAGAGATGTCCCATCCGTGGGAGGCCCTCGAGACCCTCGGGGTTGACTGTCAAACCCCGAATTTGCTAAGCGGTCCGTAGGTTCTCATGGGGTGAATCCTAGATCACGGCCGACCCTTGCTCCGGCGAGGGCACGGGCACCCGCTTAAAATGACCCGCTACAGCGCTCACGGTGTGTCACATTATAACTTACGGGGGCATTGTGGCATGTCTCCCTCCTCCTCCCTTCGGGGAGGGCGAGGAGCGTATACTCAAAGTCGAGGAAGCTTGGGGCGACCTTGCGCACATAAGCGCGGGCCTCGGGCGCCCACGCAAAAATAAGCAGAGACTCGCACAAACAAAGCGCCAATATAGAGTCGTTTTCGGCCTTGCCGGCGTGTGAGGTTTAAAAGACCTTGAAGGAATTTGCCATTCCTCCGAGGCCTCGGGGCTACACCCAACGGTGCGCTTAGCTGGCACCCATTGTAGAGCGAACCACCCGAGAAGAAACACCCAAAGGCGACGGGGGCGGCACAACCCCGGGCGAAGTCCCCACTCGCTCGGGGGCTCTGGGCTACCGTCGGGGACCTAAATATCGGGCCCCGAGACATTCTCCACACAACGAGAATTTTTGCGGCCCATTAGGGCCCAATAAAACCCAGCCTACCACCATCCCGCTTCAAAGGGCGGCCCAACAGCGACGGACCGGTGTTGACACATATTAACGTATACTTTTAATTGTCAACTAAACATGGAAAAGGACTAAAATATAATTAGATAACCTTATTAGGGGTTTATACTAATGATTTCCATGAGTTTTGGTAAAGTTGTGATTTGCGGGGGACTTATGTAAAAAACAGCGAAATGACGTGGCATACGGCCCGGCGTAGCGCAACGCAATCCAACTCCGAAACATCATCTAGAAGACTCGAAGCCACGACGCATCGCGGGGCCTAGGGTGGGACCCACCCGGGCCGATCGGCCCAATAAGCAGGCCGATCGGCGCGCCTTGGCTTGCCAAGCAAGCCCGTTTCGAAGCTTCTCCAACCGCCTCCGAGATGCAATCTAATCCGGCCGTTTGATGTCGGTTTGATCCGAGGGTGTCGGTTAAGCACTAAGATTAGTACCACATTGCTGCTGAAGGCGAAGAGACATAAGAAGACCCCTATATAAGCAAGCCCCCAGGCCCCCGGCTTCAATCATCTCGAGATCAACTCATCATCATATCGGTCGGATCCGGCTCTAGTCGACGGCCTTAGCTCTAGTTCAAGAACTAGAAGTAGAAGATTAGACAAGATGTAGAACTAGAAGCCCTAGATTAGAGTTGAGAGTAGAGCTTCAAGTTGAGAGAATTAGAGCGCGGTTGGCGGAGTTGAAGGAAGGCCGGGAGCTGTCGGCGCCTCCATCTTCTTCTTCCTCTGGAGTTGGTGCCATTGGGCGCAACTCGAGATCTTGTGGATTGTTCGACTTCCATTCGAGTAAGTGATATTGTTTCTATTATTCTTAAGGTTCGTATTTCTTTGATAAGATTACTTTGATTCTTGGTTGCTCTTGAATTAAAGTTGTTAGATTAATGTAAGCGTGGTGCTTAGATTGACTAGCTCATTACGAATACCTTCTATAGGCGAGGGGTGAAACACCAACCGTTAAAGGCCGATCGTAGTGGTGACAAAGACACTATTGAGTCCTTTGTATGCCTGCTCCCGTTTATAGAAATCGTAGGAGACCTGCGTTGTTAGCGTAGAACCCCTTTATTAAGAGTTTCTTCATGACAACCCCTCTTAAGAACAATGTTGCAAATGATTTACTTGAAGTGAGAACAAGACCTTCCTAATGGAACTCCTTACCTCTCTTTTAATCTAGTTATATATAGCCACTCACGGGTTTAGCTATACACCTTGACATGCTCTCTCACCTTCTCCCTGTGGATTCGATATTTAAAGCCCTATTCGGGTGAAGTGCTCACCGGTATCCGTTCACTTGCGGATTATCCATCATAATATTCTGTAGGTTAACAAATACCAACAAGCATTTCTCGGCGCCGTTGCGGGAGAACGGTTTGAGACCACGTTGAAAAACTATAGCTAAATCTTGTACCATACTTTTATCTTTTTCTTTTTATTCTATCTTCTCATCTTTTTCTATCTTCGTGGGATCAATTGATTCCATATTTATCTATCTTATCTTTGCACCCTTAAGCGGAAGCTCGGCCACTAGAATCCTTAAATCTCATCCTTACATCGGCCATTAGCTACGCCCTACGGTTGATCAAAATGATCATGAAGCAATACTTCTCGGGAGTGAGAAGCGGGGATCATATCTTCTATGGTAGGAGTCTTTGCGACATCATGAAAGTGTTGTGCGCATGATCATCATGCGCAGTTTTTGGAGGAACCTTTTCTTTCCCTTTTTAAGCAAGGTTTGCTTTGGATCGAACTCGCGGGTGAAACCCATATACTAGCATTCTTTATGACCACCCAAAGGAAGAAGAATCATCCTCCAAACCGAAAAAAAATATAGAAGTTCGGAGATAGCTATATCACCATCACTCCAATCCTAAGACTAAGCTATCGACCCCAAACCATCAATGCGCTAAAACCTTTAAGGGGAGAAGAAATTCAACCCTTGGATATCTCTTTAGATGATGAGTTTCATGAACTTCCAGCTTCACAAGAGACCATATATAATCCAAACCTCTTTTGAGATAATCTCTTAGAAAGCACCTTTATTACTACGCGAGAACATTGGGGGAACCTCAAGGATGGCATATCTAATCATGCCATAGGAAGAGAGCAAAGCCATCAAGAAGCCACTCTGTCTCTCTCTTTTTATGTTCAAATTAGATAATTCTTTTCAAACCCATCTTTAACCACATCCTTGAGCCCAATGAATCCTCTTGTGCCCTTTTTCTTGCGTCTCCTCACGATCCTAAAATATTATGAACGATCTAAGGAAGACCAAAAGGAGCGCATTTTATGGAGAACATCAATGAGCATAAAGACTACTTCATAAATGGAACTTTTCCACCTAGTCCATGCTCATTTGAAAACTCCTAAATTGATTACCATCTTAATTCTTGCCGCACATGAGATCTCAATACTCTCTTTCTTAGAAAGGGTGGTTGTTGATGAATTTTCCTACGGCTTGAAATTTTGAGACGGCAATATAAGGGAAACCACTTCATCATCTTGATTCATAATTTGAAAGTTTCTCAAGGACGAGTTTTTTGTCCTAAAAACAAGCACTCTAGGGAAATACTATAAAGACTTCTATATCACTATATACCCCTACATTATGAGCATATTTTTTCCTTCGGGTATTCTTGTCCTTGACCATGCGGGTTTGGAGTAAAGAAGAACGAAGGATGACAATACAAGGTATGTCCAACCAGTCATTATGCAACATTGAAATTACATACATAGAAACATTTATTGTCGTGTTGCTACACTAGCTTGGTTATCTTTACCTTTATGCATGCTCGACACTCATCATGCTCTATCATCTCGTTTGAATAAATCTACGTAATGCTTTCATGCTACCGTTGTTTGCTATAGTATGCTTAGGTTTTGAAGTATTTTTCATACACCTTTTAGATTAAGCGAGGGTGCTTAGTTTAAATTGTTTTCATGGCTCGAGTTAAACATGGTGTTTAGTTTGATTCACGAAACCATAAGGTGTGGTGATCTTTCTTCTAAAGGCTTTTTAAATTAAGCGTGGTGCTTAGGTTAGAACGCCTTCCTAAATCAAATTAGACGTGGTGTCTAGGTTGACTTTTGAACCATAGTAAACTATAGTAGATGCTGGTATACTTTTGTTGGACTAACCCCTGTAGAAAATAGTAAACTCTGAAACAAGTTTGGGGGAGGTCGAGATGAACTCACTAGAGATGGAGCAAGATACGAAGAAGAGAGAGAAGACGGATTCCCAATGAGCCAAGAAGAAGAAGAGTGACGAAGACAAGATCCACAATCGAAGCACTCACTCATGGGGAATTCATGGGTGATAGAAGCATCAAGGAGGGAGGCCAACTCCATTAAAGATGATCAAGCCATCCTCTTCCTCCTGACATACACCTGTCACTCCACATGCCACTCAAGAAGGAGAGAAGGACCACCACAAGGTGTAATAGCGCCATCATATTCCAATAATAAAGGTAACACCTTGAGGTAAGTTGTCGTTAATTCCTCTTTACTATAGCATAAATGAAAAGTCAAAACATGCTAGAGTTATAGTTTCACATAATTCAATTTTGTTAACTCAGCATGTTAGCCTTTAAATTTCTAGCATCATTTTCTTGATCGCTCTTTTATTTTGCTAAAAAGATTTACGTGCTAGATTCATCTTTGATCTTACCACCCTTGTCATAAAAAGAACTTATACATTATCTTTATCTTGTTCAAAGTGCCCACAAGGTTAGAGTAGAAGTAAATGAAATTTTGGTTCTGATGGTGTTTTCCCACCAACAGAGCCCATGCACTTGATCTCTACCTTGTCTTTGCAAGCAGGACTCACTTTGCGCAATAAGAGGAGAAGTCTTACTTCCCCAATTCCTATAAGTGGAAGTCCCCGACCTACAAATATGCACACTAAACAAGACGCTGCCAGCTGCCACCATCCAATCTTCCTTCAAGCAACTGAATCAGCGAAAAACATGGGCAACGCCATCACCAAGTGGCTATTAAGATCAGATGATGCACTTGAAGAGTGACCAAGGAAGATCAAAGTGAGCACGACATGACTGGAGGTGTAAACCACTTGACAAGAGTAATGGGTCAACATTCATCCCCATACTCCATCAAGAGGGCCTTACACCACCACTATTGCCTACCTCACCACAAGACCCAAGAAGAACAAGACGCGGAGACGCTGCTAAAAATCACAAGACCAGTTGGAACGGAGTTGACGAACAAGGAAGACATTAAGAAAGATTAAAAAAGTTCGCTCGGCCCCGACCAACTGAACACTTTCAAAGACTTGCCACTTCAAGAAAGGTCTCCTCCGAAGAAGCGACATGGAAAAAGAAAGAAGCATCACCTACTGAAGAGGGCGTCAAGAGTACACCTTCGGGAGACCTACCACTACGCGTCATCAACCGAACAAACACCATTTCCATCGGCCCACCTCATCTACGCCACTCGTCGAGATCATTGAAGGAACCATTTCGAGACCACGACATTCGATGAGATGCCATCGATGACGCACGCCATGGGAGTAAGTACTCAAAACTCTCGTAGAGAGGTAACTTCGGTATTTATATCGCATATTTATTTTTACGCACGGCATATTTAAATTAACATATTTCCTTTAGCATATTTACTTTCCTATACCTGCATAAAAAAAATCATAAAAATATGTTTCTTGCTTTACGCATCGGTTTTCTTTAAGCCCCATGCAAGTACCCCTTGTTGTGGCGGCATAAAAATAAAAATCTAAAAAATATTGCATTCATATGTTTTTGCATCATCATTCTTTTACATAGAAAAATTCCTAAAAATATGTGAGCACATGAAGGCTCACAACATGTTCTAGAGTTTGTTCCTTCGGGTATATGCGGAATTAATATTTGCGGGGAGAACATGTAAGGAGAACCCAAGAAGGCGAACAAGTTCCAAGGGCGAATCAAAGGACTCTTTGCAATATCCGGCTTGGGGAGAGCACCCCGGTTATCACGATAGGTATCACTATCTTTTTTAAATTATTAGCTAGTTATTATATATGTTTGCTTTGATTAGAGTTAATAAGTCTTAGCGTTTAAGTCTTAAAGTTAGTTCGATTAATTCGGTTAGTTCGGTTTAGTTAAAATTAGTTTACTTTAAATATTAGGGTTTATATAATAAAGTGCTCTTATGGAAGTCATCCACAAGTTGAGTCAATTATTCTCCATATATTTTCGGATATGTTTTTGTCTCCACCATGCTTTGTATGCAAGATAATGAGAAAATAAGTGTGGGGGAGATCCTCGGCGACCCAACAGAATTCTTCGTGACCAAAATCAAGAAATTGAACCAAGGCGGAACCATCGACTTCGCCACGACGAACGCGCCCGACACGGTCGGTGGGAGGCCGACCGCCCATATACCCGGCGGCCCCAGGCCCTGCTGGTCCCACGTAGGCCCGGCTTAGATCCACCGCTCGGTTTGCTTCCTAAAACTTTTCAATTTTTCGCAAATTACTTTCCGTTCGAATTAAAATAAGTCTATTCTGTTATGGTATGTTTTTCCTATATAAAAAAGATGTCTTGTTAACCCATGAACAAAGTTTTGCATGATTAAATTCCTACATATACATGTCATTTGTTGGGATGCTTTAATTGCTTAAAACATGAGAAATAATAAAGTTAGAATAATGAGATCCTCTTTCTTTTATCTTGTCTTTGGAGAGTTATTTATTTCAAAATATTAAAATCATTAGTTATGCTTCTCCTTTGTGATCAATGATACATCCTAATAGAGCCGTAGCAATCATTAAAGATATATCTAATTAATTGTTGCTTTCTTGTGTTGAGCTTTGTCAAAACCACGACCCATGTTGAAATTTGTCTAAAGTCTAAGATCAAGATCACATACACTTTGCTTTCACTAAAGTATCCATGCTCTAAAAGTTTTAATCTCTATCTCCCATAATTTTAATTGTTAAAAAAGGTACAGCTATGAAAAAGCCAAATGTTCAAAATTCTAAAAGTGGAGAGAAAAGTGAGAGAGAGGAGAAAATGAGCAAGTGTTCTACGGGTCGAAGAACCCCCCCTCGAAAAAAAAAAGTGAAAAAGGCAAAATTGAAGAGAAGAATAATGGACAAGTGTCCGAGGGTGAGTAGGGCCCACTTCTCTAATAAATAAGAGAGTAAAAATGGACAAGTGTCGGGGTGAGTAGAACCCACCTCTCCACTAAATAGCTGGTTACCTCGCTTGGAAAATAAATAAATGTTCCAAAAAGGGAGATAGGCGATTTTCAACTAGAGAGAGAAAGTGATAATAATAATCTTGACTCACATGCACATCTTGATCTATGACTTATGACATCTATCTCCATGGATCCACAGTTGACTCAGCAATAAATACAAGGTAAGTGTGCTACATGTTCTTGAGCTCCACATATGATATAATAAATGAACTGTGAGGATATAATATATTTTGAGAGACTTGAGAGTGTCACAAAGGAGTAAGTACAGCTATGCTTTCTTTTCAAAATTTATGCAAAATCTCTCCAAGTGACTTGGTTTAAGAATTTAAGGTGATCTGTTTCTAACCATTTAATGCTCAAATATCCCAAAGTGCAGGTATGACCATGGAGTATAATTATGATCCATTCTTTGTCTCTACGGTTACATTAAAGTTAGACCATCCTTTTATCGAGGACGAGTAAAAGCCTAAGTGTGGGGGAGTTTGTTGACACATATTAACGTATACTTTTAATTGTCAACTAAACATGGAAAAGGACTAAAATATAATTAGATAACCTTATTAGGGGTTTATACTAATGATTTCCATGAGTTTTGGTAAAGTTGTGATTTGCGAGGGACTTACTTAAAAAAACAGGCCAGAAATGGCGTGGCATACGACCGGCGTAACGCATAGCGCAATCCAACTCCGAAACATCATCTAGAAGACTCCAGAAGCCACGACGCATCGCGGGGCCCAGGGTGGGACCCACCCTGGGCCGATCGGCCCAATAAACAGGCCGATCGGCCTGCCTTGGCTGCCAAGCAAGCCCCGTTTCCAGAAGCTTCTCCAACCGCCTCCGAGATGCAATCTAATCCGGTCGTTTGATGTCGGTTTGATCCGAGGGTGTCGGTTAAGCACGAAGATTAGTACCACATTGCCTGCTGAAGCTGAAGAGACATAAGAAGACCCCTATATAAGCAAGCCCCCAGGCCCCTGGCTTCAATCATCTCAGATCAACTCATCATCATATCAGATCAGATCCAGCTCTAGTCGACGGCCTTAGCTCTAGTTCAAGAACTAGAAGTAGAAGATTAGACAAGATGTAGAACTAGAAGCCCTAGATTAGAGTTGAGAGTAGAGCTTCAAGTTGAGAGAATTAGAGCGCGGTTGAGGCGGAGTTGAAGGAAGGCCCGGAGCTGTCGGCGCCTCCATCTTCTTCTTCCTCTGGAGTTGGTGCCATTGGAGCGCAACTCTGAGATCTTGTGGATTGTTCGACTTCCATTCGAGTAAGTGATATTGTTTCTATTATTCTTAAGGTTCGTATTTCTTTGATAAGATTACTTTGATTCTTGGTTGCTCTTGAATTAAAGTTGTTAGATTAATGTAAGCGTGGTGCTTAGATTGACTAGCTCATTACGAATACCTTCTATAGGCCGGGTGAAACACCAACCGTTAAAGGCCGATCGTAGTGGTGACAAGCACTATTGAGTCCTTTGTATGCCTCGCTCCCGTTTATAGAAATCGTAGGAGACCCCTGCGTTGTTAGCGTAGAACCCCTTTATTAAGAGTTTCTTCATGACAACCCCTCTTAAGAACAATGTTGCAAATGATTTACTTGAAGTGAGAACAAGACCTTCCTAATGGAACTCCTTACCTCTCTTTTAATCTAGTTATATAGCCACTGCGGGTTTAGCTATACACCTTGACATGCTCTCTCACCTTCTCCCCGTGGATTCGATATTTAAAGCCCTATTCCGGGTGAAGTGCTCACCCAGTATCCGTTCACTTGCGGATTATCCATCATAATATTCTGTAGGTTAACAAATACCAACAAGCATTTTCTGGCGCCGTTCGGGGAGAACGGTTTGAGACCACGTTGAAAAACTATAGCTAAATCTTGTACCATACTTTTATCTTTTTCTTTTATTCTATCTTCTCATCTTTTTCTATCTTCGTGGGATCAATTGATTCCATATTTATCTATCTTATCTTTGCACCCTTAAGCGGAAGCTCGGCCACTAGAATCCTTAAATCTCATCCTTACATCGGCCATTAGCTACGCCTACGGTTGATCAAAATGATCATGAAGCAATACTTCTCGAGGAGTGAGAAGCGGGGATCATATCTTCTATGGTAGGAGTCTTTGCCGACATCATGAAAGTGTTGTGCGCATGATCATCATGCAGTTTTTGGAGGAACCTTTTCTTTCCCTTTTTAAGCAAGGTTTGCTTTGACGAACTTCGGCGGGTGAAACCCATATACTAGCATTCTTTATGACCACCCAAAGGAAGAAGAATCATCCTCCAGTAAAAAAAAAATATAGAAGTTCGATAGCTATATCACCATCACTCCAATCCTAAGACTAAGCTATCGACCCCAAACCATCAATGCGCTAAAAACCTTTAAGGGGAGAAGAAATTCAACCCTTGGATATCTCTTTAGATGATGAGTTTCATGAACTTCCAGCTTCACAAGAGACCATATATAATCCAAACCTCTTTTGAGATAATCTCTTAGAAAGCACCTTTATTACTACGCGAGAACATTGGGGAACCTCAAGGATGGCATATCTAATCATGCCATAGGAAGAGCAAAAAGCCATCAAGAAGCCACTCTGTCTCTCTCTTTTTTATGTTCAAATTAGATAATTCTTTTCAAACCCATCTTTAACCACATCCTTGAGCCCAATGAATCCTCTTGTGCCCTTTTCTTGCGTCTCCTCACGATCCTAAAATATTATGAACGATCTAAGGAAGACCAAAAGGAGCGCATTTTATGGAGAACATCAATGAGCATAAAGACTACTTCATAAATGGAACTTTTCCACCTAGTCCATGCTCATTTGAAAACTCCTAAATTGATTACCATCTTAATTCTTGCCGCACATGAGATCTCCAATACTCTCTTTCTTAGAAAGGGTGGTTGTTGATGAATTTTCCTACGGCTTGAAATTTTGAGACTGGCAATATAAGGGAAACCACTTCATCATCTTGATTCATAATTTGAAAGTTTCTCAAGGACGAGTTTTTTGTCCTAAAAACAAGCACTCTAGGGGGAAATACTATAAAGACTTCTATATCACTATATACCCCTACATTATGAGCATATTTTTCCTTCGGTATTCTTGTCACCGACCATGCCGGGTTTGGAGTAAAGAAGAACGAAGGATGACAATACAAGGTATGTCCAACCGGTCATTATGCAACATTGAAATTACATACATAGAAACATTTATTGTCGTGTTGCTACACTAGCTTGGTTATCTTTACCTTTATGCATGCTCGACACTCATCATGCTCTATCATCTCTGTTTGAATAAATCTACGTAATGCTTTCATGCTACCGTTGTTTGCTATAGTATGCTTAGGTTTTGAAGTATTTTTCATACACCTTTTAGATTAAGCGGGGTGCTTAGTTTAAATTGTTTTCATGGCTCGAGTTAAACATGGTGTTTAGTTTGATTCACGAAACCATAAGGTGTGGTGATCTTTCTTCTAAAGGCTTTTTAAATTAAGCGTGGTGCTTAGGTTAGAACGCCTTCCTAAATCAAATTAGGCGTGGTGTCTAGGTTGACTTTTGAACCATAGTAAACTATAGTAGATCTTTGGTATACTTTTGTTGGACTAACCCCTGTAGAAAATAGTAAACTCACGAAACAAGTTTGGGGAGGTCGAGATGAACTCACTAGAGATGGAGCAAGATACGAGAAGAGAGAGAAGACGGATTCCCAATGAGCCAAGAAGAAGAAGAGTGACGAAGACAAGATCCACAATCGAAGCACTCACTCATGGGGAATTCATGGGTGATAGAAGCATCAAGGAGGGAGGCCAACTCCATTAAAGATGATCAAGCCATCCTCTTCCTCGACATACACTGTCACTCCACATGCCACTCAAGAAGGAGAGAAGGACCACCACAAGGTGTAATAGCGCCATCATATTCCAATAATAAAGGTAACACCTTGAGGTAAGTTGTCGTTAATTCCTCTTTACTATAGCATAAATGAAAAGTCAAAACATGCTAGAGTTATAGTTTCACATAATTCAATTTTGTTAACTCGGCATGTTAGCCTTTTAATTTCTAGCATCATTTTCTTGATCGCTCTTTATTTTGCTAAAAAGATTTACGTGCTAGATTCATCTTCTCGATCTTACCACCCTTGTCATAAAAGAACTTATACATTATCTTTATCTTGTTCAAAGTGCCCACAAGGTTAGAGTAGAAGTAAATGAAATTTTGGTTACGATGGTGTTTTCCCACCAACAGAGCCCATGCACTTGATCTCTACCTTGTCTTTGCAAAGCGAGGACTCACTTTGCGCAATAAGAGGAGAAGTCTTACTTCCCCAATTCCTATAAGTGGAAGTCCCCGACCTACAAATATGCACACTAAACAAGGCGCCGCCATTTTGCCACCATCCAATCTTCCTTCAAGCAACCGAATCACGAAAAACATGGGCAACGCCATCACCAAGTGGCTATTAAGATCGGATGATGCACTTGAAGAGTGACCAAGGAAGATCAAAGTGAGCACGACATGACCGGAGGTGTAAACCACTTGACAAGAGTAATGGGTCAACATTCATCCCCATACTCCATCAAGAGGGCCTTACACCACCACTATTGCCTACCTCACCACAAGACCCAAGAAGAACAAGACAAGGGAGACGCCGCTAAAAATCACAAGACCGGTTGGAACGGAGTTGACGAACAAGGAAGACATTAAGAAAGATTAAAAAGTTCGCCGGCCCCCAACCAATGAACACTCAAAGACTGCCACTTCAAGAAAGGTCTCCTCCGAAGAAGCGACATGGAAAAAGAAAGAAGCATCACCTACCGAAGAGGACGTCAAGAGTACACCTTCGAGGAGACCTACCACTACCCGCGTCATCAACCGAACAAACACCATTTCCATCGGCCACCTCATCTACGCCACTTTCGCCGAGATCATTGAAGGAACCATTTCGCATACACGACATTCGATGAGATGCCATCGATGACGCACGCCATGGGAGTAAGTACTCAAAACTCTCGCCGAGAGGTAACTTCGGTATTTATCTCGCATATTTATTTTTCTCGACGGCATATTTAAATTAACATATTTCCTTTAGCATATTTACTTTCCTATACTGCATAAAAAAAAATCATAAAAATATGTTTCTTGCTTTTACGCATCGGTTTCTTTAAGCCCCATGCAAGTACCCCTTGTTGTGGCGGCATAAAAATAAAAATCCAAAAATATTGCATTCATATGTTTTTGCATCATCATTCTTTTACATAGAAAAATTCCTAAAAATATGTGAGCACATGAAGGCTCACAACATGTTCCTAGAGTTTGTTCCTTCGGGTATATGCGGAATTAATATTTGCGGGGAGAACATGTAAGGAGAACCCGAAGACGAACAAGTTCCAAGGGACGAATCAAAGGACTACTTGCAATATCCGGCTTTGGGGAGAGCACCCCAGAGTTATCACGATAGGTATCACTATCTTTTAAATTATTAGCTAGTTATTATATATGTTTGCTTTGATTAGAGTTAATAAGTCTTAGCGTTTAAGTCTTAAAGTTAGTTCGATTAATTCGGTTAGTTCGGTTTAGTTAAAATTAGTTTACTTTAAATATTAGGGTTTATATAATAAAGTGCTCTTATGGAAGTCATCCACAAGTTGAGTCAATTATTCTCCATATATTTCTGGATATGTTTTTGTCTCCACCATGCTTTGTATGCAAGATAAATGTAAAATAAGTGTGGGGAGATCCTCGACGACCCAACAGAATTCTTCGTGACCAAAATCAAGAAATTCGAACCAAGACGGAACCATCGACTTCGACGACGAACCGCGCCCGACACGGTCCGGTGGGAGGCCGACCGCCCATATACCGAGCCGGCCGGCCCCCGCTCGTCCCCACGTAGGCCCAAACTTCGTCCACCGCTTTCGGTTTGCTTCCTAAAACTTTTCAATTTTCGCAAATTACTTTCCGTTCGAATTAAAAATAAGTCTATTCTGTTATGGTATGTTTTCCCTATATAAAAAAGATGTCTTGTTAACCCATGAACAAAGTTTTGCATGATTAAATTCCTACATATACATGTCATTTGTTGGGATGCTTTAATTGCTTAAAACATGAGAAATAATAAAGTTAGAATAATGAGATCCTCTTTCTTTTATCTTGTCTTTGGAGAGTTATTTATTTCAAAATATTAAAATCATTAGTTATGCTTCTCCTTTGTGATCAATGATACATCCTAATAGAGCCGTAGCAATCATTAAAGATATATCTAATTAATTGTTGCTTTCTTGTGTTGAGCTTTGTCAAAACCACGACCCATGTTGAAATTTGTCTAAAGTCTAAGATCAAGATCACATACACTTTGCTTTCACTAAAGTATCCATGCTCTAAAAAGTTTTAATCTCTATCTCCCATAATTTTAATTGTTAAAAAAGGTACAGCTATGAAAAAGCCAAATGTTCAAAATTCTAAAAGTGGAGAGAAAAGTGAGAGAGAGGAGAAAATGAGCAAGTGTTCTACCGGGGTGGAAGAACCCCCCTCTCTGAAAAAAAAAAAAAAAAGTGAAAAAGGCAAAATTGAAGAGAAGAATAATGGACAAGTGTCCGAGGGTGAGTAGGGCCCACTTCTCTAATAAATAAGAGAGTAAAAATGGACAAGTGTCCGAGGGTGAGTAGAACCCACCTCTCCACTAAATATTTGGTTACCTCGCTTGGAAAATAAATAAATGTTCCAAAAAAGGGAGATAGACGATTTTCAACTAGAGAGAGCAGTGATAATAATAATCTTGACTCACATGCACATCTTGATCTATGACTTATGACATCTATCTCCATGGATCCACAGTTGACTCAGCAATAAATACAAGGTAAGTGTGCTACATGTTCTTGAGCTCCACATATGATATAATAAATGAAGCTGTGAGGATATAATATATTTTGAGAGACTTGAGAGTGTCACAAAGGAGTAAGTACAGCTATGCTTTCTTTTCAAAATTTATGCAAAATCTCTCCAAGTGACTTGGTTTAAGAATTTAAGGTGATCTGTTTCTAACCATTTAATGCTCAAATATCCCAAAGTGCAGGTATGACCATGGAGTATAATTATGATCCATTCTTTTGTCTCTACGGTTACATTAAAGTTAGACCATCCTTTTATCGAGGGCAGTAAAAGCCTAAGTGTGGGGGAGTTTGTTGACACATATTAACGTATACTTTTTAATTGTCAACTAAACATGGAAAAGGACTAAAATATAATTAGATAACCTTATTAGGGGTTTATACTAATGATTTCCATGAGTTTTGGTAAAGTTGTGATTTGCGGGGACTTAACGGAAAAACAGCCCAGAAATGGCGTGGCATACGACCGGCGTAACGCATAACGCAATCCAACTCCAAAACATCATCTAGAAGACTCCGAAGCCCACGACGATCGCGGGGCCCCGGTGGGACCCACCGGGCCGATCGACAAAAAGGCCGATCGGCCGCCTTTTGGCCGCCAAGCAAGCCCGTTTCGAGAAGCTTCTCCAACCGCCTCCGAGATGCAATCTAATCCGGTCGTTTGATGTCGGTTTGATCCGAGGGTGTCGGTTAAGCACGAAGATTAGTACCACATTGCTGCTTTGAAGGCTGAAGAGACATAAGAAGACCCTATATAAGCAAGCCCCGGGCCCCTGGCTTCAATCATCTCGGATCAACTCATCATCATATCGGTCGGATCCAAAGCTCTAGTCGACGGCCTTAGCTCTAGTTCAAGAACTAGAAGTAGAAGATTAGACAAGATGTAGAACTAGAAGCCCTAGATTAGAGTTGAGAGTAGAGCTTCAAGTTGAGAGAATTAGAGCGCGGTTGAGGCGGAGTTGAAGGAAGGCCCGGAGCTGTCGGCGCCTCCATCTTCTTCTTCCTCCGGAGTTGGTGCCATTGGAGCGCAACTCACGAGATCTTGTGGATTGTTCGACTTCCATTCGAGTAAGTGATATTGTTTCTATTATTCTTAAGGTTCGTATTTCTTTGATAAGATTACTTTGATTCTTGGTTGCTCTTGAATTAAAGTTGTTAGATTAATGTAAGCGTGGTGCTTAGATTGACTAGCTCATTACGAATACCTTCTATAGGCGGGGTGAAACACCAACCGTTAAGGCCGATCGTAGTGGTGACAAACACTATTGAGTCCTTTGTATGCCCTGCTCCCGTTTATAGAAATCGTAGGGAGACCCTGCGTTGTTAGCGTAGAACCCCTTTATTAAGAGTTTCTTCATGACAACCCCTCTTAAGAACAATGTTGCAAATGATTTACTTGAAGTGAGAACAAGACCTTCCTAATGGAACTCCTTACCTCTCTTTTAATCTAGTTATATAGCCACTGCGGGTTTAGCTATACACCTTGACATGCTCTCTCACCTTCTCCCCTGTGGATTCGATATTTAAAGCCCTATTCGGGTGAAGTGCTCACCGGTATCCGTTAAACTGCGGATTATCCATCATAATATTCCTGTAGGTTAACAAATACCAACACCAAGGCCAAGGAGCCACGGCGCATACATGAAGACGGAGCCGGCCACGCCGGCCCACGGGGAGTCACCACGGCGAAGGAGCTCACTACGCTCGAGAAGGACGGGGGTTAGGGACCTTTACAAGACGGAGAACCAGAACGCTCCACGTCATCACCCGGCCGACCCGGGGCTCGGACTCTACCCAAATCTCCGTCTCGCCCGAGGGTGACCTAGCTCACCACCCTCGGGCGCATGGACTCGCGCCTCGCCCAGGGTGGCCTAGCTCACCACCCTCGGGGCGAAAAATCCGCCGCCCCGGGGAGACCCAGCTCTCAATCCTCGGGCGAGGTGGCCCAACTCTTCCTCACCGGGTCGTCGACCCTCGGGCATGGGAGGTTCCATCGGAGGAAGGGAAGCAGTGCATTTAATAATTTGCCCGCAGTGAGGCGAGGCGGGGCCATCGACACGCCCGATCAAATCGGCCTACCAAATCGCTCCCCAATTAACCGATGGGACACAAAGGCCGAACCGGTGACGTATTACGCCGCCCGGACGGGAAACCAGGACAACACTGTTCATTCCCGAAACACCGCAAGACGCCATGACGGGCGGACCCTCGGGCTCATGACACGCCCCGACCCGGCGTTCTGGGACCGCCCCTTGCCATGCGGATTATGAGGGACGCCTCACGGATCCTCGGGGCCGCACGCTGGGAACGGCACGTCGCCATCGATCGGGACGGCGTGTCTTCATCAAACAACGCCCAAGCCAACCAACCCTCGACGCTGGCGCGCATGCAACAAGTGTAGCCTCGGGAATTAGCCACCTAGGCATCCACATATGTAAACATTACCTCCCTCTTCCTACTATAAAAGGGGGAGTAATGCCCCATTAGCGAGGATCGGGACCGAACGAAAACCGAAGGGACAACCACCACCACCACCACTACCACGATCGTGGGGCTTGAGACCGGCTTCTCTCCCTCACGCCGCTTGTAACCCCTACTACAAGCTCTCCTTTGAGCGCGAGGTAACACGAAGCAGGACACCACCCGCCGGATGTAGGGCCCCGTTGGCCCTGAACCAGGATAAACCCACCGTGTCCGTGTCCATCTTGCGCGACACCATTTGGGAGAGGAGGCACACGGCCTAGAAATTCTTTATTGCCGGCACCCGAGGCACCCCAGGCTCTCGGAAAACGCCGACACTATCCCTCTCCGATCTCATTTTTTTATCTATGCATATTATAACTCTCTCCACACACACATAATAAATACTTACATATGGATCATGTATGTATGTCACATTTAAAGAAAAACAAGTGACACCTAATTAAGATATGGGATGTGATGGTTGACATATCTAAGTATAGTTACTTTAGAATATTGGCCCTGTTTGGACAACTTAGCCAAGAGTTATTTTAAGAACTATAATTTTTAGAGCAAGGAAATAACCCTCCAATGAAATGAACCTTAGGCTATTTGGATACAAAACGCTTTTTTGACCTTTTTTAATGTACTTCTCCAATCATTTGAATACATGAGTAGAGCAGCAGCAGCAATAGAGTTAGCCCCAATTAGCGCCCCTTGGGGGGATAGCTTTTAGGGTGGGTTATTTACAAATAGCCCTAAAACAGCCCCCCTGTTTGGATTCTCTTCGGCTATTTGAGGTTAAAAGAGGGAGTCTAAAAAAAATAACCCAAAGTGGTTTAACATATGGTCATTAGAAGCACCGACAATGCAGACTCTACATAGTGTCTAAGACTATTTATTACCTCAAAGATATTATAGACTTGGAGTCTAAATAAGACTTTGGAGTCTTGGTTTTTCTTCCTCTCTTTTTCATAAATATATTGTCAGATCAACGCGACATCGGCAAAATACAATAATCATAGGCTTAGACTCTATTATAGAGTCTATATTATGGGCGCCCCGATAGACTTTAGGGCTTTGAAAAATGGAGTATATAGAACAAAAATTAATTTTTTTTTTTTTTTTTTGAGAATAAGAACAAAAATTAATTGAAGCCTCGCTTTCTCCATCGTAACAGGCCAGCCCATTTTTCTAGAGTGGACTGGGCCGAGCCATGTGACATCTCCGAAAGGGCACCCGTGTTCCATTTTGAATTTTAATTGGTAGTCCACCCAATTCCTCGTCATACTCCTCTTCCTTCCATGGACCGGACCGTCTGTTGTAAGGAAACAATAAAAACCACCACCGTCAACTGCGCCACAACAATTGCACCTTGCACGCGTTTGACTCCGAACACCTCAACAGTAACCAACACTGGTTCGCAAAAATACAGTACCCATCACTGTAGGCTCGACACGTACGCATCTATCGACCAATCGATGAAGGCACTATATCCTCGTAGCTACGTACTCGACCTAATCCACTGTCTTTTTTTTTAAAAAAAAAAAACACTTGTGCCGCCAGTCGGCTCCGGAGGAAACGACAAGCAGTGGGGTGCTCGCCCTCGCCGCTCGTGGATCCGGAGCTGAATCCTAGAACGACGTACGGCACTCCACTTCGCAGTTCCTAGTCACCACCCGACAATGCCCTTGCCCTATGCGAATGCGATCGAGGGGCATCTCAGCACTCGGAGATGCCCGTCGACAAAAAAACAATGGCATCGTAGTACGACTTGTTAATTTGAAAATGCCCGCTTTGCTCAGCATCTGCACTGCCCTCCATAGCAGCAGCAGTATAAAAAACACCTGCTACTCCCAGAGTTCCTCCCCCAACGGTGTGCAAGACTGCAGAGGGTGGTAGAGCCATGGCAGCCAGCTCCAACGAAATTCCTCCCGCTGCAAGGAAGTAAGAACACTACTGTAGCTCCTTAGTTGCCTTCCGTTTTATCCCTGGCATGCTGATTCGATCATCCGGCGATCTTTTGCAGGCTGGAAGGCAAGGTGGCGCTGATCACAGGCGGGGCGAGCGGCATCGGGGAGTGCACGGCGCGGCTCTTCGTGAAGCACGGCGCGCGCGTCGTGGTGGCGGACATCCAGGACGAGCCCGGCGCCGCTCTCTGCGCGGAGCTGGGCGCCGACGCCGCCAGCTACGTGCACTGCGACGTCACGGTCGAGGCCGACGTCGCGGCGGCCGTGGACCACGCCGTGGCCACGTTCGGCGCGCTGGACATCATGTTCAACAACGCCGGCATCGGCGGCGCGGCGTGCCACAACATCCGGGAGAGCACCAAGGAGGACTTCGAGCGCGTGCTGTCCGTCAACCTCGTGGGCCCGTTCCTGGGCACCAAGCACGCGGCGAGGGTCATGGTGCCCGCGGCACGCGGCGGCTGCATCATCGGCACCTCCAGCCTCGCCTCCGCGGTCGCCGGCGCCGCGTCGCACGCCTACACGTGCGCCAAGCGCGGCCTCGTCGCGCTCACGGAGAACGCCGCGGCCGAGCTGGGCCGCCACGGGATCCGGGTCAACTGCGTCTCGCCCGCCGCGGCTGCGACGCCGCTCGCCACGGGGTATGTGGGACTGGAGGGGGAGGTGTTCGAGCAGGTCATGGAGTCCGTCGCCAACCTCAAGGGCGTGCGTCTGCGGGTGCCGGACATTGCCGCCGCCGTGCTCTTCCTCGCCAGTGACGACGCGCGGTACATCAGCGGGCACAACCTGCTCATCGACGGCGGCTTCTCCGTCGTCAACCCGTCCTTTGGGATCTTCAAAGATTGAACTTGACTGCTTGACAGAGTCACACAGATCTCTGCGATTGCTCGACAGAGATATGCTCCGGCTCCATCTCAGTTGCATGCTTTTCCAAGAAAAGAGGGTATTGTATCCGCGAGCTCCGTGTGTCGCATGGTGCAGGAGCCTGCTGTATTTGGTCGTGTTCTGTACTTCTATGGACAGTGTAGCTGTTGCACCAATTCCTGCAAGGTTCCTATTAAACTCCCTATAAAATCTTATTATCTCTTTTACTCTTAATAAAATTTTGTACTCCCTCTATCCCAAATTATAATTCATTTTAACTTTATTGGTCAAAGAATTTTGAGTTTGACCGAAATTATAGACAGAATCATAAAAAAGAAATGACATTAAATATATAGACTATGAAAAATATAATTAATGAAGAATCTAATGATACTTAGAGCACCCTGGGGTCGAAGCTGGTGCGATACAATAAATGCCTCTATGGTGCCCGGTGATACACTGCGAGAACGATTCGATGAAGACCCGGGTGCGTTCTATCGAACCCGCACCGAGCGAGAAAAGAAATCGCTCTCCTCCTCTCTCTCATCAATTGACAGTGACGCGGTTGGCTTGGCGCGCCGGACTTTTCCGCTCGCCCGTTGCCGTTGCTTCACCGGCCAACCTCGCCTTGCGCCGGCGACCAAGCGCGGGCCGCCCCTGCCTCCGACCTCGCCTCGCGCTCGCGACCAAGCGCGGACCACCCCTTGCCACCGACCCGCCGCGCAGGACCTCAGCCGGGCGAGCTCCCACCGTCGAGTGTGAGAGGCACGGGATGAGGCGGGGATCGGCAGCGCAGCCTCCCGTGCGTTGCTCCGGTCGCGCCGAGATCTGGGGCTGGTGGAGGGGCAAGCTCCAGGGTCGCGCCGGGATCTGGGGCTGGTGGAGGGGCGAGCTCCAGGACTATGGTTCAGCAGGGAGAATGGATAAGATTAGCGGGAGGGGGAGGAGCCGCCGGGACGAGCATGAGGGGGAAGAGGGGCAGCAGGACCGCAGGAGGAGGAGGGGCGGTGGCGAGCTGCAGACTTCGGGCGAGTGGAGGCGGCGGAGAAGCGCATGCTGCCATGCGGTGGGTTGGGACAGACGAGAGGTGGGAAACGGGAGAGGTAGTTGAGGACGGGAGGATTTTTTCGTGCGTGGGACCGGGCATCGAACCGACTCCGGTTCTCTACACTGCAGCGAGGATACCAGGACCTGTCAAATCGTCCTGTGGAGACCATATCGAGTCGACCCGGGTGCGATACACTGCGGGTGCTCTTAGGCCCCTTTGGATTGAGGGAGAAATGAAGGATAGGAAAAGGAAAATCAAAGGAATCCATATCACATCCCTCTCCAATCCTACGGAATCCTGAAGGAAATCCTACGTGCAAAGCCTGCCTTTGGTTGGAGTCAAAACTGGCCGCTGCTGCTCCTATTTTTTTTTTTTTTATTTATTTCCAAAAGCTGCCACTTCCCCGCACGGCCGCACCCGTGACCCTTCCCATCCCTATTCCAGAGAGAGACGAGTGCGTGCCTGTCTGCACTTGTCTTCTTCTTCTCGTATCCTAGAGAGAAAAGGCAGATACGAAGAAGGCGGGGCCATGGGCGGACTCGGAGGAGCCGGGGCGGCGAACGACGCGGCCCAGCAGCAGCTGGAGGCGGGGATGCTGCGGCGGCGCGGGTGCGCCCGAGGAGACACTGCTGCGCGCGGCGCCGATGGGGATGTGCGGCCGTGCGCGGGTCCGGCTAGTGGGCGTGCGGCGGTGGTGCGCCTCGTGGAGACGGCTGCCTGTGTGCGGCGCCGCCGGGTGCACGCGGCGCAGCTGCGGCTGTGCGTGGCGGGCGCGGCAAGGCTGCGTGCTCGCGTGTCCGTCGATTCAAGCGCCGCCGCCGTCGAGATGGACCGTTGTCGTTGGTGATTCGAGCTCCTTCGCCCCGGGTTCGACCTCGCAACCACGGATGGACCTCCGCTCTGTTACAGTGGAGCGGACCTTCGTTCTGGTACGGGCGTCAATAGCGCGCGCAGCGCTTCTCTTTCAGCGCCCGGGAAAGTTACCAAGAGCTCGAGCTCTTGTTGTGTTTCCGTGAAATTCCTATGGAATCGGCCTCGGATTGGCTTCTGCGGAAATCTTCCCGTGAATTTCCTACTTAACCAAAGGGGCGGCCGACATCGCCGTAGGATAGGAATCAATCCTGTGATTCCCCTGCAGGGTCAAAGGGGCTCTTAGTAGGTATCTATACTTTCCCCTTAATCCTATACTTTTTTTTTTTTTTTTTTTTTTTATAAAGTACACTGTATTAATTAAGGGAAAACCAATACAAGTACAACCGTATAAGGATATTATGATAGCTACCCCACCTATAATCTATAAGGACCCTAACAAATAAGAAAATTACAACCGGTCCTTAGACCCAACGAAGCAGAAATTACCGCAACCGCCTCTTCGGTCGAAGACCGCCGCCACCGCCCACCGCCACCAAACACGAAGCACCAAAAGCCGAAGGAAACCGCCGGGCGTTGAGGTGGACTGCAGAAGACGCCGATCTCGCAAAGGCGAAGAAGTTGTTGAACGCCCATCCGTCCAGGATCACTATCCGAGTTGAAACGACGATGGTGGAACCGACAATAGCATCCTCCGTCGCAGTGAAGCCTTTGAGAAACACGGGGGAGTCTCCCGGATACTCGTAAGAAAGGAAGGCGGGCGCCGGGTTCGAGCCCGGTGGCGTCGCTCTCACCTGAGCGCTCGACCAAACGAGCTATCCCTCGTTCCCCCCTTAATCCTATACTCATCTATCTCTTCCAACGTTGAGCCACGTCGCCCTTATTTCTTTGTCGTCCAATCGCCCATCTACGGTGCCCGTGCTCTTGCCCTGCTCGCGCTCTCGCTCTCTCCAGAAACCTCTCGCTTTCCACCCCATCCACTGCCGCACACCCCTCTCTTCCCTCCCTCCCTCACCTGCCCTCACAGCTCCCTTGCGTCCACACCCTCCGCTCCCTCGGCAGCTCCCTGCCCGCGCTGACCCGTTCGTGCCTCGATCGGTCCCCTGCCCGATCGGTGTCCCGTCCAGCGCCTATGCATGCGTGAGCGGGAAGGCAGGCAGCCGCCGCCGTCTCTGCGAGGCCGTGCAGGCCAGCAGCGCGCCCCGTGTGTCGCCCTGGCCGCGTGCGCGCTGCGTCGCCGAGCCACCAGCAGCGGCCAACTGCGCGGGAGTTCCTGCTAGTTTTTAACAGTTTCTGTACTAAGCACGGAACATATGTAAGTAGAGTACAAAGAGCAAAAAGAAAATGTACGAACAATCCTTAATGCATAGTTTTTGGATTCTAGAGGCTGCAAGTGATAGAGTGCAAAGCTACAAAAATATCTCGTCTGTGAGCATCAATGGAAATGTAAAACTCTCACTTGCAGACACATTGTAAATCAAGAGATTAAAGGCCCATTAGGATGCTACTGGAATATATACACTTGTGACTTTTTACACTTGTACAATACTAGATAGTTGCTTGTGCAATGCAGTATGCTCGATCAGGTCTTGGTACTGGAATATACACTTGTGACTTGTTTACACTTACACAATACTAGATAGCTGCTTGTGCAATGCAGTATGCTCGATCAGGGCTTTGCTTTCAACTCTAATGCTTACATCAGGCCTTTGCTTACATCAGGTTGTATGCATCTTCCTCTGAAGTAAAGGTCATGCCAACCTTTGGCACAAATTCAGTTGACAAAGTATGTTCATTACCCTACGTACACCAAAGGGACATATCCCATATCAGTTACTTTTGCTTAGAGTATGCTTCATAAAAAAATAATTCATAATTATAGAAATATTTCGCTAACCTCCAAACATGTTGCAGCAGTTTCTTTAATTTTGTCGTTGTCAGAGTTGATATATCCATCACATTCCTCAAAGTCCAGATCACCACGAACAGCCGGCTGCAAAGCATGGTCACAAGACAAACATGTGAGTATGAAGTTGAAGAAGTTCCTGAGCACCAGCTTAGTAGCTACTTATACCGTAAGCATCCTTCATGTAAATTGCCTATATGTATTATGTATATACCGTTTATATCACAAATGCACACGAATAAATTTCTTCATTAAATAGAAATAAGTGGCTCACCTCAATGTGTTTCTTTAATTTTGTCAACATTAGAGTTGAAATCTTCATCTTCAATACTGGGATAAAAACATTCGCCCACATCACCATGGGTAGCTGGAGCTTCTGCGATGGCCTTTCGCTCCTTGACCACGGAATACAAATCTGTGGTCGTCGTCGTCGCGACAACATCTTCTAGGCTATGATCCATCCCAGCTACGCGAAATAGGTGCCCGACTCTTCTGCCACCACCGCTGGAGTCCCAGGAATAGGGCGCCGCCGGAGTCCCAGGAACAGCGCGCTCGCTGTAGAAATCAAGCGTATGTAGCTGTTGATAAGTGCCTTCCGATGGAAGGATACACCCAGCCCTTCATGATCGCGTCCCTCAGATCGCACGCCGCAGCATCGAGGCTTTCTCTGCCTCAAGGCTCTTGATCTTCTCTGAGAATTTTGCAACTTGGGCCATGTGCTCGGATTTGGCCGCCCCAAGTTCTTTGTTGTGCGGCAAAAATTTTTTGTGACCTTAGCCGTGTGCTTGGCTTTGACCGCCCCAAGTTCCTTGTTGAGTTGGGTGACCTGAGCTATATTTTGGATTTCTCCTCTTGTAGCTCGCGCTTGCTTGATTCTTTGGAGATCCTTCTGGGTTTTTCGCATCTCCTAGAATGCCCCGGACATGTTATCCATAAACATCTGCCATTTGGAGTGCTCACGCTCACGATCGTGTTGTCGGCACGAACTGATCTCTAATGGTTAGGCTCACGGGTGACTAACTCCGATGGCGGTGATGACAACGATGCCATGACGACAGCCGACTGTTGCGGAGGGGGATCATTCAAGATGCTAGAAATGGCTCTGAACTTGCGTGGGGTGATCCTGACATTGTAGACAACAACATTGTGCTACTTCCTTCCTAGTTTTATATTGTTAACCATGTGCAATTTGAGTAGTTTACACTACCTAACTTTTTTGTGTGGCGTTCATAATTCTCTTATAAATGAGATTTTTGCACGAACTAAACATTCTAAAAGATAGACTCATGACATAACTTGATTCAGTACGGACCTAATACGTGACAACATTGTATTTCGAGTAACGAATTCTCCCTTTTATATATACTACAATTATTATGTCGTGCTTAGAAATTAATCCCTTGACTCCTTAAGCATACAGTGACGAGGAAAGATTAGCGTAATATGAGTTTGTTTCAATTTTCTGATGATCCTCTCCTTACAAGCAATTGCCTATATATACCCCTCTCTGCCACTCTGGACCCAGAATCCTGGTATTGGGCTTCACGCAGCGCATGGGCCTCGGCTCTCCATCTTGGCCCATGTGGTTGCCACCTTCTTCATGGGTGAAAAGCAGAGTCAGTAGTGTTGCTAACACTTGAGAAGCAGCTGGAGCAGAAGGAAGCACAAGTGCCCGCAACATATTTGCCGAACATGGTACTACAGACAGGGCAAAATCTCATGAAGAAAGAAAGCCCGCAACGATAGCTAGGGCTCCATTGTTCTGCTGCGATGCTGCTCCGCGCCTGTCGCGGCCACATTGTCCAGCGAGCGCCGCCGGACGATGCACGCGTGTATTATCCCCGTTCCTCACGTCGAGACTTGCGTCACTGAGACTCGAGGTTGGTATGGGCGCATGGCACAGCCGGTTGAGCTTGTCCCAGGAAGGCAGCGACAGTGTGACATGCCAGGCTCACGCGTGCGTGACGGAAATTTCACGCAACGCGTGGGTGCCACATCACGGGCTGGTGGGTGCAGATGCAAGGTTGGATTTGGCTTGACACTTTTGGGAGCCGAGGAGAGGAATTTGCAAAGTTTGTCAAAAATGCAAACTCGTTTTGCGAAACTACTGGCGACCTCTTTTCAACGTTTTTGGCATAATTTAAGAATGACAACCCGGGTTTCAGAAACTGTTGGGGCTGCTCTTATATGCCCGTTTGACAAGGCTCCTTGCAAGAATTTGCAAGATGCTAGAGCCAAAGCCTTGCCAAAGGTGACCTTAATCTCGCTGAGTCCCCTTCCCAAAAATATAATCAAACCTATCCATTCATAAGTGTTCTTTTGTAGGTTTTAAAAACATCTTCAATTTCACCTTGAAAAACCCAGCACCGGTAAAGTTTTCCAAAGAGCCTTTTTTTTTTAAATTTTCCAAAGAGCTTTGTGTAGTCCATCGAGAGGGTAAAATCAGGTACAATATTTATGCTTGGGGCTTTGATGGTGTACTGAAATTTAATTTTAATCTATAAAGACACTTTAATCCTAGTGAGTCAACATCACTGTTAATGTATAGTAAACTACACTACCGGTCCTCCACCGTCCGATCCCCGCTCAATCGTCGACACCCGTCCATCTGTCCATGTTCTATGCCCTTCGAGACCTCTCCTACCTCGCGTCTCGCCGCGCCCGCCCTGCAGACGCCCTCCGTCCCCCTGCTCGCTGCCACGTGATGCTCCACGCGCTCACCACCACAAGCCCGCCACGGCAAGAATCTATTTTCCATATACATAAAAACCCAGAAAATATGCAAATAAATTAGGTACACCCAATATCAAAACCGTGCATTTCCAACTCCATTGCGTTTACCAAAATTCCAGAATTATTCCAAAGTTATATTCCACTTATTTATTTCTTATTAAACTTTGCAAATTTATATCGCCATCATCCGAACTCCAAATCGCAAGATTCCGCTTCCAAATGCTTTGGTTATGTACCCAAGTGTAGATTGCTAAGAAGAAACAAAAGCTATTGAATTCAATGCTTCTCCTACAAACAACTCGAACTTTGCCCAGTACATTCTTAAATATTGCACCACCGAATGCTAACATACCTTTCCATCTTATTGTGCTACTTCATTCCTGTTATTCGTATTACGTCATTTCGTTGGTAAAATTGTGCGTTGGTTTTATACCCGCGCGAAGCGCGGGGGCTCTGGCTATCTAGTTATTAATGTTATTATGTTACTGTATAGTTTTGGTTAAACTTAAAATGCTTTGAAAGTTGAAATGACTTGTAATTTGGAATGGAAGTGACAATATAGAAGAGATGGCAGTTCCATCAGATCTCCTATCATATCCTTTTTCCTTCTCTACTCCTAAGAGCAAGGACAGTAAAGACTACAAATGATCTGGATGCTGGCCTAGCTGCGATGGAGAAAAGAGAAGACAAAAAACACCGTGAGAGAAAAATTGTCCATAGTGAGTTAACTATCCTATACGTATAAAACTAATAGATTGGATATAATCATATAATATAAGTGTATATACGACCATCAATAAACTATACTATTAACCTTGCATGGCTCATAGCTATATTCTAGTGTCCCAATCAGTGTTTTGGGTAGAACGAGGACATCCAGTTTTGGACGAGGCGTGGAGGAGACAAATGCAAAGTGAGAAGTGTGTTAGTTCAGGATCATTTATTTATGTCACAAAGTAGTGTGCTACTATCCATCTTTCTAGTTATTTATATCATTATTTGGATGATCTCTTACAATTCATTTACCTTGTTCAAACTATGGTCTTAGTGGCACACAAATGCTATATTCAACCATTATGTTCCTGGCTTCTATACAACATGGGAAGTGTTGCATAGACCGATTATAATGACAGCAAAATAATTTCTTTGTGCATTACAGTTGTCTTGCTAGAGTGAGATCAAGTTGCACTTTAAACATTACAGCTAAGATGGTGTATTTGTACTTCTACTGTTGTACATACCTCACGCAACATATATATAAGTACAAACAACAATGTGAAGTCATCGTCTTTAGCAAATTCGGATGCCATGGCCGATAAAAATCTTTTCATCCTTAGAATCAAAACATGGACGATAAGCCGCTAGCTAATAATCAATCTCCCTTGGCTGCGTTTGGAAGTCTGTATTGAGGCCATGATATTGGTATTGGAATCGGCATCCCTCAATTCCGGCGTTTGGGACGGTCACGGCATTCAAGTCGGAAACTTGACTCATTTCGCGGCATTGCGATTAATCGGCGAGCCGAAACAATACCGAGCCAACACCCACCGTATTGTGCGGAATTGAAGCATCGAGCCCTCCTCTTCCCCCGCATCTCTCTCCCGCCGCTAACGAGCGCGCCCTCCCGGCTCCCCGAGCTCCTCCGCCCGGCCCGCCCTCCCCGGCTCCCTCCGCCGGTGAGCGGGCCTCCCCGAAGCTCCTCCGCCCGGCGCCCGCCCCTCCCGAGCTCCCTCCGCCGGTGAGCGGGCCATCCCTCCCGAGCTCCTTCGCCCGGGCGCCGCCCTCCCGGCTCCCTCTCCGGGCGAGCCGCCATCCCTCCCGGGATCCTCCACTAACGAGCGCGCCGCCCTCCGGGCTCCTCTCCGACGGCAGCGAGCCACCCCTACTGGGGCTCCTACGTGGCGGCGGCGCCGCCCTCCATGCCTACCTACGGCGGAGGGCGCCCCCCACCACGCTTTCCTCCGCGGACGAGCGCGCACCACCACCTCCCGACCTTCCTCAGTCGACGAGCTCGCCGCCCCCCTCCCGGCCTTCCTCTGCGAACGAGCTCGCCGCTCCTCCCAGCCTTCCTCCACCGGCGGTGGTTCTCCATGGCCGGGCGAGACGGATCTGGCGTGGAGCTCCTGGGAGTGGATGGATGACCATCAATTTCATCCCTTTGCATCCAAACAGAAAATGGAATTGGATTGGTTACAATAATTCCAAAAGGCAATGCATTGTCATCCAAACAATAGAATTCGATTTGTGATCCAATACAATACCATGATGTAATTGATATTGGTATCAATTCAATGCCAAAGCTCTCCAATACCAACATCCAAACGCAGCCTTAATTCACATATGTATATTTTGTACATAAACTTTTACCAAAACAAGGAACAAGAGGCATGCTTAGGGCTAATGCTTGTTTTCTCGTGTATGACAACATGTTTTTAGTGTTGGAAATAACAGCAAGTCAGCGACGCAATAATTAATTCCGACAATCGAAAAAAGATCTACAACATGTATGAGAGATATATGATCCATCACTAGCACTACGAAACAAGATAAACGCTGGTAATCTAGTGCTAGCAACAGCAAGAACAAGAGGACGAACAGAAGGGAGAAGATCGACATTCTTACGTTGGGGTTGTCGGCGCTAGCAGCGCAAAGTAGACGAAGCGGACCGGTGATGGAGATCCGACGTAGAGGAAGAAGACGCCCGGCGGCGGTCGCGGCGGCGCTTCCCAAAAAACCTAATACGTCCCCTACCCCGCGGGGACACGAGGAGACGTAGGCTTCGAGCTCGCTCTCCCGACGACGATGGCACGTCGGCGACGGGATGGGGAAGATGGCGGCAGCGGGGACGATGGTACTTTGGAAGAGAATGATTTTCGGTAGTCGGGGACGACGTCTCGCCCCTCTATTTATACACGCGACGCAGCAAATAAGGCAAGTAATTGGCGCGTCAATCACAACATTAAGGCAATAGAGCACCGTTAGGGTTATTGCCATAATACGAGAATAATTGCTTTCCTAAATGGACCTTCCAAATAGGACAGCGCAATTTTCTCCATGCATGCAAAAATTTCGAGTAGCAAAAGGAAGCCGCGCACCAGAAGCCGCGAGGGCGAAGAATGGCGGGGACCATTCACGCGCATGTCGTGCGCCGCGCCGCTTTTCGCCACGCCACGCCACGCCGGCCGGGCGAGGCGAGGCGGCGAGCGCGTGTGTTCTTCCCTTTTCCTCTCATCAATTGCTTCAACAAGGTGAAGACCACTCTCCTATTTAAGGGTGTGTTTGGTTGGGCTTTTGGTCGTGGCTTTTGCCCCTAAAAGCCAAAAGCCCAACCAAAGGGGTTGGCTGCCACCCAAAGCCAAAGCCAAAAGCAGCTTTCATCCTAGTGTAATTGCAAAAGCACCTCAGACCCTGCTTTTGCTGGCTTTTGGATGGACAAGTTGGAGAAAATTACCCACTGCCACTGGTTATGAAGGGCAAATAACGTTTCGACGTTCTATTTTCCTCATCCCGTCGCTCTTCCCCCGACTCCCCTTCCCTTCGCTATGGTCCCGTCGCGCCCTCGCCCGATAGGGTCGGCCTTCTCACCGCCGCCACCCTACGTCCACCGGAGCCGCCCGTCTTTGCCAAGTCCAGCCCCAAATCTTCCCCTGCCAAGTCCGGCCCCGGGCCGCCGAGGCCCCGCCCTTGTCCCCTGCGGCCCTGCCATGGTCCCCTTCCAGATCCGCCCGCAACAGCGGAAGAAGACGAGGAGGAGGTCGTCGGCATCAGCAGCGAAGAGGTCGCCGGAGCCACCACCGCTGGCAGTAGCAGCAGGTCCAGACAGCAGCCCGGGTCTCCCGAGCCTCCACCCTCCACGGACTTGTCCCAGACTGCCCAGCTTCTGCACTTGCAAGGCGGGAGCGGCATCGTTCCGAGCTCCGGCGGGCGGAGCTCCGTCCCCATCTCCGGCGAGCACACAGGATCCCCATCCCCATCTCCGGCGAGCACACAGGAGCCTCGTCCCCATCTCTGGAAAGCGCGGGAGCGCCAGCGGCCCTAACCTGTCTGGCCGTGGGGCTTACTGCCGGGAAGCAAAGACCGGCAACGGGCAACCAAGGTGAAGCTTTTGGTCGACGGACCTTTTCTCGAGGCTAGAGCTGCGCCTTTGATCTTCTGTAGTTCTGAAATGAATTTGGATTAGATGCGGTGATGCTTGTCTACTTGCTCCGAATCATACTTTTGGCACAAACCGAATTTGTGTTGGCTAATTGTTCTTGTGTGGATTATGTAAATCGGAAACTACATAGGATTTGTTGTGTGGACTGACATGCAGGTGCTCGACGCAATGCCAACAAGGAGTGCACGGGGTAACTCTTCAAAATAGGTGACATTTTTTTTGCGAGGAAAATAGATGACATTTATTGTATGAACCATTTATGTTTTTATTTTATGTGGATCATATCACTTTATCACTTATTTTTACCTTGCTTAAATAGTCATTTTCGTATGAAATAATTGACAAAAATTTGTTTGTTACGAGCAATTTGCATATAAACATGTCCCAAGCATTCATGGGCATTACTGGTATTTCTCAGGCAGCCTACAGTTTAACAGCACCTCTAACCAAACGACCTTCTCGCTTTTGTCGCAGTTTGCTTTCTCACGGTTGCTTTTCAACGACTCACGACCCACGCTAGCTTTTTGCAAAAGCCACACAGCCCAACCAAACACACCCTAAGTTGGCCTCACTCCTCCTAGTTGAGCAATGTGGGACTAAAGCCCCCACCATGCCATGCATGTGTGAATGGGCCTTTGGGATTTATATTGGGAATATTTGGGCCAAAAGCCCAAATCTTCTAACAATCCCCCACCATATCCCAAAGGCACGTGTCATCTTCCCTGTACCACAGTACCTGTTAATATACCAGTTATTCAGTGGAGACCGGTTAAGGTTGAACATCCACCTAGAACGACAAGATAGGTCCATCCACAACTGCACAATGGACTAGGCCTTGAATTGACAGTTTGGTGCGAATGGGCTTCACCTGAAGTCTTCACTGATACTAGGCTGCCATAGCCAACCCCGCGAGTGGAGCGTATAAGTCATATTCCTAACTCACTTCATGAGCCTCTTAAAGAGTTCCCAATTCTTATAAACTGCGACTAACAGTTGGGGCTCACATAGGTGTGTTCTTACAAGAATACTCTGTAGGACAGTACCTTGCTGTAAAGCCTCAGAACACATTAAGACAAAGTCAGCCTACCTTACGAAATGAGAGTACTTTGCATTTCGCCGGAGTGGGTTTACTAAAAGTTGTACTCTCCCATCAACCAACGGCTTGTTCTTCCTGTGTCCTAATTCACGGGATCTCCGATCACATAGGTTGGGTTACCACCGAGGTTGACTCAATGGGTCTCGGCCCCATCTCCTTCGATGCATTATCAATCATGGTGCGTGCTAGTCCCTTGGTAAAGGGATCGCGGGTTCTTAGCTGTATTGATATAATCCACGGCTATTACTCCGGAGCTCCTTAACTTCCCCGACAGTCTTGGTCCACGCTAACATGTTTCTTTGGACTTAGCGTTATCCCGACTACTCTTCACCTTTGTGAGCACCGTTTGGTTATCACAATTTATGAGAATAGCAGGAATTGGTTTTTCAACCACAGGTAAGTCCATCAACAGTTCTCTCAACCATTCAGCTTCAGAAGAAGCTGTTTCCAGAGCCGTGAGCTCTGCCTCCATTGTAGATTTCGTAAGTATTGTCTGCTTACAAGATCTCCAAGAGACAGCCCCGCCACCTAAAGTGAATATGTATCCACTAGTGGCCTTTAACTCATCAGCTTGTGATATCCAGTTTGAATCACTATATCCTTCAAGTACCCCTGGGTACCCTAAATAGTGAATTGCATAACTCATAGTACCTTTTAGGTAGCGCATTACTCGATCAATGCCTTTCCAATGATCTTCTCCTGGATTAGAGGAGAATCTACTCAACTTGCTTACAGCAAATGAGATGTCAGGCCGAGTTGCGCTAGCTAAGTACATCAATGAGCCAATAATTTGAGAGTATCTCAATGTGTCCACTCCTAGCTTCCTTTTCTTATTCTTTCGAAATATTAAGCTAGGATCGTAGGGTGTTGGAGAAGGTTTGCTATCCATGTAACCAAAGCGGTTCAAAATCTTCTCCACATAATGGGACTGCAAAAGAGTAATCCCATCCTTACCCTTATTTAGCTTGATATTAAGGATCACATCTGCTTCTCCCAAATCTTTCATGTCAAAGTTTTGGGATAAGAATGATTTTACATCATTAATCTCATCAAGACTTGTCCCAAAGATTAGTATGTCGTCAACATACAAGCATAGGATTACTTCTTTGCCCCCACCATAGCGATAGTACACGCAAATGTCAGCTTCATTAACTACAAACCCAGCAGAGGTTAAAGTCTTATCGAACTTCTCATGCCACTGCTTGGGTGCTTGCTTTAATCCATACAAGGATTTCAGCAACCTGCACACCTTGCCCTCTTGTCCTGGTGCTATAAATCCATCAGGCTGATTCGTGTAAATTTCTTCCTCTAGCTCACCATTAAGGAAAGTTGTCTTTACATCCATCTGATGGACAAGAAGACCATTGGAAGCAGTAATAGCACTCGGATTGTAGTTAATCGCAAGCGGTAAGTATCAAAGTAGTCTTCGCCTTCCTTTTTGTGTATAACCTTTAGCTACAAGCCTTGTCTTGTACTTTTCAATAGTACCATCTGGCCTAAGCTTCTTCTTAAATACCCATTTACAACCAAGCGGTTTACAACCCTTTGTTTTTATCCGTTACTTCCCATGTGCCATTTTGCGATGATGGAGTCCATCTCACTACGGACTGCATCCTTCCAATACTCCGCATCTGGTGATGCGTATGCCTGTGCAATGGTCGTGGGAGTATCATCTATGAGATACACAGAAAAGTCATCACCAAAGGATTTTACAACCCTTCGTCTCTTACTCCTCCTAGGAGCTTCAATTTGTCATTTCGTTATCGCCAGGAGGTTCTATAATTGGCTCAAGAATAGGTGTGGGTTCAGGAGCAATTTCATTAGACGAACTTGGTAAATCGTATGCAACTTTCATCGGGAATATATGCTCAAAGAAAGTAACATCCCGCGACTCTAAAAGTGAATCAACCTGCTATATCGGGCGCCGATTTTACAACTAAGAACTTATATGCGGTCTTGTGGCATGCATATCCTAAAAATATACAATCAACCGTCTTAGGCCCAAGCTTACGCTTCTTGTTAATAGGTACACTGACCATGGCCAAACAGCCCCAAGTGCGCAAGTAATGGAGAGATGGTTTTCTTCCTTTCCATCCTTCGTACGGAGTCACATCACTATTTTTAGTGGGAACTCTATTTAGAACATGACATCTTTGTCAACACGCCCCCCCCACCATGCCTTAGCCATACCAGGACGTTCCTAATATGGCATTCACCAAGTCTATTAGCGTCCGGTTCTTTCTTTGGGCAACCCTATTAGATTGAGGTCAATGTGGAGGTGTCCGTTCATGAATTATTCCATTCTCCGCACAGAAAAGATCAAACTCATTTGAAAAATACTCCCCACCGCGATCGGACCTAACTCGTTTTATTTTCTTTTCTAGTTGATTCTCCACCTCAGCTTTATAAGTCTTAAAGCACTCAAACGCCTCATCTTTAGTTTTCAGTAGAAACACATAGCAATACTTAGTTGCATCATCAATAAAAGTCATAAAGTATCTTTTTCCTCCTTTTGTCAACACACCATTCATTTCACAAATATCAGAATGTATGAGCTCTAATAACGTCGTGCGCCTCTCGTCTACAGCCTTGTGTGGCTTACGAGGTTGCTTTGCTTGCACACACGCTTGACATTTAGAGCCTTTGACATTAGGAAAATTCAGAATTAAATTCATACTGGGATAAAGCGAGTCATGCAACCAAAATTAACGTGACACAAACGTGAATGCCATATATTAGCCACGTAATCGTTTGAATCACACACATGGTTCACGACTTTATTACAGAAATCGGAGAGTGAAAAGCGGAACAAGCCTCCGCTGTCATAGCCTTTGCCAATGAATTGGCCATACCTCGAAATGACTACTTTATTGGACTCAAATACCAGCTTGAACCCATCTCGACACAAGAGGGATCCACTAACGAGGTTCTTCTTTATTGAGAGCGCATCTTTGAACGTTCTTGAGCCGCACGATCTTCCCGAAGTGAACTTCGGATCGTAGAACCAACACCAAGAAACGAAGCATGCGAGCCGTTCCCCATCATGACGGATGAACCTCCGGCTGCCCTGGTAAGATGAAAACATAGAGATAATAGTACAAACATGAATATTGGCTTTTTGTATCTATCCACCAATCATTAGATTGAAATACGAGAAAATACACTAGGTAAGGGATTACCGTACCCGGATCCGCTAGGATCACCACTAGTCACGTTGGCGGTTTTTACGCCTTTGCGGTTCTTGCACTTCTTTCCCTTGCGGTTCTTGCACTTCTTGGCGATGTGCCCATTCTCACCGCAAAACGAAGCACACAACTTCATCCATGTTCATCTTCTTCTTTTTGAACCGAGTAGTAGTCCGATTAGGCTTACGCTTGTTCTTGCCGATATTTGCATCACGTTGGCACCGGATCGTTCGGGGAGCTTTTGGTGGAGCATCCTTTGCCCGAGCTTTCTCTTCAACTTCAAGAGTAGCCAACAAATCCTCAACTGAGAATTGCTGTCTCTTATATTTCAGAGATGTGGCAAAATTCCTCCAAGATGGAGGTAATTTGGCAATGATGCCACCGACCACAAACTTGTCAGGCAAAACATGTCCAAGCTGTTCGAGTTCCCTCACAATAAGTTGGAACTCATGAGCCTGTTCCACGACAGGACGGTTATCAACCATCTTGAAGTCGTGGTACTTGCTCCATCACATACGACTCATGCGGCGTCAGGGTCCCGTATTTGTGATCGAGGGGCCTCCCACGATTCAGCAAAGACTTTTGATGTTCATATAAACATCCACAATTTGGTCGAGAGAGAACGCTAAGGACGCATCCGACGAAAATCGCCGTAAGCCGCGATGAAACTCTGCACCTCTTTCTCGGATCCAGAGGTAGTGCGGGAGGATTATCGACGACCCAAAAAACTGCGCCCATAGCCGAGAGCCACAATCGCGCCCTAAATGCGCCATCTCTTAAAATTCACCCCGGTGAACTTCTCCGATTTCATCGCATCAGTATAACTCTTCATTGCGACTGATTGCATTCTATTAGGTTTTTGGATTGTTGGAAATAACAGCAAGTCAGCGACGCAATAATTAATTCCGACAATCGAAAAAGATCTACAACATGTATGAGAGATATATGATCCATCACTAGCACTACGAAACAAGATAAACGCTGGTAATCTAGTGCTAGCAACAGCAGCAAGAACAAGAGGACGAACGAAGGGAGAAGATCGACATTCTTACGTTGGGGTTGTCGGCGCTAGCGGCGCAAAGTAGACGAAGCGAGGCCCGGTGATGGAGATCCGGCGTAGAGGAAGAAGACGCGTCCAATGGCGATCGCGGCGACGGCGCTTCCCAAAAACCTAATACATCTCCTACCCCGTGCAGGGACACGAGGAGGCGTAGGCTTCGGAGCTGCTCTCCCGACGGCGATGGCACGCGTCGGCGGCGGGATGGGGAAGACGGCGGCGGCAAGGGGGCGATGGTGCTGGAAGAGAATGATTTTCTCGGTAGTCGGGGACGACGTCTCGCCCCTCTATTTATACACGCGACGCAGCAAATAAGGCAAGTAATTGGCGCGTCAATCACGGCATTAAGGCAATAGAGCACCGTTAGGGTTATTGCCATAATACGAATAATTGATTTCCTAAATGGACCTTCAAATAGGACCGGCGCAATTTTCTTCATGCATGCAAAATTTCGAGTAGCAAAAAGGAAGCCGCGCACCCGCAAGCACGAGGGCGAAGAATGGCAGGACCATTCCGCGCGCAAGATGTCGTCGGCGCCGCGCCTTTCGCCGCGCCACGCCACGCCCCATCAATTGCTTCAACAAGGTGAAGACCACTCTCCTATTTAAGTTGGCCTCACTCCTCCTAGTTGAGCAATGTGGGACTAAAGCCCCCACCATGCCATGCATGTGTGAATGGGCCTTTGGGATTTATATTGGGAATATTTGGGCCAAAAGCCTAAATCTTCTAACATTTAGTGGGTCATAATCATTGTTTTCATGCATTTTTTAGCTAAGTTGCACCAAAAACATAAAATGAGCCCTTGGAATGACATCGAAATGAGGCCAACTTGCATATCAGAGTTCATTGTAACATAACCCTCGTTGGACAATTGGAACAAACATGTGGATAACTTGAAAGAAGTTACGGTGCTTGGAAGATCGTGCAAGCTGATAAGATCGGGCCATTGGATTTTACATACAGGAGGTTTTATCAAGGGTTTATTGGCTACACACCACCGAAATTTTCACGTTTTTTGAGAGACACCACTACTATTTGCTTAATTGGTCTCACACCATTACAATTTCACTCAAGTTTAAAATACATCACTATCTACACTTTTGATAGATTGGCCCACATGCAGTGCATATGAGGGAGGCGTATTTTCATATGGACCATTTAGCCCTCCAAAAGGACAAGCTCTGTCTCCCTCGCCCCTGTGTGTCTCCTTCTCTTGCCTCGCCGAGCTTGTGGAGCGGAACAGGGCGCGGCTTTGGCCGAACAGGAACATCAAGGCCGGCGGAGGCTCGGGATCGGGTGCCCACGATAAGGCCGAGCGGGGCACGACGTCGTTGGCCGTGTTGGATGAACGTGGCGAGTCGGAGCGGGACGCGACATCGGAGGGTGCGCAGCGAGGCGGACTAGGAGCGCGCTGTCGGCTGCCACGGCGAGGCGGAGGAGGAGCGCAACGTCTCGTGGGCCGCGCGGGACGCTCGCGTTGATGGCTCTGAAGGTCGCTCGCAATAGCGCCGCGACGCCGGATGTGTGGCTGTGTGGGCGATTTCCTCGACAAGTATTTATTTCTCTCCACTGCCCGCCGTGTTGTCACATGCATTAATTCCTATTTTTAGACTCCACGAGAGCCGCTGGGATGGCGCTCGCGCGGCCACTGCGAACTGAGCTCGCGAGGCCGCATGCCGCAACAGGCCGAGCTCGCACTGCCTCAACTCCGCGGCCTACTTGTCTGCCTCACGGTCCCAGAGGATGTGGTGGCAATGGGTGCGGAGTGGCGCTTGCCGTTAGGTGGTGAACGGCACCCCAGCCCGCAGCGTCCACGGCCATGGAAGTCCCGCACGGATCCGGTGTCGAGCAAGGGGAGTTCGTGGGTTGCGCCATGGAGTTTTGCGCAGCGACTCACGACAAGGGAGAGTTCGTGGCTGCGCCGATGGAGCCTGCTCTGCCTGCCCATGGAGCCTACTCTACCTGCCCATGTATATAGAGGCTGGGGCAAAAGGGTCCATTAGCACCTGCATACACTTGCCATACACCTGCCGGTGGGCCCAAGACGGCGTCCGGCGTACATAATGGTGTATTTCAAACTTGAGTGAAATTATAATGGTGTGAGACCAATTAGGCGAATAGTAGTGGTGTCTCTCAAAAAACGTGAAAAATTCGGTGGTGTGTAGCCAATAAGGCCTTTGCTTGTATAATAGTTGTTCTTTTTGTCTCATAATGCAACATCGTCTCGAGAGACAAACTTTCATCGACCATTGGTTTTGACGTAGATGTTTTGTGAGCCATTGATTTTAAATGAGGGAAGATTCTTATGTGCAATTTTCTAGGTGCACGTAGATTGAATCTCTCGGTTGGGACATTTTTTAGGTGGACCTAAACTAATTTAAGAATATAGATAGATGCTAACCGGAGTAACCGTCCATTAGCCGCGGGTGCCGAATACGAGCATTTTTCTTTGACCAGTGAAGGGCTGTTGTCGTCTGAACGAACACACGGCGCCATGACTCACCGGCCCATACAAACCGGCCCATGTGATCCACGCTCGCGACTTTGAGGTGTGGTTTGGTGGCAGTGGGAGTTGGAACGGAACCAGCTCGAGTGGCTGAGTCAATTCAGGCGAGGCCGTCGGGCTCGCAACGCCGGGCACCTCACCTCCCTCCGTCTCTACAAAGGCGCGGGGCATCCAAGGGCAGGAGAGCCAGGACCAGGAGGGGATAACGCAGCATTGCAACAGCTCCCCTGACCTCCTTCGCAACCGCAACCCGGGGAGAGAGGCGCGGCGAGAGTTCTTGGTGGGCTAGATGGAGAGGTCGGACCAGAAGCGACGGCCGCTGACGGTGATGGCATCCTCATCGTCGTCGCAGGTGGCGGCGGCGCGGGGCCTGGGCCTGACCAACCCACTGGCAGAGTGGACCGGCCGCGTCAGGTCGCTGGAGGCCGGCGTGCGGGCGTGGCTAGCGAAGCAGCCCACCCACGTGGAGGCCGCCGTGGTCACGGCGGCCGGGGCCGTGCAGGGCGCCGCGCTCGGCGGGCTCATGGGCACGCTCGCGCCCGACGGCGGGGCCGCGTTCCCTGTGCCGCCGCCGCCACCTGGGGCCGACCCCAAGGTCTTGGCCTCCTTCAAGCAAGCGCAGGTACTGGCCCCGGTCCCGTCCCTATGTGCAACCATTTCGCATTCGCAGTGATTGAATATTACTACTACTTGTACAAAATTCGCTTTGATGTGAAGAGTTTTGGGGGCAATGGATATCTGAACTGCGATGGAGAAACACACCGTTTTAACTGATGTTTATTATATGGATTTCTTTACAATCTTAAGAAATTGGTAATGTTTATATGTAATATAGGGCACTGATAATATCTATATGAAATACGAACGGGGTTCGTGACATCTTTTGTCGAGATGATAGAATTTTTAGTTTGCTCCGGGAGCAAGCAAACTCTAGGTCTTTATTCAAGAACAAAAAGCAAAGATAGCTTCTTCTTCTTTTTTCCCTATGCATGTGATGACATTTTTCTTTAAGGACAAAAAGCAAATGCTCTTCTTTTCGATTTAAGCCAAAGTGTCCTAGAAGATCCCTTTACTTTGCACACATGGGCTATTGCTTCTAAACGCAATTGTCATATATCTAGGACAGACGAAAGGAAAATACCGTCCACTTCCTTTAAGCAATTTACTTAATGCTTATTAAATTTGAATTGTAGGCTTTAGCGGGTGGACCCCTGGTGCAAGCACGAAAACTTTTGCGGTCATGACAGGTGCAAATGCAGGCTTATCTTGTGTTATGAAAAAGAATAAGAGGAGTGGAGGATGTCCAGGGCAGGTAAGGGTTTCTGGGTTCTGTTTAATCTATTGTTCTGTTAATTTTGCAAGTTCCTTTATCAAAAGAATAGTTGCAGGTCCCATGAGAGCTTTGATGTATGTTGTGTAGTATACACCTTACTTCCATATATGTTTAATATTTTCCCTGCCTCCAGTAGTCAATGAACGGAAAAAAAGAGAACAAACAGAGTTCAGGCCTCCAGTAGTCAATGACAAGTAGCTTAACAGTTAACCTTACTAATTTCTACTTAACAAGTTATTTTTTTTTGTTTAAGTGCTCATTGGTGGAACATCTTTATTGGTTAAGTTTCCTCTTGCGCTGGAGGTTAAGTACAGTCTGTGGTTTGGTGAGTTAGCCTCTTGTGCTGGAGGTCAAGCGCATTCCCTGGGTCTGTCCTATCCTTTTCTTGCTCCTTAAACATCTTAAAAGATGCTTGTATTACCGTTCTATGAATCGGAATGGGGATCCCTCGAATCTAAAAAAAAAATGGTTCTGAGTGATGCTGCAGTGATCCATTCAGCTTAAACTTTTTTAAGAAAAAATAGACTAGATTGCACATCTGAACTCGCTGTGCTCAAATTGCACTATTGCAGTATGTTCAACAGGTTTATTTAGATGTCTATCTCAGCTATAGATCTTTTTTTTTTTTTAACATTCCATGATTGATGATTTCTCTTTTGCATGAAGCATGGCAGCAGCTTTTGGTTCTGGAGCTCTATTCTCCATCGTGAGTGGAATGGGGACACCAAATCCAGTAGCTAATGCAATTACAACTGGTGTTGCTTTTGCTGTATTTCAGGGTGGTTTTTTCATGGTAAGAATCTGGGACTGTCTAATTCTGATGGAAGTTGCTTCATTGCTCATTAAATCTTGTCTTGTTGATGCTGTGTCCTCCGTGTTGGAAATGTTACCAGTCCTTGCCTTCTGTATCCTGTGTAGTACTGCAGCAAAATTTCTGCTTTACAAACTGTCACCCGACTCTCGAGTAGATCATTCTAACCATTGCCAATTTGATCTGTTTTGTAGATCGGTCAAAAGTTTTTCACAGCCACGGAGTGAAGATACATACTATTCTCGTGGAAGAAGCATGCTGCAAAAGTTAGGCCTTCAGAACTATGAGAAAAACTTCAAGAAGGGTCTCCTGACTGATCAAACCTTGGCCCTCCTTACAGACAGGTAAATGCTTTTCTTTAAAACCCCTAAATTACAGAATTCTGAGCTATGTGGCACAAGATGTGAAATTGCTAGGTGATTTGAATGGAACCTGGGTTTGTTGATATTTATCTAGGGTCCTTTTGCAGCTTGTGCCACAGTATCTAGGATTTATGCAGTTTATTATTATTTGGTCCATATAGTCTCCCAACTCAGAAACAATTTGAGGGGAAACAAAACTGTTGCTGTGCTTATTGGAAATACATGTTTATCATGCCAGTGCACTCAGAGATGTGAAGATCCCTCCTGGTCGAGACTCCTCATACTTGATCACATTAAAAGGTATGGAATGATTGACAAATTTGTTTTGGTTTTCTAGCGTTTAGTGTTCCTTTTCTTAATCTCTTTTTATACATTTCACAGAGATCTAGATTTGACAAGAGCAAATTAAGTGATTGGCACTGCCTCACGGTGCCAGTTCTTTTTTCCCCTCAAGTTGCAGAAATTAGGCCAGGAGAAAATTTAGCTATTCAGTGACAACTAGTAGTTGGTTGTACTACTAGTATATGTTTTCTACTAGTCATTATGCACGCATCTTTCTGCGTTGAAGTGTTTACAAATTACTCTGTTCTTGGAATGACAATTTTGTATTCTCAAAGGTTTATGCTGATCGGTCAAGATTTTATTTGTAGTTTAGAGCATGTCAAGCGAAAGGAAACTGCAGTTCACACACATTTTTATTTGGCTTCTGGATGGTAGTTTGGTTCTGTTCTGTATCGTTCAGGAAGCTGTGTCCTGCGTAAGACTCTGCGCCCGGATTATATGCTGCAAGCGGTTTAGAGCATCTCCTGCATAAGCACTCATGTTGGAATTTCAAATGGACTGATAACTTTCTCCATTAAATGTGATTCTCTGAATGTAGGGATAGAAGAATTACCGATTGGAGTGGTAAGAAACAGGAATTCGAAATGCAGTGAAGTTTCTAATGTAGCCATTAGATGCATCACATGAAAAATACAGAAACTCCATGCATCCCGTAGGAATCTATGAATTACGTAGGGTTTTAATTCTTTTTCGCCCTCAACTAGGCATGGAAAATTTTCCTATAACATTGGAATCTTCTAAAATTCCTTTGTTCTAAAGGGGTGTAAACAACATTCAAATGTATACGTTTTTAGTTAATATCCAGCTGAGCATATTGAAGTTCAATAATCAGATTTATCAACTAGGTTGACATATTGGATCATACAAAATTATATGTAATGTTACCTTGCCAATGTAAATAATGTATGCCTTTTATTAATGATAAAATTATGTACAATTGGATTTAAAGATCGGAGCTACACTATAATGGATTGGAGAGAAACCAACCACTTTTAAGGTTATGTACACGATGAGATGGGGATCCTATTTACGGAATAAATGTGTAAGCTGCTACTATATACACGGGTGCTGGAATGTTCACATTGTTGGAGTGGGGTCAGACAATTGGACGGTCTGATCATTCAGCCTGCTCAAGCAAGGCTTCCCTGTGGCATCAGTGTCCATCAATATCGTGTCACCAGGCTTGAACTGTCCAAAGAGAATTGCTTCACTGATAGCATCCTCAACCAGCTGAGTTACGGCTCTTCTAAGTGGCCGTGCTCCATAGCTTCTGTCATACCCTTGCTGAGAAATCAGGTTCTTCATTGAATCTGATATCTCTAGGCCAATCCCAAGGGCTAGAAGCCTACTCTTGACTTCTTGTAGAATTAGGTTGAGAATAGCCATCATCTGCAAAATGTTGGGAGTATAAATGTCTCGTTTGAACTACCTATGAAAAAAAATGATGCCATTTGTTCTAGGTGCAAAGTGGATTGTATCAAGCTAACATTTTTGTTCCTATCTTAATGAATGAGTGATATGATATTCAAAACCACATAATATCAACAAAGCAAGAAGTGTAACCACAGACCTGAGTCTTTTCAAGAGGACGGAATACAACCACTTCATCCAATCTATTGAGCAATTCGGGCCGGAAAAATGCCTTCAGCTCTTCCATCACAAGGGATTTCATCGTAGCATATGTGGTTTCCTCTGTATCCTTTTGTGTTGAGAAACCTATACTCCTCCTTCCACTTGAGATTGATGTAGAACCAACATTTGATGTCATGACAATCAATGTATTCTTGAAGGAAACTCTGCCCCTGTAGTTAATGCAAAAGTTCAATGACGCACATTGCTATCGGACCACAGAGAGGATAAGGCCCATGCAAAAGTTGCTTGTGTTAAATAACTTAGATAAATCTAGTTCTATCTTTAGAGTCGGAAAATTCATTTTACTAAAGGCATTAGCAAGGTAGAAAACAGTACAGGTATTGCAATCATCTTAGTGACCGGTTAGTATAACCCCTAGGTGCATGATTTGGGTAGAATAACCCTCTAAGATCTGAAAAGACTTGCACAAAAAAATATAATAGCGGATGTCAGGAACAAATACTTGTGAGTCTGTCAGGTGTCCATCTTCAAATACTTGGAGAAGAATGTTGAAAATATCTGGATGAGCTTTCTCTATTTCATCAAGCAAGACTACAGTGAATGGTTTTCTCCGGACCGCTTCAGTCAAAGTTCCACCTTCACCAAATCCCATGTACCCAGGAGGAGAGCCTATCAGCTTGCTCACAGTATGCCTCTCCATATATTCACTCATATCTAACCTAACCATATCTGATTCCTGCAAATGGAAGAAATAACTTTTTGAAGACATGATCCATGCAACATGTAATAGATATATATAAATAATAACAAGAGAATGGTGTGAGAAGGAAGGCATAACCCACAGATCCAAAATAACTCGCTGCTAGTGCTTTTGTGAGCTCAGTTTTCCAACTCCAGTTGGACCGCAGAAAAAACAATGTTGCAATAGGTCTGTCAGGATCATTCAGGCCAACACGTGACCTCTTCACAGCTCTAGATATGGCCACAACAGCATCGTCTTGACCTATGACACGCTTTCTAAGCTCATCATCTAGTCCAACTAGAAGCTTTGTTTCATCTGCAGTTAACTTCTGGACTGGTATCCCTGACCACAATGATGTGACTCTTGCAATTTCCTCTGAATCAACCAGAATAGGTCTGCATGTTAAGAGTGACCATAAGTTATATGGTTGTAAGTTTCAGGATGTGAAGCCTACTCTCTACATGAGGGAACCTACTCATCGCCTGAAGTTGGAGGCATTGATGACGAAGCAATCTTGTTGTCACCTATGACTTCAATACTAACATCATCCTCTTTGTCATTCTCATCTAGAGAATACTTCAACCTGTTAGTCAGTGCCTGAAATGTGATGTACAGTGAAATATAAACATCCACCAGTATATGAAACATTTGCAAGTTGCAACTGCTCTACCATGAACATTGTATTACCACTTCATGCATACTCTGAACAGCTCTAATCTCTTGCCAATATTCATCTGGTGACTTGGAGAGGATAGAGCATTGTTCTTCCTTCTTCCTTTTAAATGATTCCATCCGAGCTCTACTGCCAGCTTCATCAATCAGATCAATAGCCTTATCAGGAAGATGTCTGTCAGGGATGTATCTTGCTGACAAGTAAACTGCTGCATTGATCCCTTCTAAAGTGTATTTGCATTTGTGGTAAGTCTCATATTTCTCACGCAGACCAAGCAATATCTTGACGGCGTCCTCCTGTAGACGTATGTAAAAAATTAATAATATGATAAAATAGATACCAAGCCTAACAAGTGACTTTCGGAAGAGAAATTTGAGCTACCTGGCTAGGCTCTTTAACAAATACTGGCTGGAATCTGCGGGCCAAAGCTTTATCCTTCTCAAAATGCAAACGGTGTTCATCTAGAGTTGTTGGACTTAATACACTGTGAGAAAAGACACGAATAATCACGGGGAAAAAAAAAACAAATGTCAGGCAGCTGGGTGGCTCATGAAACACTTAATATTCTATCACAGATTGGAAAGCCTGTTTTAACTCAAGCAGATGTGGCTTTCATAAAGATCGAATCTTACTGAAGTGAGAAAGCATATACTAAACAGTATAACAAGAGCAATACAATGGTGGTGGGCATAATTAACAGATGACCAAAGACCAAACTGAATTACCTGAATTGAAATCGAAATTTTTTGGTCCCTAATTAGGTTTTGAATTTCAGGTAACTGAACTTTGTCCAGGTAATTCAGTTCATAGCCTCGGGTAACTGATTTGCTAAAAAAAAGAAACAAAGCAGCAAACGAGGTCCAATAAGTAAATCAGCACAGTAAGCAAACCAGCCCAATACTAACCCTAGAATGTCCTACATCCCTACCCTATCCCTGTTTCCCCAGCCTCCAGGCAGCAAATGCCACACCTGCCTCGCCTGGTCCTAACGCCAACAGCAGAGAGCCTCTATGCTCTACCCTGTGCAGCCACGCCTCCTCCGGCAGTCCGGCTCTCCAGCCCTTGCATCCTCCCTCTCGGCTTGGATCTGTGTTGGTGCATGGCCACAGACTATCATCAAGAGCTGGCACTGGATTCCATCCCGTTTGATCTCCAGCTGGCAGCAGTGGTGGAGCAGATCTTCAGGCAGTGCAGCAGTCGGGTAGTGGATGGGTGATGTGTCCTGGTGTGAGTTAGCCAGCGCGCATGTGATTGTTGCCTGTGGAAACCTGACAATGGTTGGGTAGTTCAATCATAACCCAGAGCGATTTTCTAGGTCATGATACTTCAGGAAAACCAAAGAACTGAATTGATCGGTTCAGTCTAACTGAATGTCTACCCTAAATAAAAGAACCACTATTCTAACCACAAACTGTCCTTCACAATTCCTCACTGACATTCTCTCTCTCTCTCTCAAAAAAAAAAAAAAAAAAACCTTCATTGCCACTATGCAATCAATATGCCACTACAGAAAAAAATACATGATTCTAGGGAAATCTCTACAAATAGTGCATGATACAGTCTGTTTGGAAAATGCAGCAATATAACAGCCCACACATCTAGACAGCAAAAGTAAAAATGATGCAGCGCACGAATCAATACTGTCAATATGGGAAGTACCGTGCATTTGGTGCAAAAAAAAAAGCATGAATGGCAAATAGAGTAAGCTGGATATTGTGAAGTCCATACCTGCAATTCACCTCTAGCGAGTGCAGGCTTGAGCAAATTGGCGATATCAAGGCCAGCTCCTTTTACTTCCTCTTCCAGCAATTCCAGATCCAATAAGAGTATGGACCTCATCGATGAATAGCATAACGTCACCTACATGAAAATTGGGAGCTAATTAAAGATTGTATATCAAGAAGAAAATTCAGCATCCAGTGATTTATATTGGAAAAGCCAGATGACCTGCTTTGCGCACTTCACGAAGCAAACTAGTAATCCTGGCTTCCAGTTCCCCTTTCTTTTGCACCAGCCATAAGTAGAGCAACATCCAATGATAATATACGTTTTCCCTGTAAAATAATGTGGGTGAGTAGTGACTGTTAACTGCAGTAGTTGCTCAATACTTTACAACATGACTGGGATTCTGGTTATCCATCACTGCATCTTACCACAAGGAAAATAGGAACATCTCCATCAGCAATTTTAAGAGCCAAGCCCTCAGCAATAGCTGTTTTACCAACACCTGCTTCACCCAACAGAATTGGATTGTTCTTTGTTCGCCGGCATATAATCTGAACTACTCTTTCAATCTCCTCCTTGCGACCAATAACAGGATCTATTAATCCTCCACTTGCTCGCATGGTCAAATCCACACAAAATTGAGCTAGTGCACTCTTCTCTGAAATGAGAAATAAAACAAGTCGATTTATACAATGAGCTCCATCATCAAGAGTATTGGAATAAACTCAACAAAGCAGCTCAACCTCTGACCTTTCTTTTTATTCGAATATTTGACAATTGCAGACTTGCCGACTCCTGCTGCAGACTTCTCACGTACTTTGTAAGAAGATAACCCCACAGGCTCCCTGCCATCTTTGGCAAGCTCTCCTTGGACTCGTTTAAGTGCCTGCTTTGCTAGCTGACTTGGATCTGCTCTAAGCTACAACGGATGCAGTCGAGCAGTAAATCACACAAATAATGAAAAGCAAAACCGGGAATTTTTATACACTTTTGAGAGTCTGATCATCAACTCAACTGTATCCAGCCGTTGTTACTTAGTTGGTAGCTGTTACATTTACAGCTGCCAGACTGCTGAATTTGCTATGTCGCTTGTTGTCTATATAGCTTATTACCTGATTGCTCTAGTTGCAAGTAACGAAATGCATTTGTTGTCACATTCCAAAGGAGGTTGTTTGCTTACTTATTGTGCACTGAAACGGTTGGTGTCTTGTTGCTAATTAGCCATATTATTGTGATGGAAAAATAGCAGAGAGTTTCTTTATGGAGAGGAGGAGTATGTATGGAACAGAAGATCACCACCAACCTCTTGAGAACTCTATTAGTGGTGGGATCGTCCAGGTCGAAGAGGCCGAGAGCAATGTGCTCCGGCGAGATGAAGTTGCATCCCATGTTCCTGGAGAAGTCGACGGCGGCCTCGAAGACGCGCTTGCTTGCAGCCGAGAATGGCACGTCCGTGGCCATCCCGGTGGCGGCCTGCGCGGGACCGGCCTTACCGAGGGCGTCGCGGCATGCCTCTCGCGCGCGGTCGACGCGGAGGCCGGACCCGAGGGGAAGCCAACGAGGGGTCCGGTCCTCGGCGACGAGGCCCAGCAGCAGGTGGTGCGGCGCGACGGTCTCGTCCCCATCCCACGCGCCTCCCGCTGCGAGAACACCACCGCCTTCACGGCCCGCTCCGTGAACCGCTCGAACACCGCCCTGACGACCACGCCCGGCCCGCGCCTTCGCCGACACCGCGGGACCGCGGTGGTGGCCAGCAGCATCACCGCGGACGCCCGCAGCGGGCGCGCCGGCGTCGGCGTCCTCCCGCCGCCCGCCGCCGCCGCCGCGGAGATGCGGCGGCGGAAGGACGCGTCCGGCGCGGCGGCGAGGATGGACGCCGACGGCGCCGATGAGGACGAGCAGCAGCACGCCTCCATCGTCCCGATTCTCCACCTCCTCCTTCGATTAGTTCGGTGGATGATTGGATGCTTCTTCTGCTTTTCAATTATTATAGGCTTCTCCTACCTGCTGCGAGGCGTGGCTGTAAAGCGACACGCAATCGAATAGAAAAATTGGCATCGGTTAGTTGCGCTTGCGACCGCCCGTGCGCCGGGATCGGGAAGGGAATCGAGTGAGTGGGAGGGAACTGAGGAAGAAGTGGAGGCAGCACCGGCAAGCAAGGAAGGTGGGCAGGGTGGGGAACCGGCGCGGGGGCGGATGATCGGAGACGCGATGCGGTGCGAGAGGCGAAGAAAGGGATTTTTCAGCGGGGGCCTTCGATTCCACCGCTCCGACCGCACGCCACCGCGCGGGGTGTTCTTCGCCGGTCGGGCTCGGGGCGGGAGCGCGCCTGCCGATGCCGAGCGGGGCCTATCCGAATGGGTGTCTGCGTGTGTGGACTGAGACGCGTTCCGTGGCTGCTGCGTCGCACAGGCCGGGACCGGGAGCGGCCGTGCAATGCGGTGGAATGGACGGGCGCGCGGGGAGGTTTCGCCGTTTCAGCCCGGTATTTCAGCGGGGGCATTTGTTTCAGCGGCTGCGCGACCGTGTCTCGCTGTGCCCGAAGCCCGGAGATCGCCGGTGGTGGACCGCCGGAGGCCACGGTGCTGTCTGGCGCTTCTCGGCAGCGCGGATGCGGTTGAGCGACGCGGCCGCGCGGGAAAAAACGAGACCGTTGTATGGTTGAAAACGAGACCGTTGTATGGTCGTATTAATATTTAGTTTTTTTTTTTTTGCGTAAAAAATGTTACAGAATGAGCGAATGACACTGTTTACAGTTACAAGAAGAAATAAAAAAAACTTATCGTAATATTACGTATTCTCGTTTGCAACACAAGGACATTACGTTTCATGATTCTCTCACCCACGTGAAACGATTCCGCTAGGTTAGTGGTGTCAATGTTGCTTTCAAAGATAGAATAAGCGGCCGTTCTACAAGATCATGGAGGAAGAACTTGTGGAGAAAGGGTGAGATGGTATGATAAGCGCCTTAAGGGGCAAAGCCAAAAAAGAGTTAGGAGGGGTGAAACAAAAGTGACTAACGCCATGTTGCTTGCCACCTAGAGTTCGACGATGCGGGCTATGCTTGCGCCCTTTGTGGCGTATGGCTGCGCTTGGTGTTCGCCCGCCCGCCTCACCTAGCTGTAGGCTACAAAGCCCGCCCTAGCACATCACTTGGGTGGCTCATGTCCAAGCCAAGCCGCCCGTGCATAGAAACCATTAGCGACACCTGCCGTCCGCTTGGGTTCGAAACTCACGAGAGTCGGAGACTCACGACCCTAGAAGGGTGCAAGGGGAAATTGGGGTTATGATAGATGGGATAGAGTTTCTTAAAGTGTTTGGGCCTTGGGGGTTTAACTGAGGATCCTTTATGTGTTATTGAATTCTTGGTCCAATAAGCAAAAGAGATCTTTTTTCTATAGCTAGAAAACCTCAGCCCGTCCTACCTATAGGTACAAGTGAAATTATGAGAGGAGATTATAGGGGTCTCCCCGTTTGCACAGGAGCAGGGGGGCTCGAGCCCCCGACCTGGGCATTGGCTCCGGCCCCCGATTGCCTTAATGCAATATCTGCATATGCGCAAACATCTCGTGACAGTGCGCTATATGTAGAGGAAAGAGGAGTGTAGAAGCTGGTGATGGATTGAAACAGTCAGAGCAAGTATTATGACTCTGTTTTAGCCGAATTTGAAAGGTTCCACGTCATCCTAAAAATAGCCACGCATAAGGAGAGAGAGAAGGAGGAGCGGCGGTAAACATTTTGGCCCATTTTGCACACACAACACGAGAAAAACGCCTATTCCCAGCTTAGCGACGGGGCGAGAAGCCGGCGCTTTAGCTTCACAGCATTCCTCCATTGCATGCACATACATGATTATTAAATACTTATAATCCCTACTACTTCGAGTCAAATAGTTAAACCATAATACAAGTTGGCTGTATAGCAGGCTGTATATGACATGGCCAGCAGCCGGCTAAATCATAATCCTTGCTCTCATATTTAGTTTTTGCTCATCATATGGAGGAGTGGCTTATAACCCCACGAGGTCCGAGGGGTATTGTAGACTCCGATTGTAACACTTGTCATGGCTAATATATGAAGCTCCGATTTCCTAAAAAAAAATGATATGCTGACGTGCATGCGTTAGGCATGTGCTTGTTCTACACTAGAATTCGGCTTCAGCACTCCAGGATGTCATAGGCTCATAACACACCTTGACAATTCGTTTCTAGAAGAATAAAAAGGGAAAAATTGCTTCGGTGACCATGTGTTCAGACTCCAGAGTGTGGGCTTATGGTGAGGATCGCTCATTAGAGCATCTCTACCCGATCGAGGATAAATCCAATTGTACAATATAATATGGAGTAAAACAACACGTTGAAATTGTGGAAATCTTATGGTGGAAAGTGATGTTCTAAAGAGATGTTGGATTAGTTTGCTAAGTTTAGAAAAGTTTTCAGGTGGGGGGTGTGTGTTGAGAGGTTGGAGAAGTTTAAGGAGAGCGGTTAAGTTAGGAGTTGTAATGTATTGTTGCTTCTTTTTAGGGTGACGATGGGTAGGTGAAACCCACATGTAAGCTGTAACTGAATCTTTTTATCTTTACTTAATGCTAAGAGCATCTCCAAGAGAAGACTAATAGTACCCCTAAAACTGATATTTGTGTGGTTACCAACAAATCATAGGTCCAACAACTCCCTAAGCCTACCCCCAAGTTTCAATCACTCCGAAAAAACAAGCTAGTGCCCCTCATTTTTGCAAAAGGAAGACACGCCCCCAATCAACATGCATACGCTACTAGCCACAACCTCCAGGCAATGAGTGGACTGGAAAAATCATGATCCAACCAACCGATGATAGTTATGTATATTTTGTTTTTCTCCCTTGGGCATTGTTGCCTTGTAATAATTTTTTTCTCTGTACTCTATTCTTTCATTTAATTAAAAAAAGAGACCAGAGGCTCCTCGACCGGTTCGTAAAAAAAAAAAAACAAACCGATTGATGTGATGGGCTCAAACTATTTTTGGATGCAACTATTAGTGAGCTGCTGTGGTCGAAACTACTTTTATATGAACAACTACGGAAAAGAGGTCCTAATAAAAAGATTTGAGCATTATTTTCTTTAGAGAGCTTTTGGAGTTGCTCTAAGACCATGACAATGCCCTATCAAGAGATTTGCCAAATGGCTCTTCATGCCAAATTTTGGCTGGTCAATACTAAAATAGCTCTCTAACAGGACTAGCTATCTAACTCGCCAAGCCATCCGGCTCTCCAAATTGACCCCTTCGCAAGCCAAATTTAGCTAGTCAATCTAGTTAGCTACACTAGAAGATGAGAAATGGAGAATCTGTTGGAGTGCATGAGATGCTTAATATAGAGTGTAAAAAATAGAGAGTCTCTTAGAGATGCTTAAAACTCTAAAAGGAGTAGAAGTTGCGCTCCACATTGAGGAGGAGTGAAAGTGGATTGAGAAAAAAAATGGCTTAGTTCCCCTCTATTTGAGGGACTGATACGAGGTTTTGAGTGATTGGGGAAAATATATGAAAAGGGACTAAGAAACTTTTAGTTTTTTTTAGTTTCTACTTTCTAGAGAAATGATATTGTTTTCTTTAATCTGATGGAGTTGCACTTAGCTCTTCTTTTTGGGGAGGTGGGAGGGTTAGGCCTCCAGGCTGCAAGTGAAGTGCAAATTTTTTTTTTTTTTTTTTTGAGATGGTCAAGTGAAGTGCAACTGGGTTTTGAAGCCCACAAGCCTCTTCTATTGGGCCTAGTTGTGGGAAGCCACAGGCCTTCTAGAGCGCACAACTCGGCATTGGACCCAATTCACATGAGGCCCGGCACATTAGGCAGGTTTAAACTTATTAGAGCCCTAAGCGGGATCCAATGGCCTTTTTCATGCCCACACACAGCCTAAGCGGCTCAGCTTAGATAGAGACCGGCTCCATCGTGATCCGGACCCAATTCATCAACTGGTGAACGTGCCGTCGGGATTCCTGCCTCCCATTCGCATCGTCCCAACCCATATGGTAGTGGTGATGATGATAATCAAGACATTGGATCCCGAACTGTGCCATTTCGTCTGGGTTCGGTTGGTCGAGACCCCTTCGCCATGTTCGATTTGTGGCCGTTTGATGATGGTACCGTACCATACCATACCGTGGCCACGTATGATTAACCCAACTGTAGTTTGCACTTTGCAGTAAAAATAATCCGGTCTACCGGTACGCTTTAGCCTGATCGATCCTTACTGTATATAGTAGCAAGCAGTTGGCAGCACGTACGAGAGCTGGTAGCACTTGTCGCACGCTGACACGGAATCGGCGTATGACGTGGCTGGCACTGGGAGCACGATGGGACTCCGGGCGGTCTGGTCCGGCCTCGGCACGCACAACGTACACAAAGCAGCGTCTCTTTCGACCCCTTCCAATGAACAGTTCTTTAACCACACCAGCACCGCACGCACCAAAAAAAGCGCGGAGACGCGAGCGCGGCGGAAACGTTCCAATCCAACGAACGCGGGAGAGATTGAGATCGATCGGTCGGCCGAAACAGAGTCCGGCCTGGCTGTTTGTCACGTGACCGAAGGAACCAGAGCGGCGCGACGTGTGTGTACCTGCCTGCCGTGTGCGCAATTGTATCCACGAGACGGCACACAAGAACCGTCACGAGCAAGCCGGATACGGAGGAGGAGAACTCAAGGGACCCAAGTCCGGAGCGGAACACGCCCGCACGCACGCCCGGTGCTGTATATATATCTATCGCACAACAATATCGCCAATCTCGCGGCGAGCGATCGACAAGCTGCCATCGATCAGGTGCAGAGCAGAGCAGCGGCGACGTCCGCCGGCCGAGATCGCTGCGGTGAACCGAAGAACACCAAGAGGCACTAGCCGATCAGCCAGCGGAGTCGACAGGAGGATCGGAGGCCAGCAAGTGGTTGGCGCAACGCAAGTAGTCAGGTGAGCGGGCACCTTTCGTGCCGCATCTCGGTTCTCGTCACGCACTTGTTGTAGGCTTGTAGCCGCTGCTGTGTTCGCCTCCGCCCCTGCAGACCGCCCGCCCGCGTCTGCCTGGGTGGGGTGGGGCTGTGTTCTTCCGCTTCCCTCGCGGCGGCGGCGGGCACGCGTGCGAGCGTACGAGTACGAACGTGCCCGGTGCTCATGGGCGCTGCTGCGGCCAATGCAGGGTTGTCGCCGGAGTCGTGCGGCGGCGGGCGGGCGGGACCGGGACCGGGGGCGATGGGGGCTACGAGCTCGTCCGCAGCGACGACGCGCCTGCCGCCGCCGTCACCGTGGATCTGGAGGCCGGCATCACCACCACCACCGCGCCATGCGGCGGCGGCGGGGGACTACACCAAGCGCCGCGGCGGGTCGTCCACCACGCCCTCTCCGGCGCCGGCGTCGGCGAGGCAGCGCCTCGTCTCGCTCGACGTGTTCCGTGGGATCACCGTGCTGGTACGTACAACATACCACTCGCATCCTTGATCCTCCCTCCTCTGCTTGATTTGATTGAATGGTTGCCTATACGTTTCGAATTCCAGTTACCCTACCAAATCGAATTGCTCGCTCGCTCGCTCGCTCTGCTGTCGATCGATCGATCAACCAACCACACATGTTCATGCTGATGGATAATCATGATGCGTGGTTGTGGGAGTAGCAGCGGTAGTAGTTAACTTTGCTTTCTTCTTTTTGCCCTTTTTGTTCGTACTTAAAACGGGAGTAATCAAAAGAAACCATAGGGTTGCTTAAACAAACCCATCAGTACAAGCTTTTAGCTTTATATATGTATATATCACCAGGGAATATTACCAGCACCAGCTAGCCACTGAGGCCGGCCTGCTGCATCGATCGAGCGACACGACGGCTTGCGATTCTGTTCAGTTCGTGCCGCCATTAACCAGGCCTGTTGCTCCTCCTCCACCTCTGTCTCTTCTCTTCTCTCTTCTTCCTCAAACAGCAAATCCCTTCGTTCTTCTTAGCTTTTCTGCCGGTCTATTTCTGCTGACAGTTGCCACTGTAGCCATTACTGTCGATAGGCAGGCAGAATCAGAAAAGCTTAGATCAGATCACCGTCTTGATGATGCCTATGGAGATATTGTTATTTATTTAGACCTGAATGAAAACAGGATTAACAATCACCGGCTTGGCTTGCCGGGTTCGCAAGGGTGCGCGCGCGTAGCTTGCTCCTGTCGCATCACCCAACTCGACACCAACACGGGGTGAGAAGAACCGTCGGTGCTCGATTGTGTGTGGCCCAGGCGTTTTTGGCAGTATAAAGAAAGGCTTGCGTTCAACACCGTACGGAACTTCTTCACATCTTGGACTCCAACTGCATTTGCACGGATTGAGCTTATTTTTAGTGGCTTACGGTCGCTGTTGCTTACCTAGCTTCTTGCGTTAGCTGGGTAGAAAAAAAAAGGGAACCCCATAGAAAAGATTGGGTAATTTATTTATCAACTCTAGTTCACCTGTCCTTGCCATCTTGATAGTTGATGAGTGCATGTACCCCCTTATATTGACATCATATATAGAAAAAAGTATCATGTACATCGAGATTCAGCTTAAAATATACACCAGATTAAATGACTAGAGATATTCTCGCAGAGTGAGCGACATGATGCGTACTGAAATTAGGATATAAAATTAGTCAGAGTGGCTAGATCTGGACTCAATTATTAGTTGAGGTGCTAATTTGTATCTGTACTATATACGGTTTAGGGATAATTTAGTGCAGAGAGATTAAAGCTGGAATTGAGAGCATATTTTTTTTTTCTTTTCTAAAAGAAAAGAGTAAGAATAGAAAGAAAATGTAAGATACTATAAATGATGTGCCGTCATTTTCGACTCTGCTCTGTTTATTTGATGCTTAGAATCTGTACGTGCCTTTCTAGCGCTGACTTATTTTATCAATATGCCTAGAATCTTGGATGATAATATCTAAGATACGAAATAAATATCTAGACTACCTAAATGTAGCCCACCTACTCTCTTACAAATGTTCTTGACTATTAATACGTAGCTCACTTATCACCTTACTTTATTAGAGATTACAAAATGCTCTACGTGTAGTCTCAACTGAGAAGAGAAACTACCTCTTGCTAAATCATGTAGACATTACATTTAAAAACATTCTTAATTAATGAATAGTATCTTCAAAATAAACTTTTTGTCTAATATCATCTACTTGCCACATCTCGTTATAACCTTAGTTCCCATATAGACATAGTTTTCTTGTATAATTAATGAATGAATGAAGAAATCATTGTAGTTCTTTTATTAATACCGCCCTTATGTGCGCAGCCAGTTTTTTCTCTCCCATCTTTTCTTTTTTCAACTCATCACAAATCTGACGTGGCAGCTCTTGCCTAAGTCACGTGATTAGTACTTCTCTTATTACAGTGTAGCAACCCGTCCTATTGGCCGACCAGTCTGGAACAGGAGAAAAGCATGAGTGTTTTGTCATTAGGCGAGATTGGGCGGCGCGAGATCTGGCCGGCCTGCCTACTATGCGGCATTCAGAAAACAGCTGGAGTAGGAATAGAATGTTGGGTGGCTGCAGGGCATAGAAAAACGTAGAGCACGAGCCACATTGGGGGCGAGACCGGACGGCGGGGGCCGGCTGGCCATATTGCCGGGACCGGGAGGCCCCAGCAGGAGCGCCGAAAAGGTTATGATCTGTGTGCTCATGCCCGCGTCGTTTCGGGCGTCGGCGAGCGGCCGGTGGCCTCTCCACGTCGGGACAAGCCCATGACACCATGAGAACGAGGACGAGCGGTGCCTTTTGCCATGTGACGGCCACGACGGGCCCGGGAGCGCCGGCATCTGCAGGACGCGAGCGTGGTGTCCGTGTCCGTCCGTCCCTCTCCCTGCTGTTCTGGCACGCTCGCGCGAGCCGTGACCGTGAGGCCGCCCGCCAGTCGCGTTAGCTTTTGGCCATACTTACTTTGGGTAGTTGTTGGGGGTAGCTTTAGCTAGCTCAGTGATCGTTGGTCGGTGCACCGCGAGCCTGGAACAAGTCCCGGCACCTCGGTGGAGCGGAGCGCGTACGTGTAAAACCAACGCCACGAGCGGGGTGGTGACCGGAGGAGAGGATCGGTTCCACCTGTCGCACCGCCGGTGGCCGCCCGGCGGGTGCGCCAGCTCCATCCACATGCATGTATCGGCAAAGCCACCACTAGTGTTACACAACCATAGCCATAACCATAACCACGGCGTTCTCTTTAGGTTTTCTGCTTGGCCCGCGACGGGTTCGGTGAGCCCACACGAGACGCGGGAATCGTCGGATGCGTGAGGGAGCAGCCAGGGGACCGTCGACATGCGCGCGGCCAGCTTCATGTGAGCCACACATGACATGATGACGTGATTCAGGCGCACGGTCAACAAGCCGCCGAAATTCCTTTGCATGGCCGGTTTGTTTAAAGAAAAAGGCCATGGAGAAAAGATAGGATCTTGCAGCTGTTGCCTGCTTGGGCTCTTCCGGCCTGATCGATCTTGGCGCCAGCGAGATAGTAGTAGATAGATAGATGCCCGGGCCAGATGTGTGGCGCAGAGCCGCAGAGGCGTACGACCGCACCCACCGGCAACGGAACGAGAACATCTTCTGTCCCTGCAGCCTAGATCGTGTGGCCAGTGGCCTGATACGGGTGTCCTGCCCCAGCCACCCGTAGGAGCGAAGGTGTCGGCCTTCGTCTGGGGAATGGGTCGCGTCACGTCATTTGCGAACGCGTGATGACAACTAGCTCGGCAACAACAGTGTCGGTGTCAAGCCAAACACGCTCGGAGGAGGCTCGATGGGCGACGACCGTCGACGACGGGCAGGCTACTACACTACACGGCAACAGACAAAAGTCTTGTAGGCTCAGATGGTCTCCAACATCTTGAGATAAAGAAAGACGTAGTATGCGAAAATGCAGATGAGTCAAGATCCAGTGATAACCCTGAGTTGAAGTTTCTCGGACTGATTCAATCAAAATCTTTCCCTCCGTTTCATATCTTTTGCGATTCTTTTGACTCATATAAACTGTGTTTGACTGCTTGTCTTATTCAAATTTTTATGTAAATTATAAAACAAACAAAACGTCATTACAATATCTTTGTGATGTAATAAGCCATAACAAAAGTGGTAATATTTATTAAAAAAAAGTTGAATAAGACAAGAGATCAAACACACTTTATATGAGTCAAAGAATTGCGAGTATTGTGGAACGGAGGGAGTAGATCGACCAACCTTTAGATGTCACGTCACTCGATCACCCGTTCTATCCTGTCAGGGAGAACGAGTCCCCCACAACCACTACATGATCTTGAACTAGTAGTAGGCAGTAGCACAGTGTGACTGTGTGCCCGTCTGCCCGCAATTTGCCGAGTCCATGCTAAGGGCAAGGCCGACGACGGCCGGCGGGCGAGCAGCAATGGGCACGGATGGAGCAAATCCGATAGGATCGCCAGGGGCGCCCCTCCTGCTCGGCGACTCCCGATTCAGCACATGCCAACGCCCCAACGACGACGTTCTTGACAGGGGTTTCCATCTGGGGCATCGCTGCCTGCGTGTGCTTGACTGCTTGTCCAATGGATCGAAAATGACACCCATGTTGGTGTGCACAGGAACCACGCGTATACAGCATATGGACACGTATGCACGTACCTTGCCGACAGTGACTGGTACGCCTAGGCGTCTAGCTGACTAGCTCGCGTGCGTGTTGAGCGTTTGCATTGTACTGTATAATTAAAAAAAAAATACTCGATCTAGCCTACCCCATGCCCATGTCGTCCACCCGAATGCGTTCACTTCTCTTAAAATATCGAGCATCATCTCTGATTTTTTGAGCTTGTTTGTTTGTTTGTTGAGTGGAGCACGGCATGGCATCACCAATAAATCGAGGTTGATTACTCCTTCACCACTACGTGAAAGGTGACAGGGTACTAGCCAGCTAGTAGAAGTAGAAGAAGCTAGGCAGGCAATTTTGCCCAGGGACACGGAGTGCACACGGTACGCGGTGAGGTTAGGTCCCCGTCGCTGTGAAGCCCCTGCTTTGGTGATTCACCTCTCCACTCCACCTACGACTGGCTCTTTGCTAGGATGCTCGCCATGTTTGGACAACAAAGAAGGTCGTCTTTTGATCTTTTCTACTGCGGCATTAATTGCAATGGCCGTGGAGTTGCGTAGACGGCATAGATGAAGTCATCGACTGAAAAACATATATAGATGAAGTAATCGACTGAAAAGCCTTGTAGGATTGATTAATTACTCGTCTGCGTCATGACTCATGCATGAATTGGTTCAGTGTGGATCCTGGCTCAATACTCAATTACAGTGCGTGCTTGCCACGAAACATGCAACACATAGTGTAGTGCTAAGCTACTTGCAGCACGCAATGTTCTTGGGGTTGCCACGGAGCCACACCCACACTTCTATCTGATGGTGTTGCTGAGTGCCGACGGTAATGGCTAGCGTGCGCGCTTTCTCATCCAGTTAGAATATTTGTCTTTCGATCGTGAAATGCATTTGGACTAGCCCGGAATCTGATGCCACACCACCATATGCTACGTGAAGTTTTCTTTACCTGTTTTTCTCTCTATAAAAGAATATGTAACGTGAAGTTGGTATCACTTTTCAGCGAATAATAATCCTTGCGGTAATTCAAGAACCACAAATTTAATAGTGGAACAAAAATCATTGGCAGTACGTGGAACCGGGCATATTCCGCGATCAGATGTGGCCTAGAGTTTCACCAAGCGTGTTATTATATTTTAGCCACCGGCACTTATCAAATAATTATTATTGTTGTTTCGTTGGTCGACCCGATGACCCCTATCATTTTCATTGAAATAAAACACTTGTTTAAAATCCAAACAGAAGTTAAACAAAAGTTTCTTTTTTTCCTGTTGCAGCTGATGATCATCGTGGATGACGCCGGGGCATTCATTCCGGCGATGAACCACTCCCCTGGGATGGCGTAACAGTGGCCGACTTTGTCATGCCTTTCTTCCTCTTCATCGTCGGAGTCGCCCTGGCGCTCGCGTACAAGGTAGTACACGCCGGCAAAAAGGCGAGATGGCGATGCCTGTCCCCTCTTCGTTTCTGAAACCGCCAACAGTGACCTCTACGACTCGCTGAAACCTAACGATCGCGTCACCTTATTGATTTGTTTTATTACAGAGAGTCCCGGACAAGTTGGACGCCACGAAAAAGGCAGTGCTTCGTGCACTGAAGCTGTTTTGTCTTGGTCTTGTTCTACAAGGTATTGATGAGCGCTGTTGTGTTTCTTCAACTGACCAAAGGTACACTTGTGGAAACGAAAATGGGTTTGATGCCTTTTGCTGCACTACGCTTGCAGGTGGATTCTTTCATGGTGTTCGCAGTCTAACTTTTTTGGGGTTGACCTTCAAGAAATACGGCTGATGGGTATACTGCAGGTATATGGAATGCATCGTTTTGTTATGAGCTGTGTATTTGTCCATTCACAATGTATAAAATTGGTGTTTGGTAAGTACGTACTGATGCCATGTATTCTTGGTTGCAGAGAATTGCAATAGCTTATCTGTTGACTGCCCTCTGTGAAATTTGGCTCAAAGGAGATGAAGATGTAGATTATGGATACGATTTGCTCAAGCGTTACCGCTACCAATTGTGAGTTTAGACTAAAAGTACTCCCTTTTTGCACTATGGGAAAGATCAAAATCAATTTGTTCGACATTACTCAGTTATGTTTCTAACACTGTAATATACTGCTTTTTATCCAGGTTCGTAGGCGCAGTCGTGGCGATCACATACATGTCCCTGTTGTACGGTACCTATGTTCCTGACTGGGAGTACCAGACGTCAGGTCCTGGCTCCATAGAGAAGTCTTTCTTTGTAAGTTCTACTTCATCATTTCTTTATACTATGAGGTGTTCACTGAATTGGCACAACTAGTGCCGGTTCGTTCAATAAGAAAGGTGTTTCACTGAACGCTATTCAGTATTTATTACTGACAAACTTCAAATTTGTAATCTTTCTTAGGTGAAATGTGGAGTAAGAGGTGACACCAGCCCAGGCTGCAATGCGGTTGGCATGATCGACCGTAAAATCTTGGGTATCCAGCATCTCTACGGCCGACCGGTTTATGCACGATCCAAGGTTATTTTAATAGCATTTCTATTTCTCTTCTTCAGGAGATTTCTGCCTCTTGTCTATACGATCTCTGATTTCTTTTCTCCTGTGGCAGCAATGCAGCATCAACTCGCCACAAAATGGACCCCTTCCGCCTGATGCCCCCCTCTTGGTGCCAGGCCCCTTTTGACCCTGAAGGGCTTCTTAGGTAAGTAAACTCTTCGCCATTTCTTGAAATCTTCCTTTTTTGTTTGTAGAATATAATTCAAGTTCTGCAGCCATGGAAAATGCTGACTGTAATTTCGTTCTGCTCTCATCAGTTCCGTGATGGCTATTGTCACATGCTTGATTGGGCTCCAATACGGACACATTATCGTACATTTTCAGGTACCGTACTTGCAAATTGCCATATCAGTTTGACCAGCATACCATTGAACAACAGTCCTTAACTTTGATCTCTCGTACATCTATTTTGCAGAAACACAGGGAGAGGATAATGAACTGGCTAATCCCTTCCTTCAGTATGTTAGTCCTAGCCTTCGCCATGGATTTGTTTGGTAAGCACTACTAGATCGAGTGAGCCTACCCGGCATGCCCATCAAGAACATTACCATTGACCGTTCGTGTTCTTTGGCAGGACTGCACATGAACAAGCCATTGTACACCCTGAGCTACACCTTAGCCACCGCCGGCGCCGCGGGGCTCCTCTTCTCCGGAATCTACACGCTGGTCGACATCTACGGGTATCGGCGGCCGACCATCGCAATGGAATGGATGGGGATGCACGCGCTGATGATATATGTCCTTATAGCTTGCAACATCTTGCCCATATTCATCCACGGCTTCTATTGAGGGAGCCCAAGAACAACCTTGTGAGTTTTGGCCGATGCTGTAACCTTCCTTATTTCAGCCAGATTAACGCAACTGAAAGTCGGACCCGGCCGATTTTGTCGATCGGCATCTAACGAGCTTGACTTGATGGTTTTGTGTTGCAGCTGAAGTTCATCGGAATTGGAGCATGAGGTGATGAACTGATGACGGTATACGAATACGGATATTATTTAGGATTCTATTCGAACAGAGATAGAGAAACACGTGCATTCAGGCCAAGTTTTGCTATACGGCCAGTGCATCATTGTTGCTGCACAGAGTGCCTTTCTCTGTGAGCTCTTGTATATGATAAAAAGCCTGTTGTATATAATAACGACACGATTTAAAAGGAAAATATGGTAGTATAGACTATAGAGATGTTACGTGACCTTATTTTTCGCGACCATTCCTTGTCACGTTTTCATTAGGAGGAAAGAGATTTTGTAGTACAATCGAGCACGGTAATTTAAACCGAACACTCTCCTAATTGTTTGTTTTTCTGGTTCAGTTTTTCATTCAAAAAATTGGGCGAACACTTGCCTTTTTATTTCTTCGTTAATAGAATCGCGTGGCAAAACTTTTGTCGCCCTTTCGAAAAAAAAGTTTAAACCGAGACCCCTATGGCACAACAAAATAACAAAACTCGAAGAGACCAAAATCATAGTAGAGCGGCGGCGACTTTATTCTAGTGACAAAAACTTCACCGAGATGATCAGTTGTAGCATCTCTTTTCGGGCGGAATTCCCACAATCAACGTTGGATAAATTGACCTAATAAGCCTTAAATCAAGGGTCAAGATCTCAGAAACGTGTGCGAGGCGGGGCGGAGGGCAAATGGACTCGACCCGGTGAGAAGGCGGACCGACTTGTCTCTAACAGGCAGGCCCCCTCTACTTTAGTGGGCCGCCTTATAGAGTGTTAGTCTTCCCAAGTTGGTTTTGTTGTAAAATGAACATCTTTTTTATCCGTGCCACAATTATAGCAAATAATATATCTATTTTGATCGTCTCGAATGAGATCTTCATAATGGTGCACTCCATTTAATCATTTGAGATAGCTCTATTTGGTGAAAAACTAAATATCCTGCAAAACATATGAAAGCACCAAAACTTGAGGAACAAAAATAGAAAAAAAAACTCACATTAGGTTTAGCGATAATCAGGCTCGAACTGATTCCACCATGTCAAGATGACACTCTACGCTGAGTTATATCCCTTCCCCGTCCATCGAGAAAGAGAATTAACAAATCCCAAGGCAAAGGGGCGAGAGACGCAAGGCCAAGCCACTCTTCCTCCGGGCTTTCTTTCCGCACTATTATTGATCGCCACATAATGGGAAAAAATGGATTCAATTATCAACCGGTCCTATCAAAAATAGGATTGACTATGGATTCGAGCCATAGCACATGGTTTCATAAAATCTGTATGATTTTCGGTTGCTAGTTTAAAAACACTTTACCTACATTGGTGATAGAACTTAAGGTTATATGCAGGTGAAAATGATGGTTGACAATTGACGTTATGACAATCAATAGAGACCGCACCAACAACGCTTATGGTGTGGTAGCCACCGTGTAAAAAGGGAATAAGGCCCGTGACGATTCGGTCGAAAACTTGATACTCGAGAACAGTGGGGAGCGGTTCCAGAGAGGCTTGCCGGAAGGCACACTAGAGACCTACTTGCACGTGCGGAAGGCTTGAGGCTACCGATAGAGTTACTTTCGACTTCGGAGGTTGGCCCTTGCATGGGCTTCCTTGCGAGGGGTATCCGCGAGGACTAGGGCAATGCGTGAGCATCTCGATACCTTGGTAAAAGAAATACTAGTCAGTCAATGAAAGTTTGGATCTTTATCACCCTTTTACCTTCCACATCTATATTATGTACCTTGGTTATGTGCTTACTTTCCTCGCTTAGTTTGATAGGATAGTTGATAGGATTAGAACCTAAAGTGCATAACTCTTTTACGGTAGAGATAAAAACACATTTTACAAAATTGTAGCTGCACATTTAGATAGTTTGTTTAATTGCATAGGTTTTGTTAAGGTGAAAATTAGAGGTTAACTAGTTTTTAAGTTGTCTAATTCACCCCGCCACCTCTGTCATAATCTATTTAGATTCATTCCCTCACAAGCTTAAAATTGATTCTCTACTACTTTAAGTGGCTAACCAGTTCAAAGAAATTGTTTGGAGTTCATTGTTGACAGTAGTTAACATCGAGCTTCAAGAAATTGTGAATGGTCTTATAAAAATTGTCAATGGTCTTATCAATACATAAATGTATAACTCCCCAGGAATTTCAATTGCACTTATATTCATCATCTGTAGGACTTGGGTTCAAGCTTTCCCCGACCCCTTTTCATCAATGGACTCGACGTCTACGAAGGAGTGTGGTTCGTTCGACAAATTCCTACCTCTATCCGAGGTGTTTGGGTTTTGCAAAACTCCATAGACATGCGTAAGAGAAATGCTATCCATCATGAACCATCATGGTAACTCTAAGAAATGTGTAAAAACATTCACCAACATAGGACTAGGGTTTAAACTAACAACTTCCATGAGTTTTTGTGAATTTTGTGTTTTTGCAGGGTTTGAAATGTAAAAGAGCAAAAGAGGACCCACATGTTGGATTAAAAAGCATATTCGAATGGGCACCAACACTAGAAGGTTCTACAGGACATGAGAGAACTCCTCGTTAGAAGCGGACCCGCCCGACCAAGGCACATGCCGGGTAGCCTGTGGGCCCCACCAGGAAGCCTCGGCTTCTATGTTGGTTCCTGCACCGCCTTAAATATTGCATACATGCCATTGTTCAAAGTTGTTTTGATCCGAGGCCTTTGGATTAACAAATCCCCCCTATAAATACATCCATGTGTCTCATTGATCGAGCATCCTCATCTTGGGTAGGAACTCTGAGCCTCCTCTAAAATCCTCAACTTTTTAGCTTTGATGAAACATTAATCTTAACTACCTCTTCTCTCAAGGAGCATGTTCGCCGATTGTGCCTCTCACCCTTACATAGGGTACATTTCTTCTTAGATTTATCTGAAGAATCAAACCGACTTCAGCTTTTTCTTCGGGGCACCTCTACCAGGCACATGCATGGGATCCAAGACATCTATGGGCTCTATAGAATCAACATCTAGGGCTTGCAGCAACACCGGACCATACCTCTTGCCTCCGTTCTCTCCTGTACTTGGCAGGATCATAGCAGCTTCCTCATGCAGAACGCCTTTGAGCCGCTCATATGCATCATCAAAATGAGATGCAATGAAGCATGCGATGTGGCGATATTGCATAGCTCACCGTAAACTCTGTAGCATATCCGGTATAGTCATACATGATGCTCTTCCTTATAGGAGGAAATGCACTCCTCCCCCCCGCGCCCCTGTCCACCTTTTTCAAAACATAGCAGTCAGGAAGCCGTCGCTCTTCATGATGTTCGAATACAAAGAAGATGTGTGAGCAGGGGAAAACCAAGGCAATCGTAACTTAAGACAAGAACAAGAAATTCCCTTGATTGCCTCCATCAACACATATCTCACATTCCACATGGTATTCTACAGGTCTCCTTTATCATCCCCGCCAACAATATACTTTATCGTATCATAGCCATCATCAATCTCCATCGAGAAAACACTTTTTGGTCGCTTTTATGCTAAACCGCATCGTGGCAAAAACACAAGGGGTGAACATTTCGCAGCCTCTTTTCTCAATATTTGAAGCATCTTGTTGTAAGCATGGCAAAGAACTCGATGCTACAAAGTCTTGAATCGCTTCATTAACGCCCATTCGCGAAAGGTAGTGGTCAAAATGCTCTACCGACTCATACAAAGTGTCATTTTACGATCCAAATGTACATGAAGCTTGGAGTTTAGGCTCTCACTCCGTTGGTTGCTCCTTAGGCCTAAAAAGCACGTGCCAACTTGATAAACAACACATCGATTTTCCCCGCTCTCATACATCCCATACAACAACGACTCAGTATCAGAACATCATTCTCATTCAAGAATTTGAGCCATTTTTCTCTCAATCTCTTCTATGGTGCAACTTGATCATAAAGGAAATGCCTCAAATCATCCTTCACAAACACCATCATCAAGATTACACACAATGCACTCCTCAATATGCCATATGCATAACCTATGCGATGAATTTGGCCACACCACCCCGATTGCTCTCTGCATAGATAGAGAGGTCTCCATCGGTGATCACTGAAAACCGGATGCTTCGAGCCATGGCATTAGAGAATGTGCTAAGCATCCACACACATGACTCTATGTTCTCCTTGGAAGTAACTCCACATGCAAAAAGAATAGTGTCGCCATGCTGATTCATCCCGACAAAAGGAACAAGGGGCAGGTTGTACTAGTTCGTTTTGTATGTGCCGCCAAACACTACCACATCACCAAATGTTGTATAATCAAGCCTCCTCTGAGTATCACACCAGAGCAGCCCCTTGAGGTGCCCTTTTTCATCAGTCCTGTAGTCGAAGAAGAAATCAAGATCCCTACGTCTGCATTATGTCAGGTAACTGATGACTGTGTGAGCATCACCAGCAGCAATTATGGCTGCCTTATTGAGATGGCAGAAATTATACAAGTCTCTTCTTATAAATCCAACCTTCTCATACCCACCGTACCACTTTTCCATTATATCCATTATCTTGTGTTTGCGGATACCACAAATTTGCATCTCCACAATATCGACTTTCTGCTCATCTCGATTCCTCTTTGTGAGCGTAGAAAACAAGCAAGGTCTTGTTCCACCATTTGATGGTTGTGCTCATAGATGAAACGCTTCACATGAAACATCCTCGTCCTAATCCCATGCAATCACTAGTCTAGTAGGGCTGCCACACCGAGTAATGTTCGCGGCTTCCGCTTCCTATTCTCCCTCTTCGGCTCATTATCTTCGCGGAAACCTTCTGGCGCAAACAAAATGCCGAAGCCAAAGGGTCCTCCCATTGTCGCCTTTGTCTCACTCACAATAATCTTTCCCGATACTAAATCCTTTCCCCAAAGCGTACTTGTTGTAAAACTTGTAGGCTTGTTCTTTTGTCATCAAACACAACAATCTTATTGTATTCACCCGCCATTTAAATTCCCTCTGCAGCAAACAACATCATCAAACAAATTTAAATTACGTAAAACATCAATTTCCATAAATTTAATTGCATCACTTAGTGAAGTCGAGGCAAAAGAACCACGACACACATGCTTATTTTCTACTTCATTGAAAAGGTAGATGGGCTTTGCAACGGCAGATAAACCGGATAGCTATGCGGTACACATTTGTTTCTAGAAAGAAGAACAGATAAAAGAGGTTCGAGACTCCATGTCTTAATGCTTCAAATCACAAGTCATCGAGACCAATATCAAACCGTGGCAAACTTTGGAAAAATAATGTCCTAAAATTTAGCATGTGACAAGCGACAAATTTAGCATGTTAAATGTAGTAGTAGTTAAATCACACCTAAAAATTGCAAGAATTAGAAAAGTAACACTTGTTTGGTTGCAAGGGTTTTGAGGGTTAAAACTACACCTAAAAATTTCATGTCCACCATGATGAGGACATCACCACGCTGGACACGCCTACGCCACGATCTTCCCCAAGTTGCAATTCATCTCCAACTCAGCTGCCACGTCACCCTCGGATTCAGCAGACACCCTCATACGATATCGAAGCGGGCGATCTTGGACTCTATGGAAAGGGACGACGACGCCCGTCGTTTTTGGATCTGGTCCCGGCTCCGGATGGCCCGTGGATCATTACGTGTGACCACGGCAAGGTCTTTGCGTCACCTATTTTGGGCCAATTTGGTCATGTATCGTGTCGGGCCTTAAGCCCAAGTTGTGGACGCCCAACCCCGGCCGCCCTCAACCCTAGGTCGCGTCTTAGACTATAAACATAGCCGCCGCGCTAGTCTTTGGGGTTTTGTTTAGTTTGAGTTTTCCTTCGAGAAACTTGATTGATTCATTGTAACCGTGAAGATTATTCCGCTTACGGTAATCCAGGGGCCCTGTTCTTGTTCTCCACACCTGTGGCGATTAGTCCTTTGTGATCCGAACTTGAACACCATCATCTCAATTCTTCATTCATATTTGCAATATTCAGATTGCGTTCTTAATCGTTCTTGCTTGTGTTCTCGATTATTTGGCGGGAAAGCCTTCTTGGCGAGGTCAATCAAGTCGTGCTTGGTTGATAACCATTGGAGCAATGGTGTAGCGGTTGCGGGGTCGAGTTTGTGTTGATTCGCCGGACCGTCAACGTCGAAGTTCTCCACCAATCGATTTACCACGCACCTCACGGAAGATCGGGCCGGACCCTATCACACCATGAGCCAACATGCAAATTGACTTCACACGGTTGCCTCCACTCCATCCATGCAAACCGATCGAACCCCCGACAACCAAATGATATCTCAAAATCTGTCCATAAATGACAACCAAACTATACTTGCTCACATAAAAATGCAACTACTCTCTTTGGAATCAAATTAATAATCAAATGTACTTTATTACAAAAGTTATTCACATGAGTTTTTTTTTTAAGTTTCAAGAAAAGTGATCAATGCTTGCACTTTTCACATCAATCACAAATGCATGTAGGATGAACCAAATCAATAGGCACATTACCAACACTAAAACCATATGTTGTTATGCCACACATACACAAATGATGTAAAATCACTAAATCGGTGTTTCTTAAGCCCGATCAATAACTAGTAGAAAGTGCTAAACTTTGAGGAATCTCTGAATCTTGCATTTCAGAGTTCAGACACGGACAAGAATCTCTGAATCTTCCAATAAGTTTGCTAGATAATGATTCAACCATAATTGCGACTTTCACATGACACCATTCTAATGCAAATAAAACGAAAACATCGATATTGAGGTGTGAACTGGGGTATCATTCCAAATCAAAAACTGCACTATGTACAATTATTCAAGTGATGACCAAACAATGTTGTAAATGTAATCAACAAGGCCACAACTACGAAGCACAAAAATGCAAGATCATATTTTCCGGGGAACTACCACGACTATCGCATGAAAGCTACACTAAGAGTATTTGGTTTCCTAAGGGAGGGCACACACCTAATCAACAGCTTGGTGACGCGTCCCACTTTTGGCTGTTTTTCGGAAATGGAGATGAGACAAGCCGGATCAGCCGTTGCCTAAAGTGGCACCGTTGGTTGGGTGGCGCACTGTTGTCTTGGGCACTTTTTGCTTGAGTGTCGTTGTCGACTTGGGGACGAGGGGACTGGGAAGAGGATAGGACCGCACGCCGTGCAAGGGCGGCGGCACATCCAGACGACAAAGATCGACGCCTAGGGCGAGGGGAGACGGCGGCGCCGGCGGCTAGGGCGAGGCCATGAGGGAGACGATGGTCTTTGGTGGCTTGGACAAGGCCCGCGAGGGAGGCGGCTGGCGGCAGGGTTTTTGGCAGCGCGGCGCTGCGTGCGTGGGGCGAGGCCGCGAGGGTGTTCGCAAAGGGAGGCGGCGGCGCCGTGCCTTGGGCGAGGCCGCGAGGGGGTCCGAGATCCGCGTGGGGGTTGTGCCGCGGTGGGGTGGGGTTGGGGGTGGTGTTTTGGATGCGCAATGGTTGTAAGGTCTAGATGGCTAGAGGAGGGGTGAATAGCCTATAAAATTTCCTACAAGCTCAATTAACAAACCGATTAGTATAACAAAAGGCGTAAACGCGGTTTGCACTAGCTCTATTGTCTTGCAAGCCTCTAGTGACAATTCTAGCAAATTGCTATGATCTCTAAATCAATCAAAGGCTATGTGTAGGATCCGATGGAAGCCTAGAGGGGGTTGAATAGGCTGACCCCTAAAAAATCGAATTGTTCAAACTTCAACACATCGTCGTCTTGATATGCGGCGCACTGCCGCGTATAGGCACGGCACCGCCGCGTGAAGCCGACGATTGAGACGCAGACGAGAAAGAACTTCTCTCGGCCGGGGGAGGCGGCCTTTGCAGCGTGTCCAAGCGGCACCGCCGCGTATGTATGTAACCCGAACACCACCAAAGTAAATCCACGAAGCTGGAGTTTGGTGCTCAAGGTTTCTATTTGTTCCGCACACAAATACTACGCAGACAACCGGGCAAATATAGCGTAAACCTTGCAACAAAGTAGATCGGACGAAACCTTATCTCATAAGATAGAATATTCAAGAATGTAAAGAACACAAGTGACACAAGGATTTAACCCGTGGTTCACCGTCGCCCACAGGCCGGGTTACGTCCATGTTGTTGAGGTTGCCACACAAGGCTTAGTTTGCCCACCGGCTTGCTTTTTCCCTCGTTCACAAGTCTAGGGAGTTAACCCTAGAGATGTGGGGTAATGTATTGCTGATTGTGTGAGGTTACAAACCTCCCAAGGCTGCCACACGAAGGGGGCAAGCTCAAGGGCGACGCCTAGCCATCTAGGAGCAAGCTCCAAGAGTAAAGAACCCTAGGGTTCTGGCCAAACGTGAACCAAATGCTCTTTTGAGTGGGGGAAGTAGTAGATCCGGCCTCCAATCGAAGTTTGCTGCCTTTTCCCTCAAAAATCCCTGGTAGGAAGTGAGAGATTGAGTGGGGAGCTCAAGGTGCTTCAATGGAGGTGAGAAAGAGAGTAAGAGGTGCTCCTGGCTGTTCTGGTCGGGAGGAAGAAGAAGAGTGAGCAGTAACCGTTGTGGGAGGGGTAGGATGGGTATTTATACCCCACGAGCCCAATCGGTCAAAGTTAAGTGTGGCACTTTGCCGCACTTAACACGCGGCATCACCCGCACCATGCGCTGCACCGGCCAGCGCTAGCCTGTCGACAAAAGGTGTGAAACTTGAAGAATTGCCGGCCGATCGGGCTTGGAGTTGTATTTTTGTTAATACGATTTGAGGTTTAGAGCACTTGGTCCACTGATACCCGAGAATACTAGGATCCCTCTTGATAGTACGGCATTTCCTAAACTCAAGATGCACAATATAAAATAATTTAAACGCCTTGATCCGGAAACGCCACCATCTAGTTCATTTGATACCTTTGGACCTGTACATCAACTCCTCACTTTATTTCCTGCATGTCATCTTCGTAAATCTCATTAGTCCCCTAATTCGGTGGTCATCAACGCCAAAACCCACTTAGAGCTTGATTGCACTTACAATCTCCCCCTTTTTGGTGATTGATGACAACCAAATTAGAGCTTACATAAAATGTAAAGTCAAACTTAGATTTCAAAAGCCAAGGATGTAGGAGCCTCCCCTAAATATGTGAATGAGTTTTGAATTCTCATTGTTGACATAAGAGGTCAATTTCACATATTTAGGTGTGTGGTGAGACCTCCCCCTAAATGTGTGAGTGTGATTTGAATTCTCAATTCGACATGAAAGTCAAGTCACACATTTAGAAGGTGTGCAGGGGCTCCCCCCTACATCCATGATTGTTGTGGGGTGCTCAACAAGATGTCACAAGTATAAAACTGTGATGCATATTACAAATATGACTGATCGAAAGCCTGAAGAGTTGTTTGTGCGCACTAATGTGCGCGGCATTTATGCTAGCGAGGGGGCCTTAACGCAGCGCCTATCGGCAGAACAAATAGACAAAACAAACATCCACGGCATATATGACATGATATATAAATAAAACTTGCGGTAGATTATCTAAAAACAAAGTTTAAGCATTCAACAGACCAAATCCGAGAAAAAACAAGTTATAGGTGGCATTATTACATAAAATAGAGTTTCTCTCTCAAACTCACACCTAACAAATTACTCTCAAAGAATCTAAACTCGAAGCACACGGCTACATAACAACCTCGAACCATCTCCGTATGTCGAAAAAGTTTGACCCCACTCATTTCTTCTAATTTTCTCCCCTTTGGCGTCAAACACCAAAAGATCATGGAAAAGAGAAGAAAAGACGCGGAGTCACTCCTCACTAGAATCATCCCGCGGTGGAGGCGGTGTCCTCATCCTCCTCGAGGAAATGACTGCACTAGTCTGGCAGAGCGACGAGTGGAGCGTCGAGCTAGAATCTGGCCGAGAGAACGAGCCAAAGCGGTCCGAGAGGTCCCGGTGCGAGCTGGTGGTCCGAAAAAGCTCGGGAGGTAAATGCTGCTGTGGCCTAGGAATAGCGAGGAGGGAATGGAAGTCCTTGCTTCTCCCTAACACTCTTGAATGCACGCCTCACCTCCCTGCGCATCTCATAAGTCTGCTGCTGAATGAATATTGAGTGCCCAAAGATGGCCTTGATCCACTTCTTGATCTTGGATCGAGAGCCCTTTGTGCCTAGAGCTAGAGGGCTCCCTCTAAGTCCTCTCTCCCGGTGAGGTGCCTCCGGTGAGTGGGTACGCCACTAGTCTTCCCTCCTTCCAAGCCATGGGTCTTCTCAATATTGTAGGCTACATGGAAACAGTCCTTGGAATAAATCTTCCCTGTGACCCTCTCAATCATGAACATGAGGTAGGGAGCGTAAGGCAAGTTCCTCCTAGAATCATCCATGGCATTAGCTAGCTGCCTCCAAATAAATCTTCCCACAAAAGTCTCATCATTTCTGAAATGTGCTAGAAGATTCCTAGCATAGCCATTGATGTCTAAAGCTGCCCCATCCTTGGGATCAATGGTGCATCTACACAAGTTGTTCATCACATAGAAAAAGTCCTTCAAACCCTTCCTCTTGCCATCAGCTTCCCTTGGCTTTGCCCAGCAGTCTCTGATCACCTTGATCTCAACAGGCTCAATCTCATGGATATCAGTAAACTGCTTGTGGTCAGCCCCAAAACCAAGGATCCGGCGTGAAGGTGACAAAGTCCAACCTGTAGTGCTTCTGTCGGTCATCCGATGGATGGTATCACCACTTTCCCAGTGATAGGTAGCATGGAACTGACTCAGGATCTCCTCATTTCAATCATGCTTGAATGCCATGATATCTGTCAGCTCAAACCTGTCACAAGCCTCAATTGCCTCATTGAAGGCATCCTCTTCCTTCTCAGCCATCCTTTCAAAGTCTATGTAGTGTATAGTGGTGATCTTGCTCTTGGATGAGTGAAAGAGGACTGTCAGATAGAAGTTTGAGTAAAAAGCCACCCAAAACCTCTCATCAATGCCTTCTGTCTTCTCATCTGCATAGACATTGTAGCTCTAGCATCGACCACTTCCCTCGCTTCACGAGGTAGCTCACAACTGGGATGGGCTGAGTATTTTGGGGCCGCCATCTCAAAGACACCCTCCTTTCGGCACCATGTAGTCGTTGTCATAGATGGATAGGTGCTTTCGGGAGTGCCTTGGTCACCATCAGGCACAATGGTGTACCCATACTTCTTCTTTCTTTGCTCCTCGGTGAGTCCAGCTGACCCCTTCGGGCTTTGCCACCTGCCCCTCTATTCAAATTCTTCCTTCCATGGCCTCTCTTCTCAACAACCTTGACCCTCATCTTCCTCTTGCCATGGGGATCACCACCAGGATCCATCTATGCACAAGATAGGATTTTGGTAAGAAACTGCATAAGATAGAGTGTATAGTGGTCAAACATATATAGGAGAAAGATTAGGAAGATGAAACTTGATGTGATGAGCAAGTCGTCGAGGTTGAAGCACAGGGGCTTCGCGGCTGCTTACCCAGCGCATGCACGGCACCGCCAGTGTCATGCACTGTGCACCGCCGCCTCCCTTGCTTAAAGCATCAAATCTCATCGCCAAATATTTCGATACATCTATTCGACACAATTTACATTTCTATCACAATTTTCAAAGAGCCAAATCATGAAATAAGTGCATTTTGCCCATGGATTGAAAAATGAGCATGAACTAGAGTGAAAATATTCCTGGTATTTGGAGTCAAATTGATTTTCCGGTTCAATCAAGTAGGTGATTTGAGGGATATTTGTTGGAAGCAGACTAAGAACATCAAAGTTCTATTTGGGGGACGGCAATGCCGCGCCCTCCCCTAAATCACCTAAGTCATGGAAACACGAAATCCATCGATTCCAACCTTCTAAATCATTTCACTAGAGTTCATACATCACTAGGGAACAAGAATCCATGATCAAAAAGCGCACATTGCATAGATCGGGCAAGAAATTTCAAGGCTAGGGTTAGGTTACCTTCGCCGTGGATTGAGGAGAGGAGAGAAGAAAACTGCTTTCGGGGAAGAGGGAGCGAGCCGTGTGTGTGACGAGCAAGAGGGGGCGGCGGCGACGCCCGGCGACGCGGAGATCGGCGGGCGGCGTAGCTCTGGGGCGGCGCGCGGCGGCGAAGGGGCGATGGCGGCGCTCGGTGCTCACGCCGCGAGAAGGAGGTGAGCGCGTCTTGGCGTTGGGTCACGGGAGGAGAAGGAGAGACCGGTCGGGCGAGGGGTAGAAAAGGAAAGAAGAAAAACTCTTTTGGCCCGGGCACGGTTCGGACCTGGACTGGGCGCGAAACCCTAAATACGGCACGCCGCGCCAGGCGAAGGCGTCTACCGCCGTGCCTGCGCTGCACTGCCGTGTAGACACGCTGGCGCTGCCGCCCCGGGGAAATAGTCCCTGAGCATATATTGCCATTTTTGACTTATTCCTTCTCAAACTTGATCATAGGGGACACCAAAATTCATTGCCAGGAACAGATAATCAATACAGAACTATGGCATTGAATTTCGGATTAGAATTTGAAATCCTTTTGAAACACAATATGAAAGTTTTCACAAACTTTTCCTAGGTCAATCTAGTGTCTCAATCAATTTGCATGTGTGCTGGAATTCAAACCAAGTTACGAGAATCGAGAATGTTTAGCTCACTACGCAAAGCACAAAACCTTGACTCATCGAGAGGCTTGGTGAAGATATCGGCTAGTTGCTTTTCGGTGCTCACATGGCAAATTGCGATATCTCCTTTGAGTTCGTGGTCTCTCAAGAAGTGATGACGGATGTCTATGTGTTTTATTCTAGAGTGTGCTTTCAGGGTTATTTCTTGAGTTTGATGGCACTCGTTGTCACAAAGAAGAGGTATCTTTGTGAAATGACATCTGTAATCCTTTAAGGTGCGCTTCATCCAAAGTAGTTGAGCCACGGCATGCACGGGCTGTAACGTACTCGGCCTCGACGGTGGAAAGGGCTACACAATTTTGCTTATTAGAGCTCCAAGACACTAAGGACCGTCCAAGGAATTGACATGTCCCAGAAGTGCTTTTTCGATCTACTTTGCAACCGGCATAGTCGAATCGAATAGCCAAGTAGATTGAACTTGGAACCCTTGGGATACCACAAGCCAAGGTTAGGAGTGAGGACTAAGTATCTCAAGATTCTCTTAACAGCCACATTGTGACATTCCTTTGGATTAGCTTGAAAACGAGCTCACATACACACACTAAGCATTATGTCCGGCCTAGAAGCACAAAGTAAAGCAAAGATCCAATCATGGAGCGATATACCTTCATGTCCACGGCTGGACCCTCCTCATCAAGATCAAGATGTCCATTGCTTGGCATTGGAGTTTTGATTGGCTTTGCCTTGACCATATCAAACTTCTTTAGCATGTCATGGGTGTACTTTGTTTGGCAAATGAATGTCCCTTCCTCCATTTGCTTGACTTGAAACCCGAGAAAGTACTTCACTCACCCATCATGGACATCTCAAATCTCTTGGTCATTGTCCTACTAAATTGCTCAACATACATATTGTTAGTGCTACCAAATATTATGTCATCGACATATATTTGGCATACAAAGATATCATTGCTAACTTTATGAGTGAAGAGAGTAGGATCAGCTTTGCCTATTTCAAAGCCTTGGTTGAGCAAGAATTCCTTAAGGCATTCATACCATGCTCTAGGTGCTTGCTTAAGCCCATAGAGCGCCTTTCGGAGCTTGTAGACGTGGTTGGGAAACTTGGGGTCTTCAAACCCGGGTGGCTGCTCAACATACACCTCCTCTTGTAGTGGACCATTGAGGAATGCACTCTTGACATCCATTTGGAACAGCTTGAAGTCATGATGGGCAGCATAGGCTAGAAGGATGCGAATTGCTTCTAGTCTTGCCACCGGTGCATAGGTCTCATCAAAGTCCAAGCCCTCTACTTGAGTGAAGCCTCGAGCAACCAATCTTGCCTTGTTTCTTGTCACCAACCCATCTTCATCTTGCTTGTTGCGGAAGACCCACTTAGTACCAATGATGTTCATCTTGGGTCTTTCCACCAAGTCCCACACTTGATTTCTCTTGAAGTTGTTGAGCTCTTCTTGCATGGCCAACACCTAATCCGGATCCTTGAGAGCATCATCTACTTTACGTGGTTCCAAGGATGAAACAAACGAGTAATGTTGTGAGAAGCGGCTAGATGAGATCGAGTGGTAACTCCCCTTTAGGGGCTCCCAAGGATGTTGTCTTGGGGTGGTCCCGTTGAATTGTTTGTCGTAGTCGTGGGTGTCCAACGCCTTATCGCATGTTCTTCTTGATCTTCATCATATTCATCATCGGCTTCAAGAATTGGAGCGAGATCATGTGGTCGAACGGTGATGCGGGTGGATCGATCGGCTGGCGAGGTAGGTGGCGCGGCAGCTGCCGCGATGGTCGGCACCGCGCGACCGGACACCTAAATAGGCGTCGCGTTGCATTTGGTCATCGAGCACGTCGGCGGAATCTTGTGCAACAACGGCAGGTGGATCCTCCTCTCCATTAGCTTGATCTTCTTGAGGTCTTATGTCACCTATAGCCAATTGCTTGATTGCCTCACAAGGTGGATCCTCCTTTCCTACAACACTTTGATCAACTTGCTCTACTTGAGAGCCATTAGATTAGATCAAATGTCACATCTATAGTGATTTCAACCCTATCGGTGGTTTGGTTAAAAACACGATAGGCATGCTCATTTGACCCATAACCAAGAAGAAAAACCTTCATCGACTTTAGGTGCAAACTTAGAGGTTCGGGGCTTCTTGTTAAGAATGAAACATTTGCACCCAAACACCCTAAAGTATGACACCTTAGGCTTGTTACCGGTTAAGAGCTCATATGAAGTTTTCTTGAGTTTCTTGTGTAGATAGAGGCGGTTGATGGCTTCACACCAAAAGATGTCCGAAGTCTTGTACTCATCAAGCATTGTCCTTGCCATCTCTATGAGTGTACGGTTCTTTCTCTCTACTACACCATTTTGTTTGGGGTATATGCAGCTGAAAACTCATGCTTGATGCCCTCTTCATCAAGATACTCTTCAACTTGGGTGTTCTTGAATTCGGTCCCATTGTCACTTCTCACTTTCTTGACAAGGAGACCAAATTCTCTTTGTGCCCTCTTGATGAAGGTTTTCACCTTCTCTTGTACCTGACACTTATCAAAGACAAAGAAAATCCAAGTGAAGCGGGAGTAATTATCAACAATAACAAGTCCATATTTGTTACCCCGATGCTAAGGTAGGCCACCGGTCCAAAGAGATCCATGTGTATCAACTCCAATGGTTGAGTAGTGGTCATCACACTCTTTGGTGGGTGAGGTGCACCTACTTGCTTCAGAAGCTTGGCAAGGTCCACATATCCTGTCTTTGTCAAAACCAACATTTGTTAGTCCAATGATGTGGTTATCTTTCTACAGTTTGGCCAAGTTCCTCATGCCAACATGTGCTAGACGGCGATGCCATAACCAGCCCATGCTAGATTTTGCCATTAGACAGGTCTCAAGCTTAGCCTTACTTTTGTTGAAATCAACTAAGTAAAGCTTATTCTTGAGTTTGCTGTAAAGACAACGAGAGGAATCCTCCTGCGAAAAACTTCCACACCAACATCCGTAAAGAGACAATTGTAGCCTTTCCCACACAATTGTGAGACCGACAAACAAATTATATCCCTAACGAATCAACATGCAAGACATCCGAAACATCATGATTAGTAGTGATAGCAACTTTACCAAGACCGATCACGCTTCTTACATCATCATTTCCAAACCTTATGTTGTTCCTCTCATCATTGGTTTGGGAATATGATGAAAATATACTCCTTTCTCCGGTCATATGATTTGTACGGCCCTTTGTCAAGCACCCAACTTGACCCACCGGAGGAGTATGCCGCAAAACAAGTTTAGTTCACAAGTTTAGGTCCCCTAAGATTCTTGGGACCTTTTACATTAGTCACAAGAACTTTGAGAACCCAAATAGAGGTGTTGCGGTAAATCTTTTCCATCCTTTGCCCATGTACTTTGCATACACCTCCCCTTGCTTTGTTTGCCTTCACTTCAAAGCAAGGATTGGAGTCTAACTTGCTTGCTTTTGCCTTTGATAGATAGGAGTGGCACTTTGGAATAGCCCAGATAATGTTCTCGACTTACGGACCTTCTTCACAGGCTTTTGGACCATCTTCTTGGATCTATTCTGGCGGGGGCAGAGTAGGTGACCTTCCCTTTTCTTGGGGGCGGCGCTGCGCCATCCCTCGCGGCACTGTCGCGTGTGTGCGCATGAACAGCTCGAGTTGGCTTGTGTCCGGCGCTGTGTAGGTCTCTCTGTACCTACTTGTGCCTTTGCTCAAGAATTTGACACATTCGACACCATTGATTAGCTTTTCGACCATTGGTTTTGTTTCCATGCTTTGTCCAAGTCCATCCTTGATTCTTGGATTTCTCCCATCAATGTAGTTTGGCTTCTTTGGGACCTCAACTTTGTTGCTCACCGAGTTGACTTCTTTGGTTTCACCTTCTTTTCTTACCAAAGCAGTGAGCCTAGTGATCTCTTTCTCCATTGCTTTCATGTTGGCAAGGTTAGTGATATAAGCATTCATATCAACATTATAGCATTTACCACAATCTTGACTAGTGGAGGGAGTAGAGGTATCCTTTGTGGCTAAGAGATGTGAGTTGCTCTCCCAAAGAATGCTATGTTTGGTTTCAAGCTCTTTGTGCTTGTCTTGCAAGTCACAATATTTCCCATTAAGGGCAACCATAGCCTTCTTTGTGAGAGCATGGTCTCCTTGCTCATTAGCTAGGCTCTTTTGCAAGGAAGCCACCTCACTTCTCTCAGCTACAAGAGCATCCTTGTTATCAACATAGAGTTTTTCAAGTCTATCAAGTTGACTATCTCTAGTTGCTAACTCCGCTTGGGTACTCTCTAAATCCGCCATTAGTTGAGCAAGAAAGCCTCTAGTTTTAGGATCTAAGTTCTTGGTGAGTCTAACATATTCCTCATCATCACTAGATTCACTTTCATCACTAGAGCTTTCACTAAGATCACTAGATTCATCACTAAGAGAAGGAGAAGGTTTGGGTGTGGGTTTTACCTTCTCATGCTTGGCCATAAGACAAACATGAGTGGAGTCATTTCCTTCCTCATCCTCATCATCGGTCATGTTGTTGAAGAGCTTGGGTGTAGAGGTCTCTTGCATAGCAAATGTTGCAACATGGACTTCCTCTTCACTTGTCTCTTTTGTTGAATCCCACTCATGGCCGATGTGAGCTTCACCCACATTTCTTCCCTTTCTCTTGTATTCTTGTTTCTTGTCTTTGTCATTGTCCTTCTTGTATTTGTTGTTCTTGTTTTCATAAGGGCAATCGGCAACAAAGTGTTGGTCTTTGCCACGGTTGAAGCATGTCCTCTTTTTCTTGTTTGGGAACCTTCGTTTGCACCATCTTGTAGCCATTAGCCTTCATCCCCTTTCCATACTTCTTCAAGAATAGGGCCATGTCATCAATCTTCTTGTAATCAGCCCCATCATCTTCATCATCACTTGAGGAAGAGGTTGCATCTATGTTTTCTTGCATCTTCTTCATTTCCTTGTCTTGACTTGAAGATGCTTGCTTGCTTCCCTTGACCTTGTTGGAGGAGCTTGGCTTGCTTGTCTTGGTTGCCTTGAGAGCCACATCCTTGATCTTGATGCCTTCAAGCTTTGCTTGCAACTCTCCAAGCTTTCTTCTCTCATTAGCTTCCTCTCTTTGCATGTCATAGGTGAGCAGCCTACCAAGCACATCATTTGGAGTGAATTGCTCAAACTTCTTCTTGTCACGGATCAAGGTGACCACTATGTCATTTCTAGGTGTATATGCTTCAAGCATGATCTTGACAATGGTGTGGTCATCTAGATCCTCATCTCCAAATCCTCTAATCTTGCCAACTAGCACCATCAACCGATCAAACATTTCTTGGGCCCCTTCTCCCTCAAGGATCACAAATCGGTTGAGCTTGGCCTTCAACAAGTCAATCTTGGCTTTTCTCACTTTGTCTACACCTTCATATGCAAGCACCAAGGTGTCCCAAATCTTCTTAGCTTCATTGACATTCATCACCCTATTGTACTCATTGCCTTCTAGAGCACTTAGGAGGATGCTTGTGGCTTGACCATTGATGTGGGCGTTGCTTGCTAGCTCATCATTTGTAGGCTCCTTGGGGTTCACCGGTGGCTGAAATCCACTTCACACAACCTCCCAAAGACCCGGGTGAAGGGCGCTAAGATAGGCTCTCATCAAGTGCTTCCACTTGGCATAGTTGGTCCCATCGAAGCGGGGCAACTTTCCCGCGGGCACATTAATGAAGGACTTCTTATCGCGGTTAGTCAAATAAGAAGAATAGTTGAAGCATATGGCGGCGAACTTGTTGTTGTTGACGCTGCCCTCATCCTTCTTCTTTTCTTTCTTCTTCTTCTTGTTGTAGGAGATGTCATCATCTCCATCGTCGGAGCTACTTGATGACTCACTTGACTCCGCGCTTCTTCTTCTTGTCTTTGCTTTTCTCTTGCTTTGCCCTTCTAGCAGCCCCTTGCCTCCACCGAATCAATCTTCTTTGATCTTTTCTTTGAAGCTTCTCGGCAAGCTTGGACGTAGCTTGGTCTTCTAGCTTCTTCTTTTCTCGTTCTTGCCTTCTTGCGTTTTGTCTTGCTTGTCTCGCGACTTTTCTCTCTGGGTCGGTAGCATCACCCTTGATGGTGCTCTCGCCGGGTCGCATCGAGAGAAAGCTCGCCCGCCGGCCCTCCACCTCCTCCACGGGAACGGTGGTCTTGCCTCCTTTATTTGATCCCTCCGGCGCGTCCATACTTTTTAGCGGTGAAGCGTATCTGAAGTAACCTTGCTCGATACCACTTGTAGGATCGATGGAAGCCTAGAGGGGGGTGAATAGGTGACCCCCTAAAAATCGACTGTTCAAACTTCAACACACCAATCGATCTTGATATGCGGCTTACTTCGCCGCGTATAGGCACGGCACCTTGCCGCTGAAGCCGAGACAGAGCGAGACAGAGCAGGAGAAAGAACTTCTCTCGCCAGAGGAGGCGCGGCACTGCCGCGTGTCAGCGGCACCGCCGCGTATGGCGTAACCTGAACACCACCAAAGTAAATCCACGGTTTGGAGTTTGGTGCTCAAGGTTTCTATTTGTTCCTGCACACAAATACTTCACGAACAACGGGCAAATATAGCGAAACCTTGCAACAAAGTAGATCGGGACGAAACCTTATCTCATAAGATAGAATATTCAAGAATGTAAAGAACACAAGTGACACAAGGATTTAACCCGTGGTTCACCGTCGCCACACAGGCTGGGTTACGTCCACGTTGTTGAGGTTGCCACACAAGGCTTAGCTTGCCCACCGGCTTGCTTTTTTCCTTGTTCTCAAGTCTGGGGAGTTAACCCTAGAGATGTGGGATAATGTATTGCTGATTGTGTGAGGTTATAAACCTCCCAAAGGCTGCCACACGAAGGGGGCAAGCTCAAGGGTGACGCCTAGCCGTCTAGGAGCAAGCTCCAAGAGTAAAGAACCCTAAGGTTTCGGCCAAACATGAACCAAATGCTCTTTTAAGTGGGGGAAGGAGTAGATCCGGCCTCCAATCGAAGTTTGCTGCCTTTTCCCTCAAAAATCCCTGGTGGGAAGTGAGAGATTGAGTGGGGAGCTCAAGGTGCTTCAATGGAGGTGAGAAGAGAGCAAGAGGTGCTCTGTTCATTGCTGGTCGGGAGGAAGAAGAGTGAGCGGTAACCGTTGTGGGAGGGGGTAGGATGGGTATTTATACCCCACGAGCCCAACGGTCGAGGTTAAGTGTGGCCTTTGCCCGCACTTAACCTTGGCGGCACAGCGCCGGCGCGCCAGCGCGCTAGCTGTCGACAAAGGTGTGAAACTTGAAGAATTGCTGGCTGATCGGGGCTTGGAGTTGTATTTTGTGTAATGCGATTTGAGGTTTAGAGCACTTGGTCCACGGATACCCGAGAATCCTAGGATCCTCTTGATAGTACGACATTTCCTAAACTCGGGATTCACAATATGAAATAATTTAAACGCCTTGATCAGGAAACGCCACCATCTAGTTCATTTGATACCTTTGGACCTGTACATCAACTCCTCACTTTATTTTCTGCATGTCATCTTCGTAAATCTCATGAGTCTCCTAATTCGGTGGTCATCAACGCCAAAACCCACTTAGAGCTTGATTGCACTTACACTATGTCACTACTCTAACTAGTGAGCAATCCTAATATGATCCTTATGCTAGCAAGAACAACCTACACAAGCAAGTGCTAGCCCTCTACTCAAAGTAATCTAGGAAAGTAATGCTAGAGTGAGAAGCTTGTTATACCGATGAGTAGGGGCAATGAACCAATCACCGGGAAGAAGAAGAACAATCAATCACATGAGGGTGATGATCCAATCACCGAGACAATGAACAAGTTAATTTTGTTCACCGGAGTTCACTTGTACACCGACAAGCTACTCTCGGTTGTGTGACCAACACAAGGATGGTGTTTGAGCTAGGCGGTGCCCCTTGCTAGCCTCAACACACCACTCACAAGTGAGGTACCCAAGACACGAGCAATGTATTCCTTACACTTTGTCTTTCAGACGAGGAGTGCGTGATCCTCTCACAATTTCGCTGGGAGGTGGCCAAGAAACAATCTCCTCTTCTTGCCAACAACTCCACCAAATCACCAAGCCGATTTGGGAGCGGGTGTCTCCAAGAGAAACAAGAAACCCACCGTCTCACAACGATCCCCAAGTGCCTCTAGATGCAAGAACTTCGATGCAAATGCACTTGGATCAACTCTTCTCTCAAGAATGAAGCTCAAATCAAGAATGAGAGAGGAGGAGGCTTGCTTGCTTGCTCTAGTGTGTTAGGAATGATTCAAATGACCAAGAGAGAGAGCATTGGCCGGCCAAAGGGGTATATATAGGCCACACCACGAAATGTGGCCGTTGGGGTGCAAACCACGCACAAATCACCGACCAGGACAAGATCGGCCGGACTCACCGGTGAGTCCGTCGGTGGGTCCGTCACAACCGACAACCCCAAAGCAGACCGCGGCCCCCGCTGATCGAATCGGTCCGCAGCGTCCCGGCCGGTGCTTCGGTCAAGACAGGAAGCATCCGGCCGATGCGTCCGTCGTAAAACCCTCGGCCGAAAACTTCAAACATGCTCTCTGGGGACGCGGTCACCGGTGCGTCCGGTCCCGGAATCTTCGTGCTTCCGGCCGGCGTCCGGCCACATCCGAAGCCGCGAATTTTTTCGCCGTTGTGTTGCCATTTCTTCGCCTTTGCTCCAAACCGACCTCCGTCACTTGTTTCTTGTTGCCGACACGTCGAAGAACACCCCGACACCATGTGTTAGCATTTTTGAAAACATTTTCGACAAGTGCGGAGTTAGCTCTTTAGGTTAGAATGCATGCATATGAATTTTGAACCTAAAGGCCTTTGGAGGACCGATATATGCGATAAGTTTCCCTCTTTATAGTACGGCTTATCGATCCTATAATCACTCACACCCTCTATGGTGTCTTGAGTGTGAAATCAAAAGCCCTATGGTTATACCTTTGCCTTGGGGACAATTGATCTCGAAACTCCACCGAGTTAGATGCTTGATCACCTTTTGGATCACCTCGATCCATCATCCATGATCACCATGCACCAACTCAAGCACGCGACCAATCTCCAATCTAGTCAAACACTTAGCATCGAGAGATTAGTCCTTAGGTGTCACTAATTAGCCAAAACCAAACTAGAGATCTTCAATGGCCAAAATGCCCTTGAGCGAATAAAAAGAGCACAAATGATTATTTTTTGAGAGGCGGTGGGAGGCGTTAGGAAGCATTTTCAAGCATTGTAAAAGGGCTCATCTTTGAGATACTTTTAATTGTTCTCGGAAGTATGCATTAATGAGCATTTAATATTTAATTATTTTATAAACTTTTTAGAACACAATGTTTTGAGGACCCTACATATCTATTTTAACATATATTAGCTTTTGAGTCACATCAAAGTTTATTGATAGTATTATTCAAGAAATATGTGAGTGTCAAGACATTAAGCTTAGAGAATTTTATTACTTACAATGTTAATCTTTGAAAACTTCAAGACATGTAAATGGTGTATCTCGAATAGTAACTCATTATAACTGTGCATATCTAATTTTATCAATATGTGTTATCATCATGCAAAATAAATATTAGAGAACTTAGTTCATAAGTCCTTGGAATCTTTATGGAATAATATTGGAGTTTTATGTAAATTCCTTTATGTGGTGATTCTCGGTGATAGTCCAATCAAGATCTAATAAGTATGTTCATTGTATATGTGATATCTTTTTAATGCATACATATCGACATGGCATGCTAAGGTTTAAAGCGGTGGAGATATAAAAAATTAGAGATAGAGGGCGAAAAACATTTTTAAGGTTTAAAGCGGTGGGGATAGAGAAGTAGTGATAGAGAGCGGTAGAGATAGATAGAGAGCGAACATCACAAATCATATGTTATTCCTCTATAAATAGTCATTGATCCCTCAAGTTCTTCAAACACCAAAAGAAGCACCGGAAGCATAGCAACCTCAACCTTCGAATCTCATGGGCTCTGTAAATTTCCATGTCCTAATCATTGATGATAATGAAGATGATGCAAACCATATGAGGGAGATGCTCCATCAACAAAACATTCATGGTTAGTTGCACAATTTTTTGTCGAACTCCACTAAATAATTGTGAAAATGATCCTTAAGGATTTGTTGAAATATAAGACTATGATTATTTTTTTTGTATTTATTATTTATTTTTGTTATTTTCTTTTATTACAAATAATCCTTGACTTTGGCTTGCCTGTTCAAAGTGACAGTGTTTACATGTCCCATAGAGGCATTGGATTTTCTTAAAGATCACACTCAAGATATTGATTTATTATTGGTGGTCGTGGACATGGAAGAGATACTGGGTTTTGAGTTCCTTGACATGGCCACAGAGATGTATGAAAACATCCAAGTGATTAGTAAGTGTGTACTTTCTTACTAAATGGATTCCAATTCATATATGCACTTGCATCCCTCTCTAGATTCCATGATTACTCTCTTCTTCAAAATTGTTAAGCTAGTGTGTTTTATCTTTGTTACAATGATGTCAACTATGACAATAATAAATATTATGATGTGATGTGTAAAACTTGGTGCACGATTTTTAGTGAACAAACCTCTTGACTCAATTACCAATCGTAACTTATGGCAATGTCTTGACCTTGGGGATCAAAAGATAAATATTATTAGAAATCTCTTTAAAGGTTATAATTTTTTATAGTTGCTAATTAATTTCTTTTTATAATTATTTGAGTTTCTAGAACTTCTAATAACTTTAGCTAGGATTAAAAAAAAGAGATATAATATGTAAGAGAAGGATTCATCATCATAGTTCATAAAACTACTAATAAAGAATAAACAATTCACATAAATATCCCAACAAACCCATACGCATAGTTGGTAGAAATGGAAGACCCTGCTCACTAGCCAAACAACTATAGTGCCGCATTGGATTGGTTTATATGCTTGCATTTCAAAAGTGCTCACCAGTTCTCACATTTCCTAAATTTTGTTTATTTTCTTACTTTTCTTAAATAGTGTATAGTGGTGTTGTTTCATAGCTTACTTGTTTCATTACTTTCATTTATAGTTTAAAGTTATGTCAAAGCAAGACAATGAATGACCTTCTATTTGTCTATTGTATCCCATATATACAGCCCTAGAGCCAATACACATGTCGAAGAAAGCAATGCCGTAGATTAGTTTCTCGATGAAGAGTATATTAATAACAATATTTTTTGAAGTGCAAAGCTCCACGTAAAGCAACTCAGTAGACATGAACCTTATTGACTATCCGGACTCGAGAAGATGGTGAAATTGTGGAGAAAGTTCCTAAGGGGAGACCAAGACTCGAAGTTGACACATCTCTTAAGCGAGACCAGGACTCTAAAGTTGGCACATCTCCCAATAACTAAAGCTACACCTAGATTATGTTCCATTATGGAAGAGTGTCAATTTAGACATATAATATAAAACTAAATAATCAGTACGAACCATAGATATGCTAAGGGAAATACTTGTATCTTCATGTGAAACAAGATACCAAATGTTGGGAACTCATACATAATGCATGCCTCTTTTTACGGTAGTAAGTTCCTTCTTCTATTGTCACACCATCATTGGATTGTTTTAATTAATCATGATATACTAGTGATATATGTACATCTATGATATTTTCTCAAGGTGGATTTAACGAACGAATTTTATCTTGATGCATATTTTTATATACTTGGTTAAAGTTAAGTCTAACTTACGACGAAACCTAACCATCCTATAATTTAGAATTGAGGAAGCACTTTAGATATATTAATTAACATATGACAAATGAAATAATTATGGTTTTTAATTTCATGATTTGCACCGCTAAGAAGATTCAAATGAGAAGTGGGATTACGTATAAAGCAACAATGTTACGTGGACTTGGGCACATGAATTTTTGGTTGTTCGAGGCACATCTTCATCTTGCACCTCTAGAAAACCTAACCATCCTATAATTTAGAATTGAGGAAGCACTTTAGATATATTAATTAACATATGACAAATGAAATAATTATGGTTTATAATTTCATGATTAAGCTGCTTTGCTAAGAAGATTCAAATGAGAAGTGGGATTACCTATAAAGCAACAATGTTATGTGGACTTTGGGCACATGAATTTTTTGTTGTTCGAGGCACATCTTCATCTTGCACCTCTAGAAAACCATAACTGTAGCCAAAACCTTCTTTCTCCTCTGATTTCCTTTGCCTCCACCACCAACCTCCATGTGCTTGCTGCCCTATCGCAACATGGCATGGTCTCGATTGGAGCATGAGTCTCCTCTAAGTTAGAGGGACTTCTTCACACAATTAGGTCCATCACCAATGACTCAATCCCTCTAATTTAAGTTAGAGGAACCTAGCAATGTCGTCTTTGGTGAGACATTACCACACCCATGGTAACCATCTCCCTATCTTGCACACTTTTGCCATTGTTATGTTTGCCTCAATCTTGTTCTTGACCCAAACCACCAACCATCCTCTAGTGCCTAGCCGGTGACGTCACCTCCATCTTGCCTCCCTTATCGCGCTTCTTAACCTAAACCCTATCCTTGTCGATTTTTCCAAGGGGTCAAACAAGATGGAGATATCAACTATAAAGAAGTATGGGTGAAGAAAAAAGATGGGTTCCATGGAAGGAAATGCGTAAAACAACTTTTTTAGAGTTAGCTTTTTGTTTACTTATTTGGTGAGAGGATATAGATGGGCAGCATCGGCGACCACATACAATGAGTACCAATCAACCACCTCAATCCACCAAACGACAACAACCATATTGTTGTGAGGAGTACAAGCAATGTACAAGTCTCTTATCGTGATTGACACCAAATTGTCTTTCAAAGTTTGACACCGTGCACAAGAATTGTTTGGATCATATGCTTGTTTCCCTTTTCAACATGATCCAAGTACAAGTGATCGCCGGTTCACTATCGCCGGTTCTTTGCTAATCAACTTCTTGTTACGCAACCACCAAAGGAGCACACTCTCTTCCTAGACAGTGACAACAAGGTGCAAGCGGCTAAGCGAGGATATGACAAACCTCACGGTTGTAGGCACAAACGAGGATGATGTGCCCCAAGGTTTCTGGAAGCTGATCGCAGAAGATGCATACGTCGGAGTCCTAAAGGCCATGATGGTGCCGACGTTCCGCTGTCCAGCACCGGTCATGCATCACTAACCAGAAAAAATCCTTATTTTCGGAGGCGCTGCCATCTTCCAAATCCCCCTCACAACCAAAGGCCTAGAGGATCCTAGGAACATCGCTCCATACGCCGATGCCGATGAGTAGCTACCATCAGCACTAAAGCACCATCGTATAGTATTAGGTGTTCCTAGGGCGAGCTTCTCTAAGAATGTTTCACAACTCAAAAAAAATTGCGAGCACCTGCACGGTGTACGCGTCTGCGATGTGCCGCACCCAAGCATGCGTCGGGAGCGCATCACTAACGAACGTCTTCCTTTGCTGGCCTGTTACTGCCTTGAAAAGTGTTGGAGCCAAGTTTTGTATGTTGCCGCCCTGAATCGAATTATCAGTCCAGAAGAACATCGAAGTCCCCGAGCCGACCGTTGAGATTGTGGCTGCCCGAAAGAGTTCACTTACTATCTTTTCCTTTGAGCAGCTCAGCCCCTGCTCAGCTCGGGCCCCCAGTCCTAAGCTTCCATTCCCTGCGCACTCTGAAGGCAATGCCAACCCGTCTCAAGTCAATGATGCCCAAGCCACCCAATTCCCGCGTCCTGCATACACCGAGCCAGGCAACCTTGCATTTACCTCCTCCAATCGTATGGTCCCCTGACCAAATGAAAGCTCGGCGCCTTTTGTCGATTTGATCCAGTGCCGAAGGAGACAAACGAAGGGTGATGAACAAGTGTACCGGGATGGCTAACAATGTTGCCTTTGCAAGTGCAGTCCTCCCTGCCACATTCAGAAGCTTGCCCTTCCATAGAGGTATTCGAGAAGCTACCGATCAACAATTTCTTGCTCCCCCGCCCACTTGAGCTTGTAGATGGACAGTGGGATTCACAGGTAACGACAGGGGAAAGCCTGCACCCTGCACGCTAGGACATCTTGCACAACAGCAACCTCTTCTTCCGAACAGCCAATCGGTGTCGCCGCACTCTTGTCCAAGTTTGAAAAGAGACTGGACGCCTCTCCAAACGTATGAACAACTGCTTTGATGACCGTCAAGTCCTCAGCCTTTGGTAGAACTAAAAGGACCACGTCGTCCGCATATAGGATGAGGCGTGAAGGCATGCCAGTCACACCTGCGCCTCCAGCCAGCTGAAAAAAATGATTTAGCACCTCCATAACTAGCACAAACAGCTGTGGTGACAACGGGTCTCCCTGGCGAACCCGACAGATTCTTTTCTCTGGCCTTCCATTGAGAATTATCTTAGTGCTTGCTGTAGACAGCACACAAGAAATCCAAGTGAGCAAGCACTTCCAACATGAAGTTCCAGGCCACGGAGTCAAAAGCTTTTGCCATATCAATCTTAAAGAAGAATACACGCGTGCGTTTGGCATGGATAGCTGTACTGCACGGAAGTTATCATGTATGCAAGGGCCCTTGATGAGTGCTGTTTGGTTTGATTTAACCAAGCCGTTGATGACGCTTGTTAGCTTTTTAGCTAAACATTTAGTAATCAATTTGCCGAAGCTATGTATAAGACTTATCGGACGATAGACCATGGATGAATTATGTATGTTGCAACCATAAAATGCGAGATCTGTAATATTTTAGCGAAAGCTCGCATATATATGTACATACACTTTATCTCGTTATTTACCAGTGTATATACTGTATATATCTGTGACTGCGACCCAACAATTTACAGACACCGCATGTCCGCATCAATCCCCAAGTTTGCAGCATCTCTTTTGTTGCCATCCCCCATGACACCGAAGCAATCAAGAGAACGCTGGGCCCAACAGACCTCGCATCATCCAAGCTGAATTTTGCACCAGATATAGTGCAGGCAGTGATCATGTCTTTCTCCATAGCCGATAGATTAGCTGTCACTGAGCGAAATCAGCTGGTCCACAACACCGGGGTCAGCAAGTGTGCTCGTGTCGCCGAGCTCATCTAGTTGCCTGGATGCTATTTTTCGTAAGATTCTTCGCATGATCTTTCCACTTCGTGTTTTTGGGAGCCCAGGTGCCCAGTGGATCTTGTCAGGAGCAGCAAACGCGCCAATCTACATAAAAAAAATACTTCGATTCCCATTGAAGATTGAAAAAAAAAAACATATACGTAAATTGCAAGACAGATTGCCATTGCCAATCGGGTCATTTGTCTTTGAAAAAACATCTTCCAGGAATCCCATCACTGTCACTGCAAAGTGTCTAAAGAGAATACCTGACTGCGGACCGTCATAATGAGGCTTTTCCGTAGATCATCACTGTAGGGAACACCATCCACCAAAGTTACAAAAGCATATATTCCCTGACCTTTAACCTACAAATTGCAGTCAAATTTTTAAGACCGGGTTTGATTAATAAATAGGGGGAATAACAAATGGAGCACTATTGCACTAACATTAAGGAGGAAAGAAAAATCAAGTTCTGGACTATACCTCGTGATCAATACCAACGACAGCGGCCTCAGCACATTTTGGATGTGAAACCAGAGCAGACTCAACTTCGGCTGTCCCAATCCGGTGTCCACTAGAATTTTCAAAGGAAAATGAAATACTCACATTTTGGCATCCTCTTTAAATAATCTCATTAATCAAAATTAAGCAGAAGAATGAATCAAATAAGTAGCTGGATTACCTCACATTGATAACATCATCCACTCTTCCAGTCAGCCAGTGGTAGCCATCTTTATCCCTGATAAGCACATTTGGAATGATATACGATATAAACATGTAAAGCTGGGTGACAAATTTACACAAGCTACCATCTTTACTGTTGAATTAAATACTTGATGTGTACCTGCTGCAGCCATCACCCGAGAAATAATATCCAGCAAATGGTTTGAAGTATGTCGTCTCATATCTCTCTTTATCTCCATATAGAGACCGGAAAGCCCCAGGCCACGATTTCTTTATGCAAAGATATCCACTGCATTCTCCTTCCATTTCCCGACCTTTCTCGTCAACAATGACTGGCTGTGAATCACGTAAAGTTATTACGAAAACAAGGAATCGCAAATTTCCATTTCATATAAGTCAAGCAATGACATGTACCTGCACACCGAAGAAAGGAAATGTTGCTGATCCAGGCTTCTGAGGCCAAGCGCCAGGTAAAGGAGTGATCTAATAAAACAAGAATAATTAAACTTCAATTTGATAGGTAATATGACAGTCATATAAGAAACTAAATTCACCTTGAAAATTATGAAGGCACACTTACCATGAATCCCCCAGTTTCAGTCTGCCACCAAGTATCTGATATAGGGCATCGTGAGTCGCCAACAACATCATAGAACCACCTGAAATCCATAACAGAGCATGTAAGACTTTTTTTCAGCACATACAAATTATAAGAGGTAGCAGTCATTACAAACCTCCATGCGGTGGGGTTGATTGGCTCACCCACACTTCCAAGCACTCGGAGGGACTTGAGAGTACCGGGCAACATACTGTAAATATACAATGGAAAATCAAGGTTACACAAGAAGAATGGTTTAGCATGATATTAGTAAAACATTAGCCACTAAAATTCAAATTATTTTGATCATATGACTAAATCATACAGATATCAATTAGTATCAAACAATTAGAGATTTCACTCTCTCAAAGATATGTTTTCTACTATTAACTGTACATGCAAGCTCCATAGCAAACTTGTAACAGTCAATAGAGTCAGCTGCAATCAACTTACGAACAACAAATATTAAGTGGTTTCCTTTTTGATCTTATATCTTGGGACTGTAGCACATCTGGCATTCTAGGATGATTAGTATCAAACAAACAGCAAGCAGTATTACCTCAGTACCATCACGCATAAGTGAGCGTATAAGTGTTGGTGCAGTATAAAATATTGTCACTCCATATTTATCAACAATTTCCCAACAGCGGCCAGGATCAGGGTAATTTGGAGCCTAAGAGTTGTGTCCGAGAAAATATATTACAAATTAGACAGAGAAATTTCAATGTAAAACCCAAAGTTACATTAAAGTCAATAACACAACTACAAAACTTTTTGAAGTTACCCCTTCGAAAACAAGAACTGTGGCTCCATTCAATAGTGGACCATATGTCACATAACTATGTCCAGTAATCCAGCCACAATCTGCAGTGCACCTGATTTAAGTGAAACAGAGGAACAATCATAAGAAAATGGTGGCTACTAGAGATCCAACGATTTTAGGTAAATATTTGGTCCACCAGAAGACTCAATAAAGACATATTACCAGTATATGTCTGTTGGCTTGTAGTCAAATGCATGCTTAAATGTTGTAGCAGAGTAGACCATATAGCCCCCAGTTGTATGCAACACACCCTGTATGGTTCGTAGTATGCCATTAGCTTTGCTAAAGAGGCTCTATGAGACTATGACCATGAGATTAAGACTACCTTTGGCTTTCCTGTGCTGCCACTTGTGTACAAAAGAAACAGTGGATCCTCTGCATCAACCCATTCCACATCGCATTTAGTCGGGAAATCGGGCACAGCATCCTATAGGGCATCATCGTTCATTCAAAAATAAATTGCATTAGTCATATAACTGAAACAAAAAGGTTTGATATGTTATTTTCTGAATCACACAAAGTTCTGCAGAGTTTGTGCACGTAGAAATTATGATGCCATTTTGAATATAATTGAACTTGTTTTTTGGCATACCTGCCACCAAACATCTCTTCCTGTTTTCCATCGCGTGTCTACTTTATTCAGCGCGGACTGGTTTTCATATGTCAAGCAAATGCCTTCTCAGCAAAAGGAAAAAAAATCCACATTAGATTTTTTTTTTCAAACCAGATTAGCACATACTCACTGAACAAAGTACATGATGTCAGATGATCAACAGTATGCTGGTGCTTTGGACTTCTTTTAAGACATCGAAAGGTAGCCGGTCATGTTCGAAAAAAGGAAGGAAAACGACATACCAAAAGGCAAGGACTGTGACCACAAAATGAAGGATGATGTTTGGTGGCAGGACAAGGTGTAGATCTAGATTACCCATTTTTGTCACAAAAGCCAAAAAAAAAAAAAAAAAAAAAAATTTGACACAAAAGACTTCCTAAAAAGCAGTACCAGGACAAAATTTGCAGATATGGTGTGAAAATAAAAGTATCACACAAAAATATCAGGAAGTCAAGGCAGTAAATCTTATAGATATCTAACTCCATAGGATATTTTCGCTAGTGCAATTCCTGATACAAGAGACTATGGTTAACATGGACATGGAAGAAGGGTGGTAGAGTCAAAATGCAATTATATTGAAGCACAGATATGCAAACAGGCCAGACATCCATACTCACAGATTCTAGTTCATACCTACATCAACTCCATTCTTTGCACTTTGATCCAGAGATGCATCTACTATATCTTTAAGAGGGATGATTTTCGTCCTCCTTTTCACAGCATTGCAGGTAATAACAACCTTAGGTTTGCAATCAATGACTCGTTGGGCCAGTGCATCGGCTGAGAAGCCAGCAAACACAACCTGAAGATATTCATCATCAAAATCAATCAAGCATACATATAGCCATTAAGAACAGTTGACGTCCAAACATGGGGGTTAACAGTTACCGAGTGCACAGCACCAATGCGGGCACATGCAAGCATTGCAATCGGCAGCTCCATCAACATTGGTAGGTAGATCACCACGGCATCACCCTTTCCTACGCCAACGCTTTTCAAGTAATTCGACAGCTATCAGAAAGCACAGCAGAACACATTAGACTGACCAGGCTCTTCACACATTGCGTTGAAAACTACATGCAATTGTTTTGGCACAAGAGAATGAATATTTACCTGGCAAACCTTTTCCAGAAGCTCAGAGTAGGTGAGCTTCCCATCCTGACTGGGCTCATTCCCCTCCCAGTACATGGCGATCTTGTCCTCATTCCCAGCCTCCACATGGCGGTCCACCGCATTGTAGCATATGTTGGTCTTTCCCCCCTTGAACCACTGTGAATGCCAAACACCAGTAACCATCAAGAGATCGTGTACGTATCCTCCCACCACCAGAAACAGCTAGCCACTGAAACTAATGAATAACCTACTTCAATCTTGATCGGCCCCTTGGTCACGTCAAGGTTCTCTGCACAAACTTCATCAGGGCTCCACTTGTGCTTCCAGTAGAACTCATCCGCGATCTCCGACCAGAACCCAGCTGGGTCGTCGATCGACTTTTGGTACATCTCCAAGTACTGGTCACCATTCATTGCAAAACCATGTAATATAAGTTACTACTACTCATCACATTCACCACGAGAAGTACAGTAATTCAGTAATTCACACGGGCACTGAAACTGAAATACTGAATGTTCGATTCAGATTATGGACCCAACGGGTTATGATCCCACATCCCACAAGGAACAACGGAACAGAGGCCAGCAGAGGGCCACCGATCCCCGAGTCCTACCCTTGTCAGCATCATCTGACCCCGCAGTAACGGACGGATCACGACCAGCCGCACATTCGGCGGCGCAAAAGCGCAGGACGCCGGCGGCCGAACGCGCGCCACCCATTTGCACACGAATCGGGACAAATCGAAACGGAAGGAACGGCACGCGTGGGGTGGGTGGCAGTAGTACACGACTAGGAACGGAACGAAACGAAACGATCGATCGATCACCTGCTGTGTGGAGGAGACGAGCGCCTGGGCGGCGAAGTCGGCGCTGGGGAGGACGAGGAGTCCTGGGTCGTCGAGCGCCGGGAGCGGCTCGCCCAGCACGGCCGCGCACGGCCTGCTGCCATTCCGCGGCGGCTTGGCGGCCGCCGCCGCCAGGCCCAGGTGATCGCTCGCGCCCATGGGGGTGGGAGCCCTCCGGCGGCAGCGCCGCAATAGCCGAGACGGCGAGGAGGAGGAGGAGGCGAGAGTGAGGAGGGTCGGCGCGGGCAGTGGTGGTAGTAGCGAGATCGCGGGGCGGGCAGCAGCACACCCGCAGCTGGTGGCGTATATATGCAGCAGCTGGGCCATGGTTGGCCGGCCCTGATGGCCTCACCTCACCGGCTCGCCCGCCCTGATAGCTGGCTGCTGCGCTCTCGGTCTCGGCCGTGGTCGTGGGCCAATTCTCCTCTGACTTTTTGGTTGCCCGGCCGGCCGCCTTCTGGTGGAAGAGGCAAATCAAGCGGGCGGAAAAGCGAAGCCGAATTTGCCTTTCTGGTGGTGGAACTGAGACGCGGATGGAGCGCGATAGGCGTTTAGCGTACTCTGCTGCTGGCTGCTGCTGCTGCTGAACTACTAGCACTACTACAGCTGCTGCTATGCTGGGGCTCGCGCGGCCGGCCGGACACCGAGAGATCGATTCGCGTCGCCGGCGACGGGAACGGAGGTGAAGACAGTCCGCGCCCGTGGCGGGGCCAGTTTATACGTGCGCGATGATGAGGGTTCGAGGACTAGACCGGCGGCCGGGTTGTGTGTGGCTGGGTGGGATTTGGACGGTCTTTGACTCGCCTCCCTTCCCTAGCGCTGGCGGGTGGCGGGCGGGCTCCGCTTGGCGGTTGTTTTTGGCCGCGAGCGCCTCGCTCCGGTCGTTTTTTGCGATGCTTCCGGCGGCGGCGTGTCAATAGAATTTGGCTCTTTCCGTTCGCGTCTCGAAGGCCCCGTGACAAATGATAAAGCACCCCTGTTTCGATTCTCCGTTGCTGCCTTCCGGCTGCCGCTACAACAAACCAATGCAAGATCTCTCTGATTTTGATCCACTGACAGGTAGCACTTAGCAATATTTACTCCCTCCATGATGATATTAGAAGTCGTTTAGGACAGCTGATACGGTCTTCAAAAATACAACTTTGGCCTCTTATTAGTATAAAAATATTTATGGAGATGTAATATATGTATACTTTTATCAAAAATATTTTTTAAGACAAATCTACTCATATAATTTTTATATTTACAAACTCAACAACTTAAAAGTTATTGATGATTTATACCGATGTTTGACCCAAACCTTCTCCAAAACGACTTTAAGGGCGTCTCCAATGGTTACCAAATCATTAGCTAGAAACAATTTATTGGCTATCAATGTCACTTTTACAAATCGCTAGCTAGATGAGGCATCTAAATAAGAAAAAATAAACACTGTAGTTGAGAGTTATGTGAGAGAGATGTTTTAGGAGAGCGGGCTAGATTAGATATTTATTAGTCGCTAGCTATTTGAGAGTCGCTAGCTATTTGGTCTCTCTCCTCGATAGCCAATCAACATGTTACTTTTATATTATTTTTATACCTCATCTAGCTAGCTATTTGTAAAGTGTTATTGATAGCCAATAGAATTCTCCTAGCTAGCTATTTGAGCACCATTGGAGACGCCCTAATATCATTCAGGAGGGAGTATCTGGTTGTTAATATTTGCAGGCTACATGTTCACTGAGCACTAGCTACTTTTAAAAGACCATGTCAATAGAGATAATAATGTACAATGACCTTTGTACAAAAGGGGCACGTGTGAATAGGAACGGCTCCAAAGCCTTCGTAGAAACCATCGGCGGATGGAGTACAATGCAATTAGGTTGCCTTCCACGTTGCCCAGCATTACTCCGTACACCTAATTGCCAACAACGTTGCCTTATGTTTTTTTTTTTTTTTTTTGTTCCAAAGAAAAAACGTTGCCTTAGGTTGGAAGGCTTAAAAGCATTTCCCTGATATGTTCATTAGTCCGGGGACACACGAAGCGGACGAAAATCTGGCCCAACGACAGCACCTGCCCACCAACGTGGGTACCGAGGTGCTCGCTCTCGCTCGTACGTCGTGGAAACCGACGGCGCAACTCCTTTCGATCGGCCGGCTTGCCCAGCTCGACGAAACGAGCGAGCGAGCGAGCAACACCACCGACGATGACGCCGACGCTCGATCTGATCAGGCATCAATGTCTGTCACGCTTCGCCGCCCGTCGTCCGCGGGTTTTGTCCATCTCGTGCAGCCTGCGACGCGCGCCCGGCCATTCACTTTGTGCGGCGAACTATCACGTCACGTCGCGGGTGAATCCACGACTTCTCTCTTCTTGGTTCACGTATTGTGGCACCAACCCCCGACACGCTCACACAGTGTGATGGTCGCTCACACAGTGATGGTCGGTCCGGTATTTTCTCGTGGGCAAATTTCGATGCAATTGCAAACTTTGATACTCTCTGTCCTTTAACGTTTTCCATGTAAACATTCAAAGAGTATATATATCTGAACATAAACAAATTTAGAGGATGAGAAATAGTTTTACACAACCAGTTGCCCACTGTGCGTGTGTTGGTTCCTGAGTTCAAAAGCCGACGGACAGAAACTAGCTAACCGCAACGCCAAGACGTAGGAAGGCGCCGTCCATTTCTCTTGACAGATGGAGCAGAAAACGCGATCAGTCGTCGGTGCGGTGGACTTGTCACGTAAACTGCACACAAGTTTTGTTAGTTAGGCTGAATTACCTATGGAGTTATGTTTCGTAATTAAGTGACATGTGGAGTGTCATTTTCAGTTTTTCACAATGCATTATGTTCAACTTCCTAGCTAGCAAGCATAGCTCACACGCACATTCTATATCTATGAACAATTCCGAGAGGTACAGTCAAGGGATCTTTAGTCACTGATGTGAGTGGTATATTGTATTTAATTTCCCTTTAGAAATTTCAGTTTTTTAGGGTCTCGTTGGAACGCATTAATTTTTTTAGAATTGTGATGTAGGAATTTCATGAGAAACGTTTTATTTCCACACAAAAAATACAAGGGATATAGGGGAAAAATGATGCATTCAATGGGGGCCTAGTGATTTTTTACATCTATGGTTTTTTTTATGGCTACGAGCGAGTCGCCCTATATAAACATTTTGGTTGAACCATTTTGTTCATAAGGTAAGAACTTTCAAACAGAGTTTGCCAATTAATAATATGTATACATTACAAGATTTGTCAATGTGAATTGTGAAATCAAAATAATAGCGAAGTTCTATAGTTTTAAGTGTAGCGCTAGTATAGTTGAGATGGTATTGACGCTTGAGAAAATTAATGTTAGGATCAGTCAAAGAGTTTAGTCTTGAAATTTACTTTTATCTTTTTTGGTTGTTGCTAGTTTGTGGCTACAATCCAACTCACTCACCACTGCCAGTTCTGCAAATCAGTAGTAATTCATGCCATATTTAGAATCAATAGCTGTACGCTTTCTTTGGAGTTGTGATGTTTTTATATTGTAATTAATCTTTGCTTCGATCTACAGGAGTATACTTGGATTTATATATGAAATAGGGATAAAAAGCACATGATGAGATTTTTTTTTTTTTTTGAGAGAGGGAAAGCACATGATGAGATGAGATATATACATTGAAAAAAGAAAGAATAAATAGGAATGGACCCAGCTAATGAACCTTAATGGGCCTCACCACCTTGCAAAAAATTAATGGGCCTAACCACAATTGCAAGCTGCGCGAGCGCACGATCCATCCATGCCAGCCCAGGCCAGGAGGTTTCTATTGGACTTCATAAAGGATAAGCCTTTTTTTTTTTTTACAATGAAAAGGAGAAGCCGGTTGGAGAGTGGTCTGGAACTCACGTATTTTATACTATTTTGTCTAGAACTCACGTATTTTATACTATTTTGTTAGCCTCTTTGAAAAAAAAGTAATCAAGTTTTGCATGTAAAACGTCTGTTCACAATAAAGTCCATGATATAGATTAATTATGTACTCTGTTTCAAATTTTAAGCCATTCTGACTTCCCTATATTTTATTGTGTATTTTTAGACATATAATATACATTAGGGTATGTAGTATAATCTATGTGTGTACAATAAAAGCTAGAGCTTACGGTTTGAAATGGATAGTAAATGTTTAGCAAGTTAGATCATGTCTGGACGGAGCTTCGTCCCGCTCTCACTGCTACAATCATCAACATTAGGGCGGCTTTGGTGATGTACATCAGGGTGGTTTTCCTAGCCGCCCTAAAACAAGCGCCCTAATGTTCATCCATATTAGGCGCGGGTCCCAGCCGCCTCTATTTCAAACAGGAGCCGCCCCGATAGGGACATAGCGGGCGGTTCAGCTCATTATAAACCGCCCTAATCTCTAACTGTAGGGGCGGTTTAATCCAAACCCGCCTCTAGAGTTGAATTTCACACCAAAAAAATATATAAATATATAATTCACAGATTCAATTGATAATTAACATAATGTCTCCATACTTCAAATAAACATATATGCATCATACAAAACTCACATACAATTCACATAAAGTTCACATATTTCTCATCATAAGTTCACAGCCATACATTTGCATGCTTCAACACTATTAATTTAATCACTAAGACAAGTCCTACTGTAATGAGGGAACGGTTATGTTGAAGCCAGTGAGCTCGCTTTGGTCAGTGAAATTGCAACCCGTTGGTGGACTTGCAGCATCCATCCTGGACACAAGATAGATCAATGAGTTGCATAGAAAACAATTTATTTTACAATGTAAATTCAGAAACCAATGTCAAACTGCAACTTGGTTGTTACTAATAAAAAATTAACAAGTGGCTGCTACATAACATGTTGGAGCATATATGAATTGATTAATGGAGCTCAATATGGTAAAAATGTACATTCAAAAACAAGCACACAATGTGCAAAACAAGAACAGTTTTTGGCCATGTTAAAATAGATTTATAGACATAAAAGTGAGTTAACATAGGCCCAAGTTAATTAAATCTGATGTAGAGTCATCCTAATTAATAGAGGCCCAAGAACCATCCTTCTAATAGCACATTATAGGCACGACTAATTCCACCAGATGTAAACAACAATCACTTGTAAAACTGAATTTTTCATGTACCTTGTTGGTAAGCATCTAGTGCAGCACCATCACAAAGCGACACTATAGAAAAGAATATTTTTATTTCTCTTCTCAAAGCTGCTTATGGGCCATTGAGACTACTATTATACTCCTTCATCATCAATATACCATCGAAGTGAAGTTAAATCAACATCATGTTTAGAAAATAATGTTTATATATTTAACATAGTTCCACTTATACTTGAAAGTATTTGAATGCAGAAAAATTTGGTGCGAATTCATCAAATTCAAACTCGGGAGGCAACTGGATGTGGTTGCTTTTTTTTCGACATGTCTTCTTCGCAACGTCATCAATAACATCGCCGCCTTCACCACCAATCACAGCGACCACCATTGCTTAAATGAAAAGTGCATGTACCAGGGTATAATCCAGGGTTCAAAATTTTGGCAAACATTCACAATGGAGAAAATATGAAATTCCGTATTACCCGAATACATATTATAGACTTATATTTTCTATTTCTTATGATGTTGCATATTCTTCTACTTAATACATGCATAGTCATAAACCATGCTAATATTTTGTTTACAAAAAAAAAAACATACTCTATGTTTAAGTTAATCATGCATGTTGTGTTGTCTTTGAGTTAATGTTGTTAGCCATGAAATTAATTGTACTAGTATGTTAGATAATTATGTATCCATTCTTTATAATTTGTGCTATAGAATTTCCTCATTGCCTAAGGCCAATCTCAGTGGTAGTGTCATGAGAGTTCCATTTGTATTAATTAGGTTGTGTCATGTAAGCATTTTTTATGGCATGATGGTGTATTTAAGAAGAGAGAAGAAACTATCTTAGCACATATACCAACTATCTTTTAGTCATAAAATTAAATGTCTATGAAAGCACATATTGATACTCTCCATTGAGAGTAGTGATTTAATCTAAATTTCATTTCATTTTCTATGACATGACAAAAACAACACTACTAAGATTGGCCTAACTGCTAATCTATGTTTTGGAAGTCGACGATTAGGATCCGCCTAGGCACGACTGGTCGCTCGGCAAGGGGTTCCGCCCGCCTATGGGGTTAGGGCGGACCCCTAGGGCGGGCTGAGGTCGGCCGACAGGAGCAACAGCTTCGAGCGGCGTCGAATGGCGGGCGTGGGCGTTTGTGGTGCGAATCGGGAGAGAGAGATCTTTGGAGAGGGTGAGGGTGAGGAACTAGTGGTTGTGGGTGCAGATGGGAGGCGGCCTTGTGGGCTAGAGAGATGCGGGAGAGGGAGAGGAACTTGCGGCTCCTGGCGCGCGGTGGCGGGTGAAGAGAGAGATGCAAGGACAGAGACATGCATGAGAGCTGTAATGTGGGATAGTTGGGCCTTAAATGAGCCTTCTCTTTCTCTCTATTTCATGACCACTGATTTCCTAACTTTCTTTTCTTTTAAGCATTTATGCATGTACTCTCCCTCCATACTAAAAAGGTTGACGTTTAGGACAAGAAACATGGTCTCCAAAACAGAACTTTGACATTTTATTATTATAAAAGTATTTATCAAAGAGTGATATATGTATACTTTTATGAAGTATTTTTCAAGACAAATCTATTCATATGGGTTTCACATTTGCAAACTCAATAACATAAAATTCATTGATGATTTATATTCTCAATGTTTGACCCAAACCTTGTCCTAAACGTCCAGACGTGATAAATCCCAACTAGTCGCTAGGTTGAGAGTCGTCGCCTAGATTCCGCCTAGCAAAACTTTGCTGCTAATTATCAACGTATGGCCTGTCCCCAACGGTGAAAAGAGATAGTGCTTCCTTGTTTCCCGTGGCCCCAAGTAATTTGGGATTGGATTTTCTATCACACGTGCTGTATCCCAAAAAGAGATCGCATGAAGATGGAGACATGCCGTCATGGCCTGACCGCAGAACTTGGTGCGGTATACTATCTTCTTCTTGATAAATATCAAAGCACGCTACACTAATCCGGACGCCGCCGATGCGATGCGCGATGCACCACGACGTCCAAAAGCAGGAATTGCTGCTGAACTGGTGCACGCGCGTCTGCGGCACAACATGCATGCATGTCACTACTCGGCGTCCACATCATTCTTCGTTATCTCGCTTTGGCACAGTCGAATTGGGCTCCTTTTTAGTGGGACGCGCCGTATATTTGCGACGATCGCGTCTAGATTTGTGAGCAAAAATAATTCACACGGTCACAACAACCCACGATCTCGGCCGCCCACCTGCGCTTAAGCTGCCAATGTGCGGATCTACGCACTCAGATCGATTACAGTGGCCAGGCCACTACAGTGCCGTGATAAGTGCTTACGAACAATCTGTGTCACGTAAATTTCCACATCATACGTTAGTTTAATTGTTGTGAGATGATGTTGATATACTTCTTTCATTCCACGATAAATAATGTACATCTCGTTTATCAAGTCTTTTTTTATGCCTAACTAAAATAAAATATAGAAAATTGCAAATGGCCCAAAATAGTATCCAGTATATATGTTTAAGTAAGTTTATGGGAGTATATAAAACTAGATATATGCCAGTAGGTTACACCGGGATCATAATATATGTTGAAGTCAAATACTATGAACTTGCTACTGCAACTAGCAACATAACAACAAAAGACGTGTCGGATTACACCCTTGGGTGAGGCTGCCGATGCCCGCGGCAGCAACTTCACCAGAGCCGATTGCAGCGGCGTCGGAAGCACTCCTTGTCTTTGGAGCCATTCTTCACGCCGGTGCCGGTGCCAGTGCCTGCTTCAGAGAGGGAGTGCGAACCGGGAAGGAGCAATCGTGCCCGAGAGCACTCCCCAAAAACTTGATCGCCCGCCTACCCGTACAGGTACACTTGACGGACGAAGTTCTGCAGGCCTGCTCGTTGGAGACCCCTGTGCGGAGAGGTAGAGACTTAGCGCAAGCTCACGAACAGTGGAGGTTGACGGGAGAGCGCTCCCCAAAAACTTGATTGCCCGCCTACCCGTACATGTACACTTGACGGACGGAGAACAATAGAGGTTGACAGAGAGCCTTCAGTCGGATGGGAGGACAGTTTTTGTTGCCACTTTTGTCCGGGGAATGAGCCTGGACAGAGTGGTTGGGGGTTGGGCACTAGCTGGCGTAGGGCTTGGCTTATCCCTGGTGGCGGCTAGGGTTTCCGCCATTGGGCCAAGTGGCAAAACCTAGCTTAACTAGGCCAAGGTCTGGCACGCACGCACGCCACGCCAGCCCACGCCGCCGCACGTGTGGATCCCATGTCTCCATTTCAACTCGTCTTAGTGAGCATCTCATAACTTCACTATATAATTCGATTACCTCATTAGTGCATATCATGTGGTACTAATCTTTTTCCCACTTATCACTAATTGTGGCTCTTTGAAGTTCTATGGATTAATTAGGACTAATTTTGGGCCTGGCCCATTTAATCCAACACTTGTATCATGAATATTAGTACTTTATTCTAATCGAAGTTAAAATTGTCTAGCTTCTTGTAAACCAAGAATTGCACTCTTTTATGGACGAAAGGAGTAGTTGAGTCTGCTTTTTATTTTATTCACGACACGAGAGGTATATCCTTATGGAGTTATGGTTTGCTATTTTGCTGCTTTACTAACATTTGGAGGATGCTGTTTCTTTTCTTCCTGCAAGTAGGAGTGGATCATACCTTGTTTCTCTACACTCTTCCTACCCTTCTTTTTTGAGCGCACGACGCATGCTTAGCTTGCTCTGTTCTCGTCATTTGCATATATCCACACATGGCACCGTATCTCAAAAAACAACGAGGATGATCTTGCTTCCTTCCAATCGACCCACCATTTTTTTTTTTTTTTTTTTTTTTGAAATTGACCCACCATCTTTATGTCTCACAATTGTGAACTCGCAAAAAACAATATCACCAATTTGTCCCAAACTCAAACAAGAAAACAAACCGACCGTCGCGTTTAAAAAACACTACTACACGTACTCCTCCGCGCGCCACGACCTTGGCGCGCCACGGCTACCCGTCCCCGTCATGGCGTCATCGGCCACCACGAACTCTCACGGCGCCGCAACCCTCACACCAGCTCACGGCCTGCGCCGCCTATAAATGCTTGCACCGATCCCCTCCCGTCACCGGAGCAACTAATAACTGGCTGCGCACACGCACAAGTCAAACGTGCAGCTGAGGCATCGCGTCGTTGTCCTGACGCGTGCGTTGCCAAATCAAGCTATACTAGCTAGTCGCCGTTCTAGCTCGTGAGCGATCGAGTGTCTGTCGTAGCCGCCCGCCGGCAATGGGTATTGCACCGGCGTCGTCCGTCGCCGTGGTCGCCACGGTGGTGGTTTTCCTGTGCGGCGCCTTTGTGCGCGCGCAGGCGCAGGACATGGACAACGAGTGGGCGCGGCCACCGTACCGCGGGTTCTTCGGCGCGCCCGGCTCGATGCTGCCGCAGTCGGACGTGGACCTGCTGGAGTTCCCGCTCAACCTCGAGTACCTGGAGACGGAGTTCTTCTGCTGGTCCGCTCTGGGGTACGGCCTCGACGCCATCGACGCCAACCTCACCGGCGGCGGGCCGCCCTCCATCGGCGGCCAGTCCGCCTCCCTCAGCCCTTTCATCCGCGACGTCGCCAGCCAGTTCTGCTACCAAGAAGTCGGGCACCTCAGGTATGTAATTAATAATCGGAACATACACCTGAATCTGATGAGTAACAGCCAGAGAACGAAATGTGACCAGGCGGCGGCGTGTGTGTATGTGCAGGGCGATCAAGCAGACGGTGAGGGGCTTCCCTCGGCCGTTGCTGGACATCAGCGCGGCCAACTTCGGCAAGATCGTCGAGCAGGCGCTGAACACGACGCTGGACCCGCCCTTCAACCCCTACGAGAACAGCGTCAATTTCCTCATCGCCTCCTACATCATCCCCTACGTCGGCCTCACCGGCTACGTCGGCGCCAACCCCAGGCTCCTCACCCCTCAGGCCAGAAAGGTAAGTGACTATGCGCGCGTGCATCGCATGAACACTCTACTCGTCACCTAGCAGTTGCCATGGCACGGCATGTGCATGCGCCATATATACATATGCGTACAAGTCATGTTTTCTGTACATGTTGTGCACACGGCATGCAGCTGCTGGCGGGGCTGCTGGCGGTGGAGTCGGCGCAGGACGCGGTGATCCGGACGCTGCTGTACGAGCGCGGGACGGCGCGCGTGGCGAGCTACGCCGTCGGGGTGGCGGAGATCACGGCGCACATCTCGGACCTCCGGAACTCGCTGGGGAGGAGGGGCGTCAAGGACGAGGGCCTGGTGGTGGCGCCTGAGCTGGGGGCCGAGGGGGCTCACCGTGGGGAACGTCATCGCCGGCGACCACCTCTCGCTCGCCTACGACCGCACGCCCGAGGAGATCCTAGGCATCGTGTACGGCACCGGTAACCCCGCGCAGCACGGCGGCTTCTTTCCCCAGGGCGCCGACGGCCGCATCGCCAGGGGACTCCTCGCCGCGTAGCGCGTGGGTGAGTTTGTGACCGTGCGCTGAGCAGCAGAGGGATGAAGTTGTCCCTGTGCACGGCGCAGGCTGTAGACTACTACTAGTGAGTACTATACAGTACATGTTTGTGTGTTGGCGTATGTAGTTGTGTGGTGTGACCTTGAGTGTGTGTGTTTGTGTAAACTGGATGATATGGTATACATGAATGTTGGTGGAAATAAATAAAGCAAATAAAAGCGGGTTGATCCACTATACGCAAAGGTAGCCGACAAATTCCGAAACGTGACAAATTCATCTATCAATTTTTGTTCAAAACATTGGAGCATCAAGATCAAGCAGTACCTTTCTTACGGGGACACCTTTATCTTTCACCGCCTGCTCCATTGTCCTCACGCTACCCTGACCCGGCTGCGGCAACAATAGGACCGACTTCATGACATCACCCCTGTCTCTACCACACCTTTGTCACTGATGTTTGTGCTCACTCGCCGCCGGCAACTTCTCTCGTGGCCCGGGACGAGCAACACGGCAACACCCCGCCCTACCTTGTCACCTTCTCATCTGTCACCGGTGCCAGCTCAGAGGCCTCCTCTGCATCCCCTCTAGAGCCGGAGGTCAAAAAGAAAAAGAAAAAAAAAACAGAACCTCCAACATTGCTCGAAAAAAAAAACCTCCAACGCAACCCTGATACCTCTAACCAACACTGAGTTCGCTAAAGTTGGCCATCGCTGAAAAAAAAAGATGAGTCACTAGAGAAATAAGGTCACACAAATCTCCAATTAAATCCTTTCATGAAGCATTGAACATATTTCTCCCCCCCTCAAATTCTATCAACATACTTCTGGTGATGGCAAAATTTTTCTTGGTATGTTGGGTTCTAAAAATAAAGTTTTAAAAAATACCGTACTTCTTTTGCGTGTAACGAAACAAAGAATATTAGAATTGGGATAGAACGAAATTCCGAAGGAAAATGGGCATGACAACATCTGGTTGGCCCGTGCACAGCCTAGGAGGTTCGACTTTACTCATTGTAGCCCATTAGAGGCCTTCGAGTGCTACTCCATGGCAGGCTATGTCTTCCCCATGAATGAGGCCCAACGGATGTTATACGAACAGCAAAGAGTTCGTCTTTCCCTTCGCAAAAACAGATGCACATTCTTTCCCTTCTCAAAAATAGGCAATAAAAAAATAAATGCACACCCTAGAGCATCTCCAATGGTTTGGCGAATTGCAATTGGTAAAAGTTGCAATTTACCAAGTCGCGAGATGTTTGTCAAGTTAAATCAAACTCCATCTCCAACGGTTCGACATATTTAACTTGGTAAAACCCAAATTAGTGGCTGCATGTGGCATGCATGACATGTGGCGGACCTAGCTTTTGAGTACAGAGGAGGGTGCATTAAAAAAATTATATACAAATCGGTAAATCATTCATAATACTTATTTTTTTACTTTTTTACAATTTTCATTAATAGTATGTATGTATGACAAGGGCGGGCGGGGGTCGGTGGACCCGCTTGACCCCCTTTGGATCGCCACGATGCATGGGAGAGAAGCAAGTCAGCAAGCAGGAGAGGAGTTTTGCCAAGTTGAGATTCACTTGGCAAATATACGCGCTTGGATCCTCAAATGCCAAGTCTCACCAATTTGCCAACCCAAATGTCAAACCATTGGAGAGGATAATTTATAGATTTTGGCATAAATATAAAATGCCAAGCCCAAATGTCAAACCGTTGGAATTGCTTGTTTGGTAGAGATCTAGATTCTCTTCTAAACGTTTTCTGCTGAAATGAATCACGTGGGCAAGAATTAGTGAAATTATTATTTGGTTATTGATTTTTTTGATGAATCTGGAGGGACCGTAATCCCTACAATAATTTATTTAAAAAGAAAGAACCACAACGTACAAAAATACAAAGGAACCAAAGATTCAAAACAGAAATAAACTAGAATCACTTCAAAACATCTATTTGGGACAAATGTTGAAATAAACTAGAATCACTTCGAAACATCTATTTGGGACAAATATTTCTAGATGCTCCACACTTCACGGAAAATCGCTTTATATTTAGTTTGGATTCTGCATATTCACTTCAAAAACCGAAATGTTTCGAAAATCTTCCTCAACGTGTACTGAATTAGTGACCAGGATGAAAACACGTCTGTGTGTCCGTTTTGCCTATATGCTGTCTACACAGACATGTGGTGGCACATAGCATTTATACTTACTTAATTTCATAGTGCTATAAGTATGTTATTTAGAAATAGATATCGTTCTTAATGTAATACCCTGAAAATGCATGTCACTAATATAGATTCTTTAATACGGATCTAGTGTTTTTAGCAATGGTTCACCGGACTGAAGGGGAGATCAAAAATTTGACTTTTAGATCTATTACTCTGATGGAAAATGGAGACCACCAATGTGTAGAGCTCATATATTTTTGAGATAGATTCTTTTTCTTAAACGACTGTTGCAGTGATGAAAATCTAGACAATTTTAGATTTACCCAATTTGTGGTCCTCGTAATAGAGGAATTTAAACTTGTGATCTAAATCAGATTTGTAGAGTTTTTCCTTAAGCTTTCCATATTGTTAGAGAACACGATTTTTGGACATATATATCTCCAATTTTGAATTTTTACAAGTTTGTTGTCCTGTTATTGACTAACGAAAAGTTCGGTTAAGATAAGAAGATGTTTATGCTACTTTGGAGAGTTCTTATGCCAAATTTCATAATGCCAAAGTTGTGGATAAATGAATGTTTTGTGATTTGGTATATTTTAGGAATTTATTATGGTATGGTTGTTTGCATATGAAAAAAAATAAAGATCGGTGCTACTATTACGATCGATAACGAGATGATAGATGTCTAGATAGCGGGTTTGGCACGCTTTATAGTGTATCTTGCTTTCTTGATTTGTTTGTATGATGGCATTCGCATCTTTGAGATATGCTTGTGGCAAGTGGTGAACCTCGGGATCATGCTTAGCTCTCACTGCTATTGATCTTCGGTGAAGGCAAGTAAATATGGCGGCATGGTCCACATGCTTTAGCTTTGTTGTTTGAATTGCCTCCACTAAATTTCTGTTTCTCACGCTAGCCGATAATCTGAAATTGAAGTTATTGATTTACTTTGAAGTATGATATTTTTCATAGCTTGTGATATTACTTTCTAAATTATGAATTGCGAGGTGTATATGAAGTATTGAAGTGCCTATATTGCAACATTACCATCTCGCACTCTTTTCGTTGATATGCATTGGAAGAAACCGTAGACAAATTGGTGCGATAAATATCGGTACAACAATGTACATTGATGAGCATTGTGATTGCAACCTTCACTCCCTCTTGTTGGGATGTGTGGGTAGAAGTGAACTCATGCATTGCATTGCATCATTTGCATCACACTTGTAAGTATATATATTTTTCTATGAAGCAATTGATGTCTCTATTGTTATGCAGATTGAAGTTGATGGTTGATTTAAATTTTGATTTAAATAACTTGGTTGAGACAGTTTTTGTTTGCCGAGGTTTTTCATAAACCTCATATTCTTGTTTCCCCATTTCGGGTTCTTGAGCTTCGAGGATGCTTGGCGGAATGGGATTAGCATGCACATATGTTGTAGACTTCAAACAATCATATTTTTTTTTGTAACATGTTAGCCGATGTAGAGTCATTTTGTATCCGGTAGAAAACATTTAAGGTTTGTCATTTAGGTTTGAGGACTATTCTTATGTCATCGTAGAAGATTTATTTTATGCTCAATCTAGATATAGTGTTTTTGCTTCCGCGCACTCCTTAGTTGTGTAGTGTAGTAATTCTCTAGAAGATTGTTGTATTTTCTTCTTGGGTGTTACAGCTTGGTAATCGTGAGCCTAGGTTATAGGTTCTAGGATTGGATTTTGTTGTAGTTTTGGTCTGCAGGATAGAAGAATAAGTTTGGAATCCTATAGAGTTGGTTTTGTCTAGCTTTGTATATGGGATTAGTGGACCCCCCCACACACACACACACACACAATGTCTTTTATGTTTGCTAAGTGAGGTTGACCCAAAATCAATGAAAATGGTTGAATGACAAATAGGTTGGCCTTCATGTTATGCATTTAAACTATTTGCTCTTGACATATCAAATGGGTGGGTTATTGAGTGCCTTTTCATATAGATTTGAGCGCGACATTTTAACCTCGACCTTAATCTGGTATAGTGTTTTCCACACAACTTAAAGTCCATCCGTGTGGTGGTTGTCAATATATGATGAGAATAGACTTAGGTAGAGTTTTGTAAAGTTTCAACTGTTTAAGCCTAGTGTTGCACTTAGTGTTAGTTTAGATACTAATAATGTATCTTGAAATTGAATATGCTTAATAGTCGTGGTGTGGCACGCCTATGTGTTTTAGTTGCCTTAAATACTTTAAGGTGGATCAAATTGGCTTTGCATTCCTAATAGAGTAGTTCAAACGATCTATTAGTAGATATGTACTAGATGCCCCTTTGAGCACACAAGCTGGATGGTATATTCTCGTAATATGGTGCAAGTGACCCATTTGTGAGGATCATGGCTTACAATTATATTAGGCTAGTACCCATAATGACAAGTCAGTTATGGAGGTTGTTTCATAGCAATTTTCACATGCTTCTTTGGTGAACCTGGCACAATGTTGCTTTCTTCAGAAATATGCGATGATGATGTATAATTTTTAGTGGTTGTTGTGGCATGGACTTCATTGGAGGCATATACCAATGGAATGAAGATATAATGGTGTGTTGACTAAGTATACAGACATAGTGGTAGCTGACCTAGTGGTTCATATTGTTGCAATGATGCAGGTAAAGGGAAGGTCTAATATATTGTGGCTTTGATATTGGAGAAATTGGTGTGTCATCACATTGGCACATCTTCATAAGACTCAATAAGTGTTTTTCTTCTCTTTCCTATTTGCTCTCAGGATTGAGTGGATGTAAGAAAGTAAAGCTAGCTCTTTCCTCAATGTTTTAGGTTGTCATGGAGGTAGGAGTAGTTATTCTAGCATCTTTACAAGAAAGTTAAACTCAATATCCTAGTGAGTAGACTAATTGGATCACACTCTTAATGTGTTGTTGAATACATCCACTAAGTGATTATTTTTTTGACACGATTTCTACTATACCAAAGAGGCATGTTCCTTTGATAATGTTGCATCATGTGGTTAGAGCTATAGGCAAAGAAAACATATTGTTTGGCTAGTTTTGCCCCCCAATGGATCCATAGTGAATTATTAGTCGGTGTTATTCTTGCTATTAGTGAACTAGTGTTTTGCCATTTGATTCCTAAATTTAAAACCATGTTTTGGGAGCATCCATCTTCACGCATTAGGAACTTCAACCTTCACACTCTATTTTTTTCTTCTTTTTAGTTTGCATGCACTCTCCTCCTTGGGCTATAAAGAAAGAGGGAGACCCCTACAAGGGGCATCGGTGAAGGGTCGAGATGGGGGACCAGAGGGGGGGGGGTGAATAGTCCCTTTTAAAAACTAAACTCAACGGCTAACCAAAACAAATGCGGAATTAAACTTATCGGTCTAGCCAAGACTTCACCCCTCTAACTAAGACTCTAAATCACCTCACTAAAGATCCTACACAAGAAAGGTGAGGTGACAAGTCAAGATCTCTAGTTTGGTTTTGGATAATTAGTGACACCTAGAACTAATCTCTATGCTTAAGTGTGTATCTAGCTTGAGATGGTTCTAGCCAAGTTGGGAAGCATGGTGGTCATGGTGGATGCATGGTGATGATCCAAAAGTTGATCAAGTGCTTGGACTTGGAAAAAAGGAAAATAAAATGGGCTCAAGGCAAAGGTATAATTGATAGGGCCATTTTATTTTTACACTCAAGACATCTAGCGGATGTGAGTGATTTAGGTTTGGTAACCGCACTATAAAGAGGAGAAAATCATAATCGCTTTAGTCACCTAGTGCCACTAAATCCGAATTTCAAATTGCATGTGCATTTGGGTTAGTGACGTGGTGGTTCGATGAGAAACTCCTTGGAAAAAGGCTCGAGAAAATGTCATCTAAATATGCTCAAAAGGTTTGACATAATTTGGATGAGATAACATTTTTCTTGGATCAAGGGTTAATGGAATTCTTGGATAAGAAAAGAAAAAAAGGGGAAATCAAGAATGCATGAATTATATTTACGTGAATACATATACATGTATACGTAACATGCAAATACTAATTGGCCAAGCTAACTTGCTTGTGGCGTGGACTCATATGCTGCTGGTGGTCGTCGGCTGGTGTGCCTGTTTGCCAATTCGATCAAATAAAATAAGGAAGCCGCCGGACTGGTGCCACTGCTGGTTGCCGAATACGCTGCTTGCCGAACAAACTGCTAGTTGCCGAATGCTTTGCCGAATGGGACAAGCTGCCAGTTGCCGAATGGACAAGCTGTTGCCGCGTGCGGTGCTGGTCAGCTGGGCCTGGTTGGCCGATGCTGCTGCTGCTGCTGCTGCAGGCCCAAGGGAGCGCACCGAGAAGCCCAAGTCGAGAAGGATGTTGCTGATCGTTCGATGCTCGTCTCTGGTCCATCCTTCATCGAAGAAAATTACAGAGCCGCTGTCGCCTCGTCTCACGAACAGAGAGAGCGCCGGTCGGCTCCTGCGTTCCGCCCGTTGGAGCTCTGATCGAAGGGAGCGTGGGTGGCAGCTTCTAGCCGTTGGGGGCTGAGTATATATGTGAGCTCCTCCCCTCTCTCTCTCTCTTGCAAATTTTAAAATCTTACAGTGAGCTGTTCTTCCTCTCTCCAACCCTAGAACGAGGGAGAAAAAGAGTTCCTCCCCTCCCTCTCTCTCGATCCTGCCGGATTTGGGCTGAAATCAAGTGAGAGAGCTTGTGCTTGAGATCGATTTGAGGGCTCCAAGAAGATTGCTTCCCTCTCCTCTCCACTTCATTGGTGGATTTGAGTTCTTGAGAGGATTTGAGGGTAACCCTAGTGTGCATTGCATTTGTGATTCATTTTAGGGGCACTAGGTGATTATTGCAATTGTGGTCATCTCTTTACTCTTGGTGATTGCCGTCACCTAGACGGTTGGAGTTGGATTGATTGGTGAGGGATTTGGTGATTGTATCCGCCCCCCAATCAAGGTGATATTGTGAGGGGTTCTTGAGCTTCCCGGTGGGACACCAAATTGCTACTTTAGTGGATTGCTCGTGTCATTGAGTTACCTCTCTTGTGAGTGGTGTCTTGAGAGCCCGAGGGGCTAACTAGCGAGTGCACCGCCCTAGTCCAAGAACCATCCAAGTGTTGGTCGACACAACGGGGATTAGCTTGCCGGCAAGCAAGTGAACCTCGGGGATAAATCAATTGTGTCATCTCTTGTCTCCCGGTGATCTTGGATTGATTGATATATATATTGTTGGAATCATTTATTTGGTGATTGGGTCATTGCCTCTACACAACGGTATAACAAGCTTCTCACTCTTGCATTACTTTGTTAGTTTACTTTGAGTAGAGAGCTAGCACTTGCTTTGTGTAGGTGTTCTTGCTAGCATAAGGACCATATTAGGATTGCTCATTAGCTAGAGTAGTGACATAGACTTTGTGTGGACTAGAGATCATAGAATTATTTAGTCTTGTCACTAGAAGGCTTGCTTGACCATTAGAGCTAGTGCAAACCGCTTTACGCCAGGTGTTTTATACTAACCCGGTTTGTTAAGTTGAGCTTGTAGAAATTTTTTATAGGCTATTCACCCCCCTCTAGCCATCTAGGACCTTACACAAGCCTAGCTTGAGCTCCTAATCAATTCTAATGCAAGGTCACACAAACCTAAGCACTAGTACTTCAAGCGCAAGAGAGCTCCTACACAATTCTAGTAAGCGCAAGCACAAAGCCCCTAAGCTTACTAGGTGCACAATGGACAAGGCAACACACGCCCTAACCCAAAGGCTCAAATTACCTAGCTACACAAGCTAAGCAAAGTAACTAAACAAGCTACACAAGCTAGATAGTTACAACTACTCTACTCAAGCACAAGCACAAAGTAAATATGAATGTAATAACAAAGCTTGAGATGAAGAGATTGCAAACCACCGCGAAGTGTGGACACAAGATGACACCGGTGATTTTTTACCGAGGTCTCGGGAAGCTTGCCAACTTCCCCTACCCTCGTTGTGTCGACCAACACTTTAGTGGTTCCACGGTTTTGGCGAATCACCCCGTGATGATTCTCAAGCTTAATGGCGGTGCCAAATCCCACAAATGGGGAGCTCGATCGAGACACTCACACGGTGTGAGTTCTCTAGCCAATCTCTCGGAGGGTACCCGGTGAACCCACACACAAGTGTGGTAGCTCAATGACACGCTCCACTAGAGTTGCTCTTTATGATCCCCGCGAGGTGAGCACGAACCTCTCACAATCTCTTCTTGAAGCACCGCGACAAGCTTCCCTTGCGTGCTTTTCACTGAAGCCTCTTGCCACCAAGCCGCCTAGGAGGTGGCAACCTCCAAGAGTAACAAGCCCACCGGCTTGCAACATGAACACTTAGTGCCACGAACGCGATCTCTCAACGCAACGCACTAGAACACGATCTCTCACTCAATCGGATGAACGATATCAAGCATATGTGTGAGTGGGAGGGCTCTCAAGCACTCTCAAGCATGGACACAAAGTCCCCAAGGTGCTAAGCACCAGCCATGGCCGAACACACCCTCTATTTATAGCCCCCCAAGCCAAATAGAGCCGTTGGTGCTTCAAACCACGGTTTTAGACAAGACCGACGCCGACCGACGGACTCACCGGCCGAAGTTCGGGTCGCGGAGTCCTACCACGTGAGTCCGTCACAACCGACACGCTTCGGCCCCAACGGCACCCACCTCGGCGGCGTCGGCCGGTGCTTCCGGCCGAGCACGGAAGCATCCGGTCAGTACGTCGTCCCCGCGGCCCCGCCAAAACCGCCTCGGGGGCTCTACGCCAGACGCATCCACCGGCGGCCCCGGCCGAAGCATCACTGCACTTCGTCGGTCGGTCGCGTCCTGGCCACCGTTTTCCAAATAAAACTCCACCAAAACACCGACGCCTTCTCTTTGACATGCTACCCATCAAGTATACCAACTTGAGCACGAGGGCTAGCATGTTTTCACTCCAACTTGCATTGGGCGCAATAGAAAATATGCATCTCATTTTCTCGAAAGCGCCGGAATCCCTTCCTTGAAGCTCGGCGGGAGGATGAGCGGTTCCCAAACCCAACTCAACCCCTGCAATCACCACCGCCTTTGCAAATGTGCCAACACCACCAAGTGTACATCACCATGTGCAAGTGTGTTAGCATTTTCACAATCATTTCAAAGGCGGGTTAGCTCTTAGCACGCCACTTTCGATAGGTTATACCGGGATAAAATGAAATGCCCTATAGGTTATACCTTTGCCTTGCGCATTTCCATTCGCTCCATCTTCGAAAGTGCCGATGCAACACATGCACCAACACGATCAAGAATGATATGATCCATTTCATATCATCACATGACCTTCTTGGTCCATCGATCTTGACCTCACTTGCTCTTCACCGCCATTGCGTCGGTCCATCGGCGCCAAGTCCGATGACTTGCCCTTCACACTTGCCTTAGGTCCATCAAGCCAAGCCTTTGTCTTGATCTTCACCACCTTGGTCACATGACTCCATGTCATGTTTCATATGCAATAAGCTCCTTCATTTGCATCACCACGCTGTGAACTAATTTCCCGTGGTATTATCTCAATCACACATATTAGTTCACCTAGTGTTGACACTCAATTACCAAAAACCACAAGGGACCTTTCAATCGGGCACACCTACTCACACATGCTCACTCGCACATATCACGCGACCTCTCCTCCTTTAGAGACTTGGGAGCCTCTCCCTGTCTCGTCAGTTTGTAACCCGTACTATAGACATTGAGTAGAGAATACACGAGCCACCGACGAACTGGACGTAGGGTGCGTTGCCCGAACTAATATAAATCTTGTGTCTTTCTCACCACCATACGGGCTAGACGCGCATAATCGTATCAGAACACCGTCTCGAGATTTATCATAGGGTTGTACAGTCCCCGAAATACAAACGAAAATTGCTAACCCAAAATTTTTACCGACAATCTTTTTAAACCTAGTTAGCTCATGGTTAGATATTAATTAGTACTCCCTCCGTTCCGATAATATAACTACATCTGCGATTCAAATTTTTGGAGCAGGTTCTACATTAAGGTCAGGCAAGGCTACTTTCTCTCCTGGCACTATGTTTAGATCTATGGCCATGGCTAAAAGTGGATTGGTTTCCAGGTTGATGGAATTTGGAGCATGTTGATCCTTTCGTTGGGTCCATCTGGGACGGCTGGAGGCTTTTTATAGTGGTGCAAGGGCGGGCAATTCAAATTTTGAACTGTGGGTGCGATGGCGCCAATTCAATTTTTGTAATGTGGGCACAATGATGCCACGTGTGTTACTGGAACATTCAATAAAAGGCCAGCTGGTTCCACTAAAGTGTGCACTCTTGTGATGTCAGGTCTCTTTATAGGGGCATAAGTGTGATTTGCCAGCTACCTTAATATGTCTTGCCCAATAAAGCCAGGATGTTCTTATATTCACGGGGCGGAGGGAGCACCAAATACAAAAAGTGCTAACCCGAAAATTTTCACCAGCTAAACACCCCTAATAAAAATTGTTCGGTCGTTTCCCCACCCTCCCGTCCCCGACTCTTCCATGAGCGTGTCCTCTGCCGCCGCCGCCATGCCCGCCCACCAGCAGTCCCCCACCATGCCAGCGCAGCCCCACCCCTCCTCACCGGCGCCGCCCTTCCTCCTTCGCGCGCCCCTGCCTCAAACTCCCTCGTCCGTCGGTAGCAGGAGGGCGCGAGGAAGGCCCCTTGGGTCGCCCGGCGGGTCCCGCCATAGCTTCGCCCGCCACGTCGGACCGGCTACGGTGAGCATCCCTGTCTACGCGCTTCGCTTGTCTGAAATCTCATCCCGGCTACACGCTGATTTCTCCCCGCAGCTGTCGCATTTCGATAGGAAATTTCCAAATTTCTCGTCGGCATCGGTGATGTGGGTGGCATGGCAATGAGGCCCACACGCCATGGTGGGTTCCGCCTACAATGACTGGGATTGGACTACTACTATTGGATGCAGTTTAGACGTCCTTGTTTTTGATCTAAAATACTCACTACGGATGGTAACGTACCAATCAATCCGCCCAAAAAATGATTAGTATAAGCGTAAAAAATATGCAGTTTAATCTGTCTTTCTTCAACCATTTCTGTGTGCACAGCTTGAATTAAAAGACATCTCCCATGAATACATGCAGCAGGAGGGACCCTATCTGAAGTGTTCTGGTTATGGAGTATGTTCATATTTGACCTATCACGGCCACATTACAACACTCGCGCATTGGACCAACTCTAGTGACAGGCATGTACCTTCCAGCAGGCCAGCATTACCAAACAAATTGTTTGTAGCATGGTATACCTTTCTCCTCCGATGCTTCACATCTTCGAAATTTCGCAGATATTTCATCCTGTCTATATCTTGATTTTCTGCAAAGCATTTGATACAGAAATTTCCAAATTTCCGTTCCATGCCAGCGATGTGTGTGGTGGTGGTCAGAAACTGGAATGACTTTTTCGTGAGACTTTGTGACAATTTGTTGCTCTCTCCTAATAAAATAAGGGCAGTTGTCCTATAATATTATCTTCTTTTCTGAAAATCTGAGTCAGCAAAATATCCCTACAAGTAACTAATTTCCTTTGTCATCTAGGCATCATACATATACACTTAACAGGTTCCTCACGGCCTCATCCTGTTCTCCCGGACCGAAATTAAAGAAAGCATCCCATCCCACACTCCAAAACCCATGGCCATGGCGAACTTCTGGAATATCGGAGCTATGGCCTGGTTCGTCACAGTAGTAGGCTGGCTGCTGGCACCCATCATCAGCTACTTCGTAAACAGGTTCCTTTCCTACGCCGTTCCTGACACATCGAGGAAACTCCGGGAGCTGGAGGTTCACACTATCCCGAGCGTGAAGCAAACACTGAGAGATGTGGAGGAGAAGCTGATGCCGAGAGAAGCAGAAGACAAGAGGAGTAACTCTGATTTGCTGATACTCGAAAAGATGAAGATGGATCTCAGGTCCGCCTGGTACGAAGCCGAAGACATCCTTGATCTTGTTGATTATCACCGGATTGAGAAGCAACTCATCAGGGACAGAGAGTTACCCCACAGCAGCTGGGTGCAGCACCTCCTCACAGCCGCTGCTGCTTGCGTCACCCGCTGCAGGGGAAGCCTGTTGGGGCAATGGATTGGCATGACCCGAGCAGGGTTGCTGCAGCGCTTGGGCCGGCGAGGTTCCAGTGCAGGAAATGGTTCCAGTGCAGAAGCTGCTTCAAATGACGAGGCTGCTTCTGGTGACGTGGCTGCTTCCCGTGATGAGGCTGCTCCTGAAGAGTCTGTTTCCACGTCAGAGGATGTAATCGTAGAAATACCCAATGCAGGGGGCGTTTCCATGGCAGCTTCCGGTGCAGAGTCCATTCCAGTTGAAGAATCTGTTTGCATGGTGCCGAAACACCATGCCTGGTCCAGTGACCTCCTTCTCTACATCACCAACTGCTGCGGATCCATCGTTAACCGTTGTCGATCCATGGTGCAGAAGCTTCATGCCTGGTCCAGCTACCTTGCTCTCTGCATCGTTCACTGCTGTGGATCCATACTCAGCTGGTCAGCTAGTTGGATTGCGGCTGCCGGTTTTTATCGGGACTGGTCATATGAAGTTGTTGGCATAAAAAATAACCAGGTACCATCTGATTCTCGCTGAATTCCAGCTTCTGGCATGCATGTGCTCTAGTATTGACTTATTTCACCGGAATATATATCTTAACTCGCAGTGCATGTTTGTGTAGCTTTGCCATCTTCGAATATCATATTGTTCATTAATGTTTGTGTAGCTTCGAACATCTTTTTTAAGATATGCTTTCTTCTTCTGTTATGATCATTTTGGAGATTCTATATTAACAAAAGCTCACACAACATATACACCCTAATACCCATGACAGTCAGATCGCTCGAGTAGATAAAAAAATAACCCTATAGAATGACACAAGCGAACATCGATATATTAGGGTCCGGTACTCTTTACAGTTTACACGGCCATTTTCTTTGAAGGACTCTAGTACCTTAACTACTTTGGTGAGCCTAAGAATCCTTTCTATGTGACTTACTTGGCTTATGATCCAATTCCCACTTCTGAAATGGATAAAAAGATACCTTAGACGCTTCTAAGTTGCAAAATGATTTTGTTCTTTTTGTTGGCATTATTAGATAAGGACTTTTACAATACACAATACTAGTAATATGTGCTTGCTAGCATTTTCAAGGTTTTTTTTTTTTTCAAGGACTTTTATGGCACATAATACTATTAGTATATACTAGCTAGTATTTTTGTTCAACAGTCCAGATTAGTTGGGCAGTAGTAATTTTTTTTATTAATAGTGCTTGCTAATATTTTAAAACACCAGGGGCAATATTGGAAAATAAAGTAGTGGCAGATACACAATTATAGTAAAATGATGATAGATCTCGCCGGGCGTGCCGCCTGGCCCCCCGTGCAGCACCTGAGCACCCCAGCCGCAGAGCTGCATGACGTTGATGTTGATGGCTGCCACGGATCTGGCATTGGAGGCGCCGCCGAAGACGCGAAGACGATAGATGTTAATCACAATGTTCTCTTTTCTCATGTTTATGTGAGAATTTTGAGTTATTTTCTTCGATTAATATGGGGACTAGCACAGAAGTAGATAGTGCGGACGCTAGCCTACTCATTATTTTTATAAATCAGTTTGAATACTTCTTTTGCGCGACGTTACTGATCATTTATGACATTTGTTAGCTAACATTCTGGATCAGCTTACAGTTTTTTAAATGCAGTAACATTGAGTTCAGAAAACTACTTTAGTATGTGGTTAGGATAATCATTTGAAGTTTGCTTCGTGCAGAAGGATGGCACGGTGTTAGATTCTTTCCTGCGTGCTATTGATAGGAAGTGGCTGAGGGAAAGAATAGAGCAAATAGAATGTACTGTTACTGAATCGAAGAAATCACAGCTATTTGATCAGCAAAGCAGCAGTAGTGAAGTTTCGGTCAAGGATATTAACAAGGAAAGCAGCATCAGAATTCTGGTCAAGGAAAGTGGCAGAGAGAAAGAGGAGATTGATGACTTGCACAGAAACCTTAAACGGAAGGTATTTGGTCGAGATAAGGTGCGTAAGGATATTTGTAGAATGCTACGTGAGGAACCTAGCTCCAGTAGTAGTAGTTGTTATTCTGTGATTGGCATACACGGCATTAAAGGGTCTGGGAAGAGTACTCTGGCACAATATATCTGTGACTATGAAAAGGTTGAAGGCAACCATTTCGACATTGTCATGTTCATTTATGTGTCTAACAGTTTCAGATTAGATGATATATTCCGCAAAATGCTGGAGCAGATGTCGCAAAAGCGCCCCTCCAGTGACGAATCTCTTGAAAGTCTCAAAAAAGAGTTGGAGGAAGAATTGAAAGGCAGACGTTTCTTATTGGTATTGGATGATCTCTGGTTTAATAATGAGAACAGCCAGAAACTGGATGTTCTCCTTGCCGCACTTAATGTTGGGAAGAGTGGAAGCAGAATCCTGGTCACAGCTCAAAGAGAAGATGCAGCTACAGCTCTAGGTGCTGATGAGAAGCAAATTCCAATACCTGATTTGGAAGAGGAAGAGTACTTGTCACTGTTCATGTATCATGCACTACAATGCGCAGAGGATGATGGAGAACATGAAAGGATTGGGAGAAAGATCGCGAAAAGGCTACGAAGATCACCTATGGCAGCAGTAGTAGTAGCAAAGCGGCTTCGAGGAACAAAAGTATCAATTTCTGGGAAACAACAGCCAACCTTGATGTGTTGAAAGAGACCATGGGAGCACTGTGGTGGAGCTATCAGCAACTTGGCGCGGACATCAGGCGATGCTTTGAATACTGCAGCATTTTCCCTAGAGGAAGCTGGTTGACACAGCATGAGTTGGTTCGCATGTGGATAGCACAAGGGTTTGTAAAGACCAGCAATGCAACAGAGAACATGGAAGATCTGGGCTGCAGCTACGTTGAGGAGTTACTGGCATTCTCATTTGTGCAAGATGGAGGAAGAACTTATGATGGTTCTAAATACATCACGGTTCATGATCTTCTTCATGAGTTAGCAGAGAGGGTTGCTGGAAATAACTCCTTTAGAATCGAAGGGAGCGGCCCGGAAAAGGATATTCCGCCAGAGGTTCTCCATCTTTCCATTTGGAACAATAATAAAGCAGAGATAACAGAGAGAATTCTTAAGTTGGAAAATCTGCGCACCCTGATCATTGAGCGGACGGACCGTACGGATCTGCACAATGAAGAGCACACACACGACTTAATAGGGGAAAAGGTCTTTGAGAATATATTCACTAGGCTGACAAAACTGCGGCTGTTGATCATTAAACAATACTATTTCGGTGTTAAGGTCAGAGAATACAGAATATTTGGAGTCCCAGTCCCAGCTTCTATTGGTCAGATGAAGCATCTACGTTATCTTAGCATCGTATATATCCCTGAGAACATGGTGCTGGTTTTCCCAAGCACATTTAGCAAGCTTTACCATATGCAGCTCCTACATATCACTAGACTTAGATTATCCTCTGATGAAGATACGGCTAATCTCAGACATTTGCGACACATACTGGGAAATCAGGATCAGGAAGTTCCCAATATTGGCAGGCTGATGTCACTCCAAAGGATTAGAAACTTCAGAGTAAGACCGGGACGAGGGTATGAGTTAAAGCAGCTGAAGCACCTGAACTTGCTTTGCGAACTGTGGATAGGCGGTCTTAGATATGTAAGAAGCAAAGAGGAAGCTCTAGAAGCTTGCCTAGGGAGCAAAGGGCGACTCATGAGTCTGGATCTGATGTTTGAAGGTCCTAGTAACTATATTGTCCCAGCAGAGGTAGTTGAGGGCCTTTGCCCACCGAAGGATCTTGAACGGCTGCATATCGGGAACTACAACGGTTCAAGGTATCCTAGTTGGATGTTGAGTCGTGAGAATCCGGACGCCCCAAAGCACCTTTACAAACTTCAGCTCTCTCATTGCATCCCATTGGTCTCTATTCCTGAAGATAGTGAGTTCTTCATTCATCTGCGTGAGCTCCGTATTTTCAGGTGCGACAGCAGGGAGGCCTTGCCAAACAACATGGACCGCCTCAAGTCACTCCAGGAATTGGTTATCGGGCATTGTGACAAGATCAAGCTCCTTCCAACGCTGCCCTGTTCTCTTAAGCGCATTGTAATCTTTGGCGAATGTGAGCTCAGGGCGTCCTGTCAAGAAATGGGACATGAAAATTGGCAAAAGATCCAGCACATTCCTACCAAAAAATTTCCTGATTGGTGGTGATCAAGCCAATCATCTCTATATCAGCTACAGCTCACCTCAGATGGTAAGTCTCATTGCCGCCTTCACGTTCTGTTCGCAAGACGTTAAATCGTATCCATAAGTAACTATAGTAGGCTGCGGTGACTGACACTCTCATGCTTATCAATCCGTCTGTCGAATAGGCATCGAGAGACGAGGCAATATAATGCACGGAAATGCTCAGCCGGCAAAGAGGTCCAGATCCTAGGCCAAACTGCAGAACATGCTACTCTTTGCGAGTGGATTTTGCTTTTAGTATTTTCTCTCTTCTAAGCAAAGACGATGGTGCGCCCTTCACCGAGTGCACCTTATTACGCACTTTGAGTATTATGATCTGTGAGAGAAACGGATGATAATGCCATACCATGTGTGATGTGACTGAATGTGAACTGACGGCGCTGTCCTGTACACATTTTTTCCCCCAGAATTAAACAGAAGGCTTTGTAATGTGTGTAAACATCAGTCGAATTGCTGTAATGTTGGATCCTACTACTTGCTTCATTATGCGTCGCGAGCTAGTATGTGTGCTATGTGCAGCAACTGGAACCCAGTAGCAGTCTATTTGGTTGGTTAGCGTCAGTTTGCGTACGCTCTTCCGAGCTTTACCTCATTTGCTGTTGCTCTATGTGCTCTTGTTTTTCATTTAACAAGAAGCGCATTTTGGTTGTGATATCACCATGTCCAACTGCAGCCAGAGCCAGCAGCGAATTCACAAGAATAGGAACCTTATACTTACTGCTAAAATTAACATATTCAGTTTCCTTTTGCAATATAATGGCGCTAGTCTGCAAGGGACAGCTCTCTTGTCAGTTAGGTGGCCGGATTCGTACCACCAGCTAGACCAGCATACCAAACCAAGACATCAAGAACGCATCAACAACATATTAGTATTAGTAGTATATAGTTTCATTCCTCTCGCATGCACTTGCTTGAGTGCAAAATGAGTAGTATGTTTTTCATGCACTGAACAATTGTCAGATTCAGACCGGATCAGATCATATCTGTAGCTTCGTACTGGGGTGCTCTTGGCCGAAGCTGATGTTCCTGGGCTGCCCTAAACATAACGACTCCTCGAGGTTGCTTGAGAGGGCAATGTCCGTGCACGGCGACTTGTCGTTGCCGCTCCCGATTGTGCCGCCGCTCTCCCACGGGCTCTTGGCTGATGAGCATGTTGCGGCAGTGGTCGCCCCATAGTCACCGGAAACCGGGTCAGTGGCAGCATCCCTTGGCCCGGAAACATCGTCCTCAACCCGGGAACGCGGGGCCCTTTTTGTCTCCACTACGTAGAAACGTTTCGCAACTTTGTGACCAGGGGTCACACTGCGAATGAAAGCAACAAACACAGATGAACACTAGCCTCCAAGATGGTCTCATACATAAGTGGCTGTCTTGTCCTTCATCAACAAACGAGGTAGAATAACTAATAAATATGTTTTTAGGGGAACACGGAGCAAGAACTTGATCAAGTATACCTCTCCTTTCGTTTCTCCAAGAACCTAGCAAGGGATGCCTTTCGAGCTTGAGGGGCAGCTGCAACAAACAATAACAACATCAATCTGTGTAACTAATAAGGCAACTAAAATTACTACTGTAATCGCAGTAAGAAGCGTTAGAACCTTTAGCTGCTGCAGGCTGAGTCGGCGGAGCCTGGCTTATGGGAGGAACAGCCAATGGGCTTGAGGATTTTGACACCGTGGAGTCCACGTTGGAGGAGCTAGAGGCGCTCCTGGGCAGACTTGCAGCTTGCAGGACACCAGAGATGGGTTTGGAGATGTCTGATGGAGGCGGCGAAGCATGCTGCGGCTTCTGAAATGGCATCCGCTTCGCAGGGGAAACCTCAGGCACCGTGACGTTTCCTGGAGCGAAAATAGGCGCTTCCTCTGGTTTACGAGCATCAGGGGCCGAGCTCGGCAGAGATCCTCTGCTGGCTAATAACATCATGAGTTCTTGAGCCTGTGACACAACAGAAAATGTTAGCCAAACAGCTTCAGAGTTACACAAACCCAACCAAACCTTGGCAACATGAAGCGTACATCACGATAAATCTCACCGTCTCTGCTGAGACGTTATCGAATACGCTGACGGAGCCAGCGTAGAGGATTGTCAATTGCGCCGTCATCGGCTTATGCACGCCTCTTTTTCAAGTATAAAAGCAAAAATGTTTCAGTTCATCGCTTGTTTGCAACAGTTTGCTGTAAATCGCACGCATGGCGAACAACAGAGGAAAGGAAACCAGACCTACCCTGTTCCATGCACGCCGACGGTCCAACTGGCCGCTGGGTCGGTCATGGCGAAAGGCGGCTGCTTGAACGCGCAACAGCAGCTGCTGCAACCTACTTGGTGGGTGAAGACACGAGGAGGAGCCGGGGCCTCCGCGCCGTCGAAGTGCGGGAACGCGTGCTCCCTCTGCTCCTCCCTCGATATCCACGCCGGCGTGGTCGCGAAGGACCAGTCCATGTCCATGGCCGTCACTAGGTGCTGCTCCACCACCACCTCCTCCGATCCTCCTCCTTCGAAGTAAGCTAGGAGAGATTGCATTGAGCTCCCAATCGGACGCCGGCATATAAATACTTCCAGAGAGACCAAGAACCCGCGGCGGTTCTGCTAGCCATCGCCACCCCATGAGCGGGCGCCGGAGGCAGCACGAAATCAGCAAATATCCGCCCGACCGCCCGAAAGGTTCGGCCAGTCCGTCGCGGAAAAAGAATCATGGGTTTCTTAACGCATTAATAACGCTCCCCGAATCCATCACGCAGGGTCGGCCGGCCGCCAAAAGGAATTCGGCAGCAATGCCCATATGCCAGCCAAATCCCCACTCTCCCTCTGATTCTTTCGACAGAAAAAAAGGAAGGGGGCGCTTGAATTCCACATGCAGCGGTAGCACACCCATGACGCATCTCGCCGAACGGAACCCACCGAACCCAGCTCAACCCCTGCACGGCAAGAAACGGGGTGGAGCACGGATCAGGGAAGCCCAGCGCGGCAGGCGGCGAAAGGAGGCCGGGTGGAATGATGGGCGCAGCATGGTCAACGGGAAAGGCTTTACGCGCACGTGGGCATAAACCGACCGCGCGGTATAGAGGGGGAGTGAGGAGGGGGTAGGAGGAAGGGGATGGAATTGACAGGCGGGCCCCGTGTGTCATTGGGAGAAGGAGGCAGTGGTTGTTGGGCCTTGGTGGGCTGCAGGGACAGAAGGGAGTCCGGCTCAAGAAGGAAAGGGAAGAAAAGATTGGGTTGGGCTTTGATTATTTTCAGCCCAAGAAGGGAGTTAGAAGTTTTGGGAATTATTTGAATAATGAAGAAAAGGTAAAAGGTTAAATTCAAATGAGATTTCAAAAACATCGAGATGATCAACTTTTATAAAATATATTAATGCAATTACGGAGCTCTTTTATGCAATTTTTAAAACCCAAAACTCGTGTGCAGTTAGCAGTCAGCTCTAATTAGCAATTAAATTATGATTTGTTGCAAAATGTGAAAGTTCAAAATTTTAATGATTTTCAACACACAGAAACCGTATCCAACTGAGCTAGGCTCTGTTATCTGTTGGTCATACACTTTTGTCATGCACAAAGTAGCTTAGGGCTGCATTTGGCATAGCTCTAGCTCTAGGAGATTTGTGGAGATTTTAGAGTCGCGGTATATGTGGCTCGTAAAAACCCATGGAGCTGGAGCTGCATACACATTTTACCGGCTCCAACAAAGGGCGTGTTTGGATCCTCTAACTTGGTTAGAGTTAGAGTTACTTTCTAACTCTAACTCTAACCTCAAGTAACTCTAACCCATGCGGTTTGGATGACCGGGGTTAGAAAGGGGGTTAAAAAGCACTTTTTCCAATCACTTTTTCAAGTTAGTGTGACTTTTAGGTTGGTGGGCTCTACCAAAGTAACCCAAATATCCCCCTCGAGGGTTACTTCTTTTGGTGGGTTAGAGCCAAAATAACCCAATGTAACCCATGTGTTTGGATGTTTTTGGGTTATTTGGGACAAAAAATAACCCAATTTAACTCTAACCCTCGCGATCCAAACAGGGCCAAAGTTTACGGTGCTGAGCTTGGGAAAGATCCTCTGCTGGCTAAGAACATGAGCTCCTGAGCCTGTGCCAGACAACAAAAAATGTTAGCCAAACACAGCTTCAGAGCAATGTAACCAAATTTGGCAATTAGCATGAATACGCAGTGCACATCCCTGCTGCCGGCGTCCTGCGCGCAACCGGTCCGCGCCAGGCACGGCGGACCACCCTGACGGCGTTTGGACCGCGCGCGACGTGCCTGGCGGAAGGACGAAGCCCGTCGGGTCCAGCAGAGAGCTCCCCGACGCTCGACTGGATGCCTGGCCACACCGTCGCCGCTGACGAACGTGAATGTCGCGGCTCTCCCTTCTGCGACAAGCAAGAACCAAACTTGTCGAAAATTCACCTCTCGCCATCCCTCACAAGAATTCCATCAATCGATCGAAGTAAATACCTTTGAGAAATGTACAGATCAGAACAAGAACTAGGAAACAAACTCTTGTTGCAATTCCCATGGCCTCGAAGCAATGCAGCTCTACGAGGTGGTTATCAATGGCAATTGGCACGACCAAGAAGGAGGACGGCCATGGAGGGCTCGCGGCCTCTTCTTGTTCTCGGACGCGTGAAAAGAAATAGCGGCGCGGAGAGAGGGCCCCGGCCAAAAAGACTAATTAGATGTTTGTGTTTGCCAAGTCAAAATTGTCGAGCTATTGGAGATGGACATTTTTTCCGCTTGGCAAAATTTTTGGGAGTTGGCAAAATGTTGTATTTGCCAAGCGATTTGTTTTTGTTACCCAAAATGAATTGCCTTTCAATTTCTGCTTTTTGCGAGATTTCTTTCGAAGCTACTCACTGCATCTAGCATTCCCGCGTAGAAATACTCTTCCAAAGCTCTCGCTACTGACTTTTCGCATGCTGACTGATGCCCCACAACAGTGAAAGAGATTCCACTCAAAAAAAAAAAAAAAAAAAAAAAAACAGTGCCAGAGATTTAATCGATCCGATCCCATGGTCAGGGGCGGGGCCTGTTGCTTTCGTTCATTCATTCCCTGCCAAGATCCATGCCTTTCCCAAGGAAAAGTCCTGATCATGATGATAAGATTATACTATTACTCAATTCTCCACCCTGCACTGGTCAGAATATTATTCCCTCCGATGTTCACATCTCCTTTCAAATTCCTTCCATGGAGACTTTTGCCAAGCTGACGGACGACGAGCGGTGGTGGTTAGTAGCCTAAACGCGTGAACCGATATATGATGCTACTACTGATATCCATGATCACACAAAGAAAAACCTCAGGTACGTTGGCTCTCTTGTAAGTCACCATCATCAGAACAAAACTAACTAAGCACCAGAGAGAGATTCGACACGACTCTGCCTGCGAATATCTATATCACAAGGTGGTGGTGGACGATACGATACATCAGAGAAAGCGATTAGTCAGTTGAATTTGAATCGTTTTCCTTTTAACCTGATGAGAAGAAGTATCAATGGCGTTGCTTGCAAGAGAGAGGTACGGTATAGTAGTAGCTTAATTCTCGGCCGATCGAGATTCAGAGCAGAGATGCCCACTACGCAACATGTCGACATGCATGTATGGCACCATGGGTGAGCAAGTGAGCATCCATGGACGATTGTGCTTGACCGGAATGCCGCTCGTCTTTTTACTAGCTTTGTGATTGTGATGTGACGCTAGCTGTGGAGGATGACGAAGCCGGCCGCCCGGATACGGAGGAGCTAATAATGGAGGGTGGCCGGTGCGGTGGAGATAGGGTTTGGTCGTGGTGGGGTTAAGGTGTTGACACCAAAGAGAACAGCACCTAAAAACGAATGGACACTGCTCGGTGGTCGGAAGGGAAAGGTCACGCTAGCTAGTGTATGCGACGTGCTGCCGACGTGTCGCATGCATCATGCACGCGCTGGGTAAAATGACTTGTATGGCCGTCGTATGCCTCATTATCTGACAGTCAGCAGATCGATTCTCTCTCTCTCTCTCTTTTCTTGTGGTTTTGTGCGTTTGATGAGGCCTGACCACTATTATTTCCATTGCTCTTTTTTTATCGTCCTATCTCTTGATCCGCGATCCGGAGACAAGTCGACTAGTCGAGCATCTGTGACCACGTACGAATGGACGAGTGTAGGAGTACACGCGAACGCCACACGATGACACGACGGAGGAACAAGGGAGATTCCAACACGCGCCGCCCGCGGGGTCGGTCTGTCCCCGTGACTCCGCGAGCGAGCCTTGCGTGCGTTTCGACCTGGAGTACTGTGTGTACGTTGGCGCGGCGCGGACGAAGTCGCCGGCCGGCCGGATCGAATCGAATCGAATCCTTCACGGCACTACCATCCCACAGGCACCCATGGGACGGAGGGAGTAGTGCGGTGACTGCGCTCACCGTGCCGTGCTGGTGTCGCTGTGCCCCTCAATCTGCTGCCGCGCGTGCTGCCACGGGCCATGCACGTCGGGGCGACCTGGAGCTGGCCAGAAGAATCTGCTGACGTACTCGGCTACTAGCAGAGCTGGGGACGTACGCCAAGGCTCGGGCACCGCTGCGCTGCGAATTTGAAAGCCGACGACGTGCAGGTGAAGAGATGGGGACGGAGTCCGTGGGCATGGGGGCGTTCACGAGTCTGGAGTCCCAGCGCCGTCCGCTACCGTGGGCGCACTGTCCGCTGGCTGCACACAGATTAGGAAACAAAATTACCTCTTATATATAAAAATGATGATTTGGATAGAGAAGCATCCAGCCATCAGATTCATTCTAGAACCGTCTGCTTGTGATGGCGTGACATTTTTGTCAGGCTCCCGGCTTCCCGCCTCCGAGCCCGAGGCCGGACGCAGTCGAACCCGTTCCGTTGGCGTTTGCTCGCATCCGACGCCATCGGCAAGCCAGCTGCGCAACCCGCCAAGCTCCACAGCCCATCGTTTCCCGCCACCTCAAAGAAACCGCCCCACGCCCTTTTTCTAATCAAATCCCGCCGAAATGACCGCTTTGCCAATAACCAACCATCTCGCCGGCGCCGGCGGCTTTGGCCGGGGCGCGAGGCGAGGGCACGGCCGGCCGTCGGCGTCACATTCCACGCATGCCGTTTCATCTGACTCAGTTAATCCGCTGGCGGGCCTTTCTTAGCATGCGGGATTACTGGATTAGTTTCGAAAACCAGTGGGCTAGTAGTGGATGGTGGCTGGTGGGTGGGTCCAGGAGGCCAGTGGGCGGGGTCGTGGGGAATCCTGGGCAGCGCCCGATCCTGCCCGCGGGCAATGCCATCACCTTTCCAGTATAAAACGAGTGCTGCTCGCCGTGGTGCCGCAGTTTGCCGCTCTGTGCACCTCGGCGTCGTCCTCTGTTTTCATTCCTGCCTATCAGCACTCGGTTTTCTCTCGTCTGGTAAGCGCCTAGGAAACCTTTTCCCCTACAGTTGTAACACATATCTAGGAGAAGAGAAACACGCCGCTGTTCTGGATCGCTTATGTTTTAAGATTTGTTTCTGTTTTAAATTCAAGCGTGTGCTGCTTGAGGAGTTTTATAGGAAGAACAGGTAGAGTGCTAGCCTGAAACGTACAGATCACTACTAACTAGGTAGAGTTCTTCGGTGCATGTAGTAGCTCAAGTCATCAAAGCGTCATCAAAGCTTGGGTATTTGGTTTCAGTCCTCTAATTTAATCTTATCCACCTTCAGAAACTCTGCGTACAATCACTTTCTTCATCGATCCTTGTACTACGTGATTTAATCAGTCATCCTAATGGTGGTTTATCATCCATCCATCCATCCAGGGACAGGAAAGTGAGCAGAGAACCAGGCGGGGCTGATGGCGTCCAACTACGTCGACACCGTAGCTGAGGAGGGCAGGTTCCACCACCACCACCACCACCACCACAGCACGACGCCGACCGGGGCGGCGGCGTCGCCCAAGACGATGAGGAGGAGCTGGTCGTCAGCCTCGTCGGCCCACAGTCACGGCCACGGCCACGGCGCCGCGCCCAAGTGCGTGTGCGCGCCGGCCACGCACGCAGGCTCCTTCAAGTGCCGCCTCCACCGCAGCAGCTCCCACGGCCACGGCCACCCGGTGTCTCCTCCGTCCCCGGCCACCACCTCCGCCGCGGGGCCGTCGCCGGCCGCGGCCCCGGCCTCCTCTCGCACTGTCGCGGCGCAGTGACGGGCCTGACGGCGCCCGTGTCTACGTCAATCAACCAAGAAACGCACGACGGCCCAGCGGTGAAGAAGAGGAGAGGAGAAGAGAGAAACGGAAAACGGAAGGGAGCTTATTTGTTCGTTCCTCCCTTCATCTTTCATGCCAATGGCAAAAAAAAATCCAATTTCCTTTCACTTTCTTCCCTCCTCATTTTGTTGTTGGGATCGATCGAATCTTCCTTCCTCTCCCTGGAATTTAATTTCCTTCCCTTCCCTCTCTCCATCCATCAGAAGAAATTCCCCTGCTTGTACTAGGCATCCCGCTCGCCTCCTCCACACTGAAATGGAACGGGCCCGATTGATTGGTAGAGAGTATGTGTGATGGTGACATGGAGTTCACTTGTGTAATTACCATTTCAGTAAATCCATGCTTGTTGCAGGAACTGTGGTCTTGGTGGATCTGCTGGTTACTCTTTTACCATCCCGTAATGGAGATCTTGAATTTTCATCGATTATTTGCTACATACAGACGGGCCAATCAAGGATGACTAGGAAACAGGATTAGTTTGGATTGGGATCCAGATTTGTTGGATGGTGAAACGTAGCAATCCAACGAGCTTAGCACTAAAAAATGATACTGTAGGACTCTTTGTTGGTTCAGTTCATCTCACCTGAAAATCTGCTCTGCCAGTAAAGCTCTGTCTGGCATGGATTGGTTATCCCGTGATTGTTTAGTGCTCATGTGATACTCCTGCAGTAGTCTGACGGAGCCTGCAGGGATCCATTCCGTCCCCACGTGTAAATGTTTCAGAGCTCAATGCATCGATCATATTAGCTGCACTTGTACCTGCAGACGTACCATTCTGAATGATGGTAACAGGGCATGTGCCATTAGCTGAAGGAGAACAGTACGTGCAGCCAAAGCTATTGCGATGTGGCGCCGAATCGCAGTGAATTCGTACAATCATGTTGATGTGTGCACGACTACAAGCACAAGAGTTCGCTGGCAGGAGGACGGTTGGCATGTCAAGATCCATCCGTAGCTGATCAAGATATTATTAGCCTTATCTTGCTTTAAGCACCATGCAGTCCTACTGTATCATAGTGCGTATTTGTTTCAGCTGCATGACATGTTTTTGGTTGGGTGCTGGTCCTGTGTTACCTTCAGTCTTGGTGGCTGGCTGGCTGCCCAACAGAAGCATGTGCTCAACTAGCCTGCTGCCAATGGTATGATGCTTCGACTTATGGGCGGATTTGGTTTGAATTCAGACTGGATAGGGATTAAGAAGGTCCATGCTTAGTTCTCTTATAAACATGGAGTGGTCATTTGGGTGAAGTGCGACAGACTGGCGAGAACAACGCCTACAAACCAGATCTTCAGTAGCAACTACCAATAAAAAAGGCTTGCTGTGTTCAGGACTTCAGGTTCAGAGGTTGTGACTCCAAAGGCAGTCAAAAGTACGATAGAGAATGATGATCATGTACCTAGTAGAGTACAACACTAAACTGTGAAGGGCGGTCCGGCGATCTCTGTGCCCACTGCCAACTGAAGGATGGGTAAACATATAGGAGGATCATCGATGCTCTCAGTTTCCCTACTCAATCTAGACTGCCTATGAGCAAGTGAACTGTGAATTGTTACCATGCCTTTCTTGTTCAGAGATCCAATCATATATTTCTAGCAAGTTTCTTGTTCTGCTCGGAGAAAGGTAGCAGCATTCGACATAGAAAGTACACATTGTTCAGGTTGGTAGTGCCGTAGTAGTATACTGACACTTTGACAAAAATAGCAAGTATCAGTTACAACAGAAAGTTCGGCGATTGCCCGGTTGATGCGTAGTATATCGTTACTTCAAGACTTCGCACATGTCGATGTGCCCGTGGCCTGAACATCGTCCTTTCTTTCTTTTTTCTTCTTCTTTTTTTTGTTGAAATTTTTCTTTATTTCTATGCTGACACTGATTATCTGATTCCAAGCTTGTAACTAAGGCCACCTATCAGACGAGCTGCTGGGCAATACATAGAGGAGTTGCCCGGCCTGTAGTTGGAAGTGTCAGATATCCGTTCTGAAAGACTGAAACTGACCATGCTGGCACTTGGAGCTGCTCTTGGTCTAACGGGTGATGGAAACTGAAAACATTGGAGCAGTATCTTATTTATCACGAGCTCATCTCAAAATGAATACCATCATGCGTCTTCTGAATGATCAGGGACATTTTTGGAATCTCGTTGTATGACGACGTTACGGACAGTGGTGTCTGAAGGCTGGGTATTCTGCTGTCTGCACTGGACATTTGAGGAGTACTTTTCGTTCTAACATGGTATACAGATCAAACAACTTCACTCTCTCAAGTTGACGTTTGCATCTGAGTCCGGATATGGGCATGGGGCTACGTACATGGACGGGCAGCATGTGCTCTCTTCGGACAAGGCCCAAGGAGGACATGATAGAGCAATATAAAAGGAAGAGGAATTAGTAGTTGCAATTCAGAGAGGATTGACTATTCAGAGATCAAGAACTGTGTATCTTCATCCTCCAGTGTCTCCTTTTCCAACTCTACCTCAAGTTTCCACCTGCTGTACTTCTAGAACTTTCTAGAGGATATCCCTGTGTTCTTCATCCTCGATTTCCCTCCTTGCTTCCTCTCTCTCTCTCTCATATTGTATCAGCTACCGGTACGTGTCGTTGCTAATGGAGTTGGTGTGACCGGTTGCTAACAATCTGCTCCCAGAGACAGAGCAGCTTACAGAATGCGTGCACCAGGACTCAGCAGAAAGAGACGACCGTTCTGCTGATAGAAGTGATTACATGAATATACACACCGCGAAACCGTTTTAAGACGGCATGAGCAACTTATGCTCGATTGCGTGCGTGACCGTGAAATAGTATGCCACTGTTATCTACGCCATTTCAGCATCTCGCCATCCTATCATATCTGCGTCACAGTATCCCTGAACCTGCAAGGTACGGAGTACATCACATGCTATGTTCAGAAACATGCATTGCATTGCGCTTGCGCATCTACGAGGCAGGCTTTTGGTGTACCTTGTGTTTGAGATGCCTCCAAAACGTTTTTGCATGCCAACCTATGGAGCCTCCTCAGCCGTCTGGGGAACTGAAGGAACAATGGCAACTGATGCCGGAGCATCCAGTGATCTGACCGGTGCGTTTCAGGAGGAACCGGAATCCAGTGCTCCCGGCCAAAAGGCAGGGATGAGACTGAAAGGAGAGAGGGGTTCTGCATCGGGAAGGGAGTACAGTATGGGAGTGAAGTGGTGCCGGCCTGCTCTGTCTTTCCTGTCCTGAAACGTGTGATCTCGATCTCGTGTCGCGGAATCGTATCATTCTGCGACCAAAAAGTTTGTGCTCTTTTATGGTTGGTGACAGCCATGTGAATCAAGTCTTCTTCCTATAGGGCGTCCATGATAGTCTTTGGTCGGTAAATTTATTTGGATATTACGCGGTCAGCATGCATCCTACATGGAGGAAAGAGAACGTGCCTAAAATATCGAGCCAGCGTTTTGCTCGTCGCTTATCGATTTGTTTGCCCCGAGACAAAGTAGCGCAACTCACCAACCAGCTTTGCTTTTGGAGCGGGGACCATGCATGCAGGTGGGTGTCACGGTGGTGGAGAGAAGGGATGTTGAATAAATAATTACTATAAATAGGGACCCACACTGTTGAGGTGGCATCAAAATAGATAGCAGCTGACTATTTTCACTGTGGACGCCCATATAACTACAAGATCGTTTCTGTTCTTTGGAACACGTAACCTTTAAATCCACGTTTCTTCTTGTGTGGCAACCCCAAACGATGGATGCACATAACTGCAGCCTGCAGGAGTCCGAAAACATTCAGTTAATTTTCAGACGTTCTTGTTGTGTGGCAACCAAAAGATCCGCTTATATATTGAAACAGATGACGCTTTCATTTGCATCGTTGCAGTTCTGAACCCCCATGGCCATGGGGCCTTATGGTACCATGGTGCGCAATCGATACATCCACGGAGGACTGGTGGGGAAGATCGACAAACGCACCCAAAACATGCAAAAGTTGGCCGTGGTTGTGGCTATAGTTGGCCATTTGGCCGCTGGCACGCTGCCCGGCCGTCCATCGGCCCGGCAAAATGGCGGCCCCGGTCCGTTATGCGCGGGCTCGGGGCGGCCGGCCGGTGGCGGGCGGGCCATGGGCCGCTGCCTCGACCCGTGTACGCGGTGCCGGCCCGGTCCGGTGGCGGTTGGCGATGGCGCCCGCAATGTTAACAAAGGCGTATAAAGCTTCCCCACCCCAATCTTCTTCTCCACTAAATAAATAAAAAAAAGGAACTGCTCATCCCCACCACCGCATCCCCATCCCCACCCCAATCTCCTTCTCCTGGACCCAATCTCCTTCTCCACACCACCGGCGCGAGGCGGCGGTGGCGCCGCGGCGCTAAAGCGGCGCGTGGCCGGCGGCGGCCTTGGCGGGCTGCTGCACGCGGCAGGCAGTCCGTCGCGTTCGATTTTTTTTTTTAGCGTTTTTTGTGGGCTACCGCGGCCGCCGACCCGAGTGGCCCGTGGCGTGGGTCGGCCAATGGCAGGCCATGGACCGGCGGCGCGCCCGCGCCCGCCCAGCGGCCGTGCCCGCGCGAGCCCGTAGCCCGTAGCGACTGGCAAGTATGATGCCCCGGCCCGCCGGCGGGCCGCCGGCGTACCGGGCCGGCCCGTTGAACATCTATAGTTGTGGCGTTGTGCATCTCATCATTGACGAGGGTTGCATGCATGATGGCTAGAAAGAAAGAAAGAAGGAAAAAATATATGTGCAGATTACATGTGTTTACTTTAGACATGATAAAGGTACAGATGGAGCTGAATTCACATGCGGCAGCAGAGATAAGATTCTTTGTTCTCTTGTCCTCCTCAAATAATTCACGAGTGTCCGTCGTCGAATATATTCTCTATAGTCTCAAAACAATGTGGCAATGCATCCAGTGACGACGCACAAACATACATTGGCTTTAAGCTTAATGTGGCTTTATAGTGACCTTTGCTCCCTGAGTTACCAGATGCATCGAATATGTGTACCTCCTGCCCTTTGGATGCCCCCAATGGACAACTGTCAAGCCAACATGAGGTGCTGGTGATCAACAAGAGGTATCGTAAACCCCAGTCGCCCACTTGACACTGCTGTAGCATGCATGCGTCAGCTGCATTATTGATCATGAAAAACACTGGTACTACTATATTTGGTGAATTAAATTAAAAATAGCATGTTGAAAAGTAGAGCCCGGTGATATATTTACTTCGTTGTAACCATGTAGCTTATCCTACTGGTCAGTATCTAGCACCGTGCCACCATCACCATGTGAATAGTGCGAAAAATCCAAAAGTGTTATTCATGTGAAGTAAAGCTCGGAGGAGGTGCGTGTGCGCCGATGGGCATATGCAGCAGAGCACACACGTCGCCGCGATCCACGAGACATTCCCGCCAGCAACTACCTGCCTCCACCCATACAATACACCGAGAGAGCAACGAACAAACAAAAAGACAGGCCGACACAAAGATGCTGCACTGTCGACGGCCCACCATATCTTTTTTTTTTTTTTTTTCTCAATCGGGCCATTAATTCACCCGTTTTTATTAAGAGGTAGGAAAATCAAATCAAATACAAAAGACTAAATTGTGATGAAATAGGTAGGAAAATCAAATCCAAATATAAAGACTAAACTGTGATGAAATAGGTAGGAAAATCAAATCTAAATACAAAGACTAAAAAAATTTGTTGGGTTCGGTTTAGTTCCCCCCGGTACCGGACACTCTAGAGGCACCCCCCAGGGTTCGAATCCCAAATGGGAGCGAATTTCAGTGGGGACATTATTAAAAAAACCAAAAAATAAAAGGGTGGGGTTTCCCTTTCGACTTCGGTCAAAAATCCAAATACAAAGACTAAAGCGTGATGCGAGAGTGGACATCTTTGCCGGTCTCAAAGAAGAAAAAACAAAAAATTTCTAAACTAACGATTATATGGCTAACCAATTTGCGACCTAGGACCTCGCACACACTCGTGTCGTCCAGCGGGCTTTCCGAAAGTGGACATCACTACCAGTCTCCAAAGAAGAAAAACCAAAAATTCCTAAACTAACGATTATATGGCTAGCCAATTTGCGACCTAGGACCTCGCACACACACTCGGGTGTCGTCCCGCGGGCTTAGAAGCCTTCCGCTTCTTTCCGCGGAGAAAGAACACCTCCATCGCCTCCCTATTGATGTCGGCGAAAGGCCCGGTCAAGACGGCTGAAGTTCGTCGAAGGAAACCTCATCCGGATGCTCCGCCTCGGCGTGGATCCCCTATCTTCTTCAATAGCACCTTCCTCGCCCGAGCCTCTATCCTCGCCTTTCCTGTGCGCACTCTTCGCCGCATGGCCGCGACTGCTTTGAGAATGAGGTCATCATCGGTCGACTCCCTCCGCGGACGGCGTCCGCCTCAACCACGGCCGGCGTGGACACGATCGGGGATCCAACGGCTTCCCTCCGCGCACGACGAATGAGGTCATCTTTTGCCCTTTTGGTGCCGCTCTCGAGGCTCGATCATCCATTCTTCCCGATCGTTCCCCATCTCATCCATCCGACGGCGCCGTCCGTTGCTTGTCGTCTTCTCCTCCCCCACCCTCCCGCTTGGTCTGCTGCATTGCACAATCGTTGCTTGCACCCATCGGTTTTGTTGACCTTTGGCGCGCAGAACGGGTAGCCGCGCGCACAGCACAGGTAATTTCCGGTCCCTGTCGCAGCTGCCATCCATGACCACACGTCCAAACAACCACACCACACACCCAACCGCGCCGCCGGCGCACGATCCAATGCGCGTGTGTGTGTACGGGCCCCGGAACCGAAAGCGACGCGGCGATCCGGCCCGGGTCCCTCTCCTCTCGCGCGCGTCGTCCTAAACAAACGCCCTCCGCGCGTCCCTGTCGAGCTTCTTCATTCGCCCCGGCCGTTAGTCAATGCCTGCCCACGATCGATTCGATCCTCTTCAGAAAATGAAAATCGATCTAAAGCCGATCGACGAGCCGGCGAGCAGAAGATCTATGGTGGTCTCCGGATCCATGGAAAGTGCGACCGGGCAGACGAATGCGATCGACGCATAAAATCTCTACCTATCTACTTTTATTTAGTTTGGGGTATAAAAAGAGCCAAAAGGGATTTTTTTTTAAAAAAAAAGAGAGCCAAAAAGGCCTGGTTTGCAACCAGCGTACATGCAAGTCCGGATGCCTGCTGCGGCTGCGCGCTGATCACGATCGATCCAGCCGGCCGGGCCGGCCGCTGCTGTACGTGAACTATAGCTTGATGCTGAGAATTTGTGCTGCGTCGTTTGGATTGGGATATATCCAATCCACGGAGATCATGCATCATGAAAACAGCGCTGATGATGTATCAGTAGTACCAACCGGCGTGTGTTGAGCACGGCGGAGTGCCACGGACAGTGTGCCTTTGCTGGCTCTGGCTTATCCGTAGCATTATCTATATCGATCAGAAATAGCGTCTTCCCATTGTGTAGTTAAGTGGTATGGACTATACACTTACGTGCCAACGTGGAGTTGTGCGTAGAGTACAAGTTTTCGTTCGGCATCCAGTTGTTTTCGGCCTCATCCGGTAGAAAAGATTATTTTGTTTTAGCCTTTTATTTTAAAACAACTTCCGTAAAATACTGCTCCCTTCTAATTAAATTGTATAGTCGTTTCCCGTATACATAGTAAAACCTATATATATCTAGACATAGCAAAAACCATATATGCTCAGAAAAATCAGAACGATCGACTTACAGTATAGAACTGAGGAAGTACAAAACTGAAGATAATGAAATGGAGCTTAAATTTTGCTTAACTAAGCTAGCTATCAAAGACCATCAACTCCAAAACCTACACATTCAAATACTTTCATTGACACGTCTTCAACCCATGCACATTGCCAACACATGCGCCTATGGTCACAGCCCAAGCTCGATCAACATCACATCAGATGTGCAGAGGTGGATCCACCATGTTGTGTCGCTCGCATGAGATATATATCATGCATGAAGCAAAGAATGGCTACCATCATCGTGGTAGTCGAGAATCCAGCATCCTTTCGGGCGATGGCTGGGGGGCGAGAATGAAGGAGTCCCGACGGTGACATGATGACTACGCGGAGGCCCTTGTCGCTCAGTGAGAGGGAGAGTAGAAAAATTTGAAAGTCGAATGCCATACAAAATGATAGTTGTGGATACTATTAATGCTATTCAACCCTATGCCAAAATGGTATGTTCGAATGCTACGGGTAACAAACCAACTTCATTACCAACATACGGTTGCATGTTGGGTACTTTGATGGCACAACGGCCAACCCATGTTGTGAGATCGACCTCCTTGATCATAGCTCCAACTAGGAGTGGGCAATCGATTGAAACCAAGGATTCAGTTCGGTTTCTTTGGTTTTCATAAGCTTCCGTTCTCAAAAATAAAGAGCCAATTGGTGTAAGTTTGATTGGCTTGTTTTTCGGTTCAAACGATGTACAGTACAAGTTGTGAAAATTCAGAAAATTGACAACCTCCTCACTAAGCTCACACATTTCCTCAAGCAACGCTAGCTGTGCCGACTGGTATACACATCAGCCAGCGATTTACAGATTGCAAGTGTCATTATCGAGGTGGCTAGTGACATGGTTAGATTTGGTATATCCAATCAGATCACAGGTAGATGCAGTCGTCTCACCTAAATAATAAAATCAAAATAAATAACCAAGAAAAAAACAGGTGAATTTGCTTCCGCGTTCCTTCCCTCCCTCTCCCTCTCCATCGCCCACCACCCCCAACCCCAAGCCCGAAGTATATTCGCCGCAGCTCACACCTTTCCACCAAATTTCCATCCCCCATCTCCGCACCGCACCGCACCGCACCCCACAGCGGCTGTCTCTTCCTCTCCTGGTCCTCCCTCCTCTTGCCACTCCTCAACTTGCTTGGCTATTCCCGGATTGCGGCTCGGGGCTGGTCATTGGCGGACAGGTCACAGGTGAGCAGCGTGCGAATCGTCCGTCCCCTCTCCTCCCTTGGTCCGCGTGCTGGTAGATGCGTATGCAGTTGTACACGCAACTGCAACTGCGATCTCACTCGACTTGCGCGCTCGGTATGCTGATTCTTGATTCGTGTTCTGTTCTGTTCTGTTGCGATGGGGCCTCTTTTTTTTTCAAGAACGGGCGGCGGCGGCGGCGGCGGCGGCGGCGGCGGCGCTTTTCCTGACGCAAATTGCCCCGGGGTCTCCTGTCCTGCCTTGCTGCGTGCGCGCTTGGTCCGGCTCAGGAATGGGGGAGGAGAGCAGGGGCTGCGTCGCCTGGCTCGGTTCCCAACTCTCTGAACTTAGATGGATGCATCTGTACGTCTCTCTGTGTGCCTCTGGTTGCTTGTGCCTGACAGACTGATCGTTCCTCTCGTCTCATGTGTGATCCATCCTCATTTAGGTGAACGCCAAGAAGAAGGTTAGTTTCTGTGGGAACACTGGCCACAGCCGCTGCGGTGAAGTTCATTTAGCTGTCGCCGTGTGCTCCGGTCGTATGCGAAGCAACCCCTTCTCACTTCAGGTTATTGTGTTCTCTCTGCGCCCCACTACATGTCTTGCTCAAGAGTACAACTCCCTACGCTCTGACTTGGAACGATGTTGTTCTTGGTTGGGAAGCTATCATTTTCTTTCTTTTCTTCAATTGTATTTGGATCTTGTAGAACTCAGTCAGATATCTTAGCAAGCTGTGTTCACTCGTATCTGCTTGATTAGCAGCAAGTACTGAACCGGTGTATCCACTTTCGGTAAGAACTAAGAGGGTAGGTTTGTACAATTCAAGGTGGAGGTGGCGTTTGTTCCTCATATAAAAGTCTGTGGTACGGGAACAGGCGAATATTACAACCTGCACAAGTCAAACTTGAGTTCTCTTATTTTATTAATGGCGATTGGGACCTAATAGTATGTTATTTCTGCGCTCTTAAATCATCCAGGTGGGAAAATAGTCAAATGAACTTATTTCCTCTGTCCTAGAAAGAATGCAGTTCTAGTTTTCTTTCAGTTCATCTCAAATTAGAAAAAGTTTATACAAAAAGTATTAATATTTATGATGCCAAATGATTAACATTAGATACATCGTGGAATATATTTTCATATTACATCTATTTGAAGTAATAAATGGTGATACTATTTGCCGTAAACTTAGGAGAGTTTGACTGTTCCAAACCTAAAACTGCATTCTTTTAGGGTTGGAGGTAGTACCATGTTAGCAGGAAGGAATACTTCGTTAGTTAGAATGTTAGATGGAACTTCTAGCCTCTGCACCGGCTAAGGATACACCACGACCACTAAAATCACAAGCATCTAAATAGATACATCCAGATTTGAACCCCCGTGAATTGTCATTGTCATATATATTTATATTATAACAGAGGATCAATTGTACTGCAATCACAACCATACTATGACCAGAACTAAAGAAGCAGCCCTCTGCCTTGTTGAGCTGCCATCCTTTGCAATTCTTGTGCACAGATCTACAGATTTTGTAGGCTGGACATACTAATTTACAATCACCTTGCTATTAGCTTATCAAATAGCACGTGACCCTTTTTGTAATGATTTGTATTCGGATCATTAGCTAGGTAATATTTTCTGAGATACTTTGTGCTTAGTATTGCAGGTTTGGTTTGCATTTCCGTTCAAGTATAAAGGAAGCAGTATTTGGCATGGCATTTGAATAGCATCGGAACCTACAGAAAAAAGAGTGTTCCAGCAGTATTACGTTGCACTGGTGTTATACTGTTATAGAAAAACATGGTGGACGTAGAACTGTTTTATAAGGACACTAGCGATCACAGCATCAGCTCTGAGGAAGAAGATTTGCTTCTCAGGAGTTGTAGCAATCTCAATGTGAGCTTTGGATACCATTGCAATTCTTATCAGAGCTTTTCTCCTGAAAATGATCATGGGAATGGCATTTCTCCTAAGAACATGTTTGGGACTAATAACATGATGGGGTCACGAAATGGCTCATTTACTTGTTTATCTGGTGCTGCTATTAGTGCAAATTTTACACTGGCAAATACAAATATTTGCAATGGCCTTATTGGCGAAGAAATTTTACCAGAACTAGATTCTCCAAACTCCTTCAGAAGAATTATTTCTTCTCCATCAATGTCAAGATTGGACTCATTCTCCACCTCACAAGGCAGCCCTGTGTCAACTGAGAGCTCTATATTTGAGATCAGTAAAAATCTTTGGAGGTCCAGTGCCCCAACTGTATCTTCCAATTTTCTGACTAATACAGAGGTGAAAATGGCTGGCGGAGCTGCTGGAGAGGATAGAGTCCAAGCTGTGTGCTCAGAAAAAAATGGATGGCTGATTTGTGGAATATATGATGGGTTTAATGGGAGAGATGCAGCTGATTTTCTTGCAGTAACTTTATATGATAACATAGTATATTACTTGTACCTGCTGGAGAATCGGATAAAGCAACAAAATGGTTTATACAATTCATCTGAAAGCTCTCTCAATGGTCTTAAAAGCGAGTTAACACTAGCCATGAGAAATTCAGAAAATGAAGACATAAAATTTTCTGAAACATTTCGAGCTGGTGTGCTGAATTGCCTTTCTACTGCTGTTGAGCAAGCTGAGAATGACTTTTTTTATGCATGGTTGAACAAGAGATGGATGATAGACCAGATTTAGTTTCAGTAGGGTCTTGTGTTCTGGTAGTTCTTCTTCATAGAACAGATCTGTGCATCTTGAATATTGGGGACAGTAGAGCTGTGCTTGCTTCCATGCCATATTTAGAAAATGGTGCTTTGAAGGCTACCCAGCTAACAGAGACCCACTCGCTTGAAAATCCTTTGGAGTACCAAAGACTATTAGCTGATCATCCCGGCGATTCTTCAGTTGTCAGGGGTAACAAAATAAAAGGAAAACTGAAGGTTACTCGTGCCTTTTGGCGTTGGCTATCTAAAGCAGGTGACATATTACTCTTGTATAAGTAAATAAAATTTGTATCGTTGTTAGAGTTGTAAGTTTGTAACTAACACCATTGTTTTTGTGTCAATTTGCAGAGGAAGTTCAATGATGCACTCATGGGCATTCTAAGAGTCCGCGATTTGAGCAGCCCTCCATATGTTTACACAAATCCACACACATTGAGTCACCAAGTTACAGATGATGATTTGTTTGTTGTGCTTGGTAGTGATGGCTTATTTGATTTCTTCAGTAATGATGAAGTTGTTCAGTTGGTTTATCAATTTATCCATGATAATCCAATGGGGATCCTGCAAAATATCTCATCGAGCAACTTATACTCAAAGCAGCCAAGGAAGCAGGTACCCTCCAAGTTATATTTTAAATTTTTATGGTTGAAATATTCAGACAGTTAAGTGGGCTATTGCCTTGCAGATCATTAATCTATGAGTCATCTGCACAATTTGTTTTCCATATTATGTTAGAAGCATCAGGATTTATTTGATAGTAGTTTTGTATCTTTTTTTTTTTTGAAAGACCCGGTTACCTGGCATTATATTAATGAGGAGAATAGAGTTCAAAACATACATGCGCGAGAGGCGCCATCCCATATCACAGACCGAGATATGGGATGCAAGGAGCTAGACTAATTACTCACACTACTAGGTTCTAATCTATTGGGGTTGGAGCCCCACGCCTGGCCATAGCCCAATTGAGAATTCATCCCTAATTCTCGCTGAGACCGACTGTTCAGAGCCTGACTTTCCATTGAAAACTCTTGCATTCTGCCATAATGTCTGTAACTGAGTGCATCTCCTTGCTGGCACCGTCGATGAGACTAATGAATCACTCCTCCAAATCGTCATGATCCCAGAGGTTTGATGGCTTAAGATTTGGGTGACTGCTCCAAGCTGCAACCAGCCACCAAACATTCCTAGCGAAGGGGCATTCAGTGAATAAGTGTTTAGTTGTTTCCAGATTTCGTTCAGAGTGCACAAAAGTAGTTATTTTCCAATCCTCTGAGTTGCAAGTTGGCCGCTGTCCAGACCTGGTTCTGTAGAAGGAGCCACATGAAGAACTTGCAGCGTGGTGTTGCCCAGGCCTTCCAAATAATTTTTTGGAAAATTTGATTCTATCTGACCTGCAAACTGAATTTCGTAATCTGACCGCTGAGTATTGTCCAGAGCTTTCCATGGTCCATGTAATATGGTCCTCCTCCTCTGAGGTTAAGTCCAGATGCATGGACTGAATGGTAGTGCTTTAGCTTGAAGATGTCGCTGAGAAGACTTGCATTCAGATCATAGTTTTGTATCTTTGAAATATCAGCAGTCAAACTGCATCAATGCTGCTAACCCGGCATCTTTGAAAATCATCACAATTTGAAATATCAGCATCTTTGAAATAATTACAGATCATGCAGTCAACCTGCATCAATGTTAACTCAGCAACTCCTAATCTCTTTTTCTCTATTTTCCCAGCTTTAACAGCTGAAGAATTGATGAGGATACCTGTTGGGAGTAGGAGAAAGTACCATGATGATGTGACTGTCATTGTTATCATCCTTGAAATGGAAATGCACAGAGGACGATGACTGCATCAACTTCCTTGTGAAAGAATGGAGAGCTAGAGATGGGCTATCAGCTGGTAAATTTTTGTGGGTGTTTCAAATTACTAGGTTTTTGGTTGAGAATGGCGTGGTAGTCAATAAACTGAATAAAAGTGTATATATTGTCTTGAAATTTGGGAATTGAACAAAACCTTTTGTTCAATTACAAGGTAGACATGGATTTGTTTGACCTACTTTTGTACATGAATCAAACATGGAGGCTCGTACTTGAGCTAGTGAGTCCATGAGCAGAGTGGTAGATCGTTTCTGTTTCCGTTTGCCATATCTTTCTCTGCCAAGTATTTGTTGTTTGTGTTTGAACTTGATGGAATTAAGTCGGGTTTTCTAGTCCGACAATATTGTCAAATGTTTATATTTCTAAAAAGAATAAAAGGGCAAACATTTGAGATGTGGTCCATGTGGACTAGAATTTGGAAACCATGCAAAAACCAGTCCAGGGCAGAGGGTTTACTTACATCACCAGCCACTAATTCGAAGAAGATATTATGTGGTGCGTGATGAGTCCAAGCGCACATACCACAGATCCACCACACCTCTAGCTCTTTTGTGCTTTCTGTCCACAATTCCATGCCGCTGCGAGCAGGCAACCATCCCCAATCTTCTGCACTGAAAATTGTCCGTGGACAGGGACAGCGTCCCGCAGCCGGGTCTAACCTGGAATACACCACTGTCTTGCTCCGCCAAAGTACGCCAGCCACTAATCGTCCGTTTTTTTGGGCATCAATGACAGCGACGTCCTGGTTAAAATTAGTGCCACCACAGGCTCCAAGTAGATGTGGCCGATGAAGAGAGACATGGGAAATGGCATCAGAAGGGCCTCTCTTATTTTTTCCAGAAGCAGCCAGGCAAGCAAAGGTGTCACTGGACCTTTTGGTAATTTGGTAACGGTGGCCATTTTATTTTCGTGTCATTGTGGACTTCACACTTGGCATGGACTAATGGCCAGCTGCCTTGTGAAATTGGCTAAAGCCAAAAGCGACTGAGTGACTGATAGTGACCTCCATGGTTAACAACACACCTGGATGGATCGATCTGGGTGAATGAATCGCTCTATATACAGGTGCAGTTCTTCACCGCAGTACTCCCTCTTCCTCCTCTCTCTGCTTGTGTTGCAGTTAGGATCTTGGATAGTTTGATGAATGATAGAGTAGCAGCAGCAGTAGTAGAAATTCATAGTGGACGGTGTGATAGTAGTGAGATTGAGCAGTGAGATCGAGAAGAGGATGGAGGTGTTCATCCACGAGGACTACGTGAACAAGCGCAACGAGGTGAGGAGGGAGCAGAGGCGGCGGCAGCTGCAGATGCTGCGGGTGGAAGGCAACCCCGACGCGTCCCGGCAGGCGCTGCTGGCAGGCCGGGAGAGCCCGAGGGCGCCGGCGCAGTGCCTGACGCCAACCGGCGCGTCGCCGTCCAGCGTCAGATCCCCAACTGCGAGCGAGCTGCAGTCGCCGGCGGCGAGGGAGGCTGCTGGCTGGCCGTCGGAGCATCGCCGCCTCTACGACTGCCTCAAGCCGTACTAGTTAGTGCCTTAGTGGTCAGGAGAGAGCGAGACTGGTCAGACGTGGCATATCGTCCGTCCAACCGAATAAGCGTGGAGTTTCTGTGGTGAAAGTAGTGCTCCTGTTGCTACTCGTGTACTGCGTTCTTATCTTCCTGCCGTGATTAGCCGTGTGTGCACCAGATTGAAAACTTGAAATTTTGAAATGCTTCATGAATTGCACATGTTCTGCCGTTGACATGAGCATGTGAACTGAGGCTGTTCTGTATTTCTGCTCTGGCTCTGTTCCATTCAGTTTCAACAACGTTCAGAGCTGTTCTGCGTTTCACACTTGCTCTATTGTGATATGGTCCATGACAGCATGAGACATATTGTCGTTCTTTTGTGAACATAGCGTCCTTTTTAATTAGGTTCATCTAATGAGTGATACACATGATTTACGCTTAAAAAAACATTTAGTGGGAAACCATCCGGTAAAAACATCAACATGGAAAACTCTCAAGGATTGGTCTCACTCTCTCTCAAATCTAAAGCAGACCATTTGGAATGTGAAGCTGGTTCTATCTTTGTTATTATTCATGGAAGAGTTCAGAGATCTCACCATCCCAGAGTGGAATTTCAAGTTCCTTCTTGAGCAAAGATTGACGGATCTCCTAAAACAGCAAAGAACCTATTGGAAACAACGTGGATAGATTAAGTGGGTGACTCTGGGTGATACAAATACTAAGTTTTTCCATGCCAATGCCACTCTGAGATACATGTCAAATTTCATCTCTTCTCTGGAAAATGCAGAGGGACAGCATGTTTCAGATCACCAATCCAAAGCTGACCTTATTTGGAACAGTTTCAAAGAAAGGTTGGGCTCAACTTCTTTTACCTCCATCAGTTTCAACCTGCATGAGCTTCTTACAGCACATACTGACCTATCTGATCTAGAAGCACCTTTTACAAAGGAAGAGATTGATGTTGTGGTAAAAAATCTCCCTTCAGACAAGGCTCCTGGGCTAGATGGTTTCAACACAGATTTTTTTAAAGAAATGCTGGCCTGTTATTTGTCAAGATTTTTATGCTCTCTACCAAGCTTTCTATGATTCAAACATCTATCTACAAAGTATTAATGGTTCTCACATCACCTTGGTTCCAAAACATTCAAGTGCAGCTACTGTGAATGATTTTAGGCCAATATCCTTGTTGAATACCTCAATGAAAGTTATAACAAAGATTTTGGCTAATAGGTTACAGACAGTGTTACCAAGCTTAATCCATAAGAACCAATATGGATTTATCAAAGCAAGATGCATTCAAGATTGCTTAGCTTGGTCTTTGGAATATCTACACTTATGCCACCGGTCTAGACAAGAAGTCATTCTAAAATTGGACTTTGAAAAGGCCTTTGACAAGGTTGAGCACCCCCTTATGCTTGAGATCATGAGCAGTAAAGGTTTTCAGAGTAGATGGCTTTCATGGATGAAATTAATCTTCTCATCAGGGACTTCTTTAGTGCTGCTGAATGGGACACCAGGGAAAGTTTTTCATTGCAAGAGAGGAGTTAGGCAAGGAGACCCTCTATCACCCTTGCTTTTTTGTCTTAGCAGCTGATTTTCTGCAGACAGTTCTAAATGATGCAAGGCGGAGAGGGGCTATTTCACTTCCAATCAATTTGCCACATGACCAAGATTTCCCCATCCTTCAATATGCTGATGATACTTTAATCTTCATGCAAGGGGATGAAAATCAGCTCTTAGCCCTAAAAAGACATTTTGCTAAATTTTGACCAAGATTTCCCCATCCTTCAATATGCTGATGATACTTTAATCTTCATGCAAGGGGATGAAAATCAGCTCTTAGCCCTAAAAGACATTTTGCTAAATTTTGCGAGAATCAACAGGTTTAAAGGTAATTTTCAATAAATCCATGATAGTCCCCTGTCAATGTGACTGATGAAAGAATGACACAACTTGCTGCAATTTTGGGATGCTCAGTGGGCTCCTTACCTTTCACCTACTTAGGTTTGCCTCTCAGTCGACAAGGCCCACTGTAGCTGATTATTGGCCTCTAGTTTCAAAATGTGAAAGAAGGTTACATTCCATCTCAAATTTGTTAAATGATGCAAGAAGGATAGAATAAACAAATGCAGTTATGAGTGCTCTGCCAACCTACTCAATGTGTACCTTTCCGATGCATAGAACAGTGGTTAAGCAAATTGATAAATATAGAAGATACTGCCTCTGGAGAGGTGCCAATGTCAACAGCAGAAAACCTTCAAAAGCTGCCTGGGTTCTAGTTTGCACTTCCAAGGAAAATGGAGGTCTGGGAGTAATTAACATCTCAACCCAGAATCTATGTCTCCTCCTAAAACAATTGGATAAATTCTTCAACAAAAAGTCTGTTCCCTGGGTGGATCTCATCTGGAACTGCTATTATTATGATGGTAGTTTACCAACTAATAACAGGAAAGGATCCTTTTGGTGGCGAGATATTTGTAAACTTTTGGATAATTTCAAAGGCATGGCTTCAGCTACAATTAATGATGGTACCTCTGTCTTTTTTTGGAATGACACTTGGAAAGGCAGGTTACTAAGCTTGGAGTTTCCACATCTTTTCTCTTTCACAATTAACTCAGATATCACAGTCCAAGCTTTCATGGATAATTTCAATATACATGAGTTATTTCACCTACCCCTGTCGGTTGAAGCTTTTCAACAATTTCAGCAACTTTCAGATTTCCTGGATGATATGCAGCTGCAACAAGGTACTGATGTTTGGTCCTTCATTTGGGGTACTTCAACTTTCTCTACTAAGCAAGCGTATCAACATTTAATGGGAAGCATTGAGGTATCCCCAATCTATAAATGGCTATGGAAATCTAGCTGTCAACCTAAGAGAAAGGTCTTCTTTTGGCTACTTTTAAAAGATAGATTAAGTACCAGGGGTTTACTCAAAAGGAGAAACATGGCTCTTGATGACTATTCCTGCCCTCTCTGTCACTTAAATGAAGAAGAAAGTATGCATCATCTTTTCTTCCAGTGTCCCTTTGCCATGGCATGCTGGAATCTCTTGGGTTTAGCTAATCTTATCCAATTCGAAGTGGAAGACTCAGTTATGGCTTTCAAAGCTCATCTCCAAACACTAGTTTTTCTGGAAGTGATCATCTCTATGTCTTGGGCAATTTGGTCAGCTCGAAATGACCACATCTTCAGACAGCAATTGCATTCTCTTTCAAATGCCAAGCAAACCTTCAAGAGAGAGCTAGCTCTGATTAAACTTAGAGCTAAACCTTCCCTAAAAAGAGCAGTTTAATAGATGGATAGAGCTCTTTGTGTAATCTGCTTAATTTTCTTTGTTTCTTTTTTTTGTTTCTTGAACCCCGTTGTAAGGATTTGTCTTTTGTTTAAATAAAAGCACAGTAGGGGAGCCCCCCCCCCCTGTTTTCCTCAAAAAACATCAACATGGTTCAAACGCAGGTTGTTGAAAATGGGTCTACTACGTCACATTCACAAAATTGTGAGCTCATGCCACTCACCTCCAGCAAGATTGTGAACCAACATAACAATTATGTGACCCACAGTACTACATATTTTGTTAGCTCTTAAGTGCTGGAAAATTCCAGCAGAAAAAAAACAATGCTGCACTGACATTTGAACTATTAACTATGGTCAAAGATTCAGGGAGAAAGAAAGAACACAAGGATCATGAGTTACTGCTGAGTTTACTGAACTTTTCCCCTATGATACCTCCATAAACTGGGGAACAAAACCCCAGCTTTACACTCTTACCTTCGCTGCAGCTTCCTTGATTTGTTCAATGGTGAACACCCCAAAGAAGCTGTCGTCTACGACTCCGTTGATTACAGCGTAGGCAACATCGCCCACGCTCACAGGGGGTGCAAGGATTAGGTCAGGCGCAGGCAGTGAGCTCAATGGTTTGGTGAAATTTTCAACAGAGGAGAGCAACCTCTCCAATGGTTGCCCAACAGTGTCGGCGGTACCTCAAAGCCATTTACTTTCCTTTTACCATAAATGAAGCCTGGCCTCAACACAACACCTGTAAAAAAGAAAAGCAGGTCCAATACATGACAAGAATATACAAATTCAAGAGAAAACCAGACGATAAATGGCGTGAAGTTTTTTTCTAACCTGAGCCTGGGTATTTGGAAAGGACTTCAGATTCCGCCTTTCTCTTACCAGTGAAGTAACCCGAGGTAAGAAGAAACGATGGAAGATTGTAATCATGTACAGAGATTAAAATGAACTTAGGGACTCCTGTAAATGAACACATGAATATATTTATTTCAATCCAACAGGAAAGGATATAAAACAACAATCCACCTTTTTCTCTTTGATGTCATTCCTTGAGAAGATTAATCCAGGAAGCAGGTTTTATAACAAAAATTCCACAACTAAAACTTTGTCTTTACACTAGATGTACCTGACACTTCAGAAGTTACAGACTACTATAGTTTGATTCGAACAATCTTAGTTCAGTCAAATCAATATCATTAAAATTTGTCTATAGAGCATAGTTGCATACAAATTGGCATCAATGTAGTGCACTATGTAATACTTACCATATTCTTTTGCAGCGTTTACTGCTATGATATTTGCCTCACCATTTATCCTTTTCATTTGTTCCTCATTGCCAAATCCTCCAATGGTAGACACAACAGCGGTAGCCCCAATCAATACTTCATCCCATCTTGCATAGAAAACATCTCCTACATCATATAAAGATGCTTAACTGAATATTAGAGTGCCAGACAACATGTAAATCGCAGACTTTTGATTCTTGAAAGTAGATGATCACCATGTGGGCCTGCCACATATTTTCAGGAACAAGGTGCCAACAGGAAATCCAGTTTATTCTCTGTGCCACTTTGTTAAATCAGTTTTTCATGAATAAAGAGCCATGCAGTGAGCCAGTGGGCAAGGCTAAAGTAAAAAAAACAGTCTTACGTTCAGGGCTACATTATTTTGCAATTATGTCCTATCTCAGAACTCAGAAGCACTAGTACATCAATAGAATATTGTATAAACTTAATTCCCTTATACAGTTCATTTGAATGTCCCAAACAAAGCATGGCAGAATGATGACAATACAAAATTGTTTGTTGAGTACACACAACAGGGAGTCAGGGATCATACATGATACAGCATGGCAGCAATACAATTTATTGTTTGCTGAGTACTAGTATGACAGGGGTCATAAATATTACATTCCTTACAGAGCAGCTATTACTCTGGATAAGAATCTTATTGTTGTCATTCTCGATTCAGTTCTATCCTCAATCACTTGATAAACATATAATTTGGGAGACAAACCATCTCAACATTAACACACTAGACACAACAGGGTTGGGGAAGTAAAGCAGTTAACTAACGTGAGGGAGCAAAATCTAATAATCAAACTCCTATAATGACATATAATACTACAAGAGTACCTGCTAGCCAATTGACTTGATCAACCCAGGGATCAGAATAAGATGGTCTTCCTGACCTGCCCATCAACACACAATCAAGCAGAATGGGTAAATTTGTACATGATGCAGGTATGATACCCAGAACACTGTATCCACCTCCCATTTTCATTACCAAAGAGATTATTGATCCAATTTAGTAAAATAAAGGGGCTGCTAAATAAATCAATAGATGGAGAATCTAAACTTAAAATTGTTTCAAATATGCCTTAAAATAGTGAAAGTTGCAACTGCTGCATAGTGAATTGATTCATATATATCACATATTTGCTTCTACAGGCTATACAGGACAGGAATGTTCATCACTGTGAGGAGCAAAAGAAGTACCTGCTGAAGCTCACAACCTCAATGCCTTTAGCGACAGCAGCTTTGCAGATCGCAGAGCCAACGAATCCACTTCCTCCCAACACCACAATCTGCAACCACCGCGAAACAGTTCAGAATAGTGGGGGGAAATTGGCTTAATAACCTAACAAAAGCTTAATGCTAGTGAACTTGAGTTGCTGAGACCCATGCCTTCTCCGTCTTCACATCAGCGACAATATCTATCGGAGTGGATGAGTAATCTTCTCTCACATCTGATGCGGCGAACCTACACTTGGTACGGAGCCTGCGCGATCAAGAGAAACCAAGTCACCACGATTTTTTTAGCAGAAAACGAGGAGAGCATGCGCCAGGTGAGACGGGTCAGCAGGGACCAGGGGGCCATAAGATAACCTAGAGAATGGGGCCGTGGGAGCCGTCCGAACCACCGGCGCCGCTGTTGCTACCACGGCCGCGCATCGGGGAGGAGGAAGGGGTGAATTCGCCAGCGCCGGCGGCCGGACGAGCAGCGGCGAGGGGGCCATGGGTTCCTCTGCTTGATGAACCTGGGCTGGCGGAGGTGTGAGAGCGAGGGCGCAACGGCGGCGGCGAGCCGGGAACGGCCAGCAGGTGGTGGCTCAGAGCGTGGCCGCGTGGGCAGCGTGGGGCTGCTTCGCGTTTCCCGGTGGCTGTGAGCTGGTGGAACTGGGTGGACTACTGGAGTGAGGCGTCCCGCACGCTAGCCGCTGCCACGTCGCTTGCTTGTTTTCCTGTGGATTTCTGCTCGGAAAAACGAGTAGACGAACCACGGGACACAATATGATGTCGTCTGGTGCACATCTGATTGGACGGCTGGGATATTTGGATGATGTTTATTTGCAAGGAATGGGACTGGACAAAATATGTATACATAAATAAAGTAATAAGTTTATAATTCAAAAGGTTAGAGTATAAATATATGTATATAAAGTAATAAAGGTAGGAGAATGATAAGCTGCAAAATGAATAGAGCACACATCTTCAGTTTCAGTATGTAATTATTCATTCAGTTCATCATATATACATTTGTCTCTCAATAGATGAATGAGCAAGCCATATTTTTCAATACAAAGAATGGATTCCTAAATAAAAATGAAATACATGAAAACATGACATGATACTTTATCTACACATCATAATTCCATAATTACATCATAACTCCTTAATAAATGCAATCTGAAAACGGGACAATGAAGAATCGTTGCTCAAGCCACCTTTCTGTTTCTGGTCATCAGACAATATACAACGACAGTCCTTCACAAACTTCAGTTCGCTTTAAATATATGTGAATCTGAAGCTTCCAACAACAGCTACATGTCTGTCATATCAACCTTTGGTACTGTACTCTATATATAACCCCTCTCCACTGAACTATCAGGGCGAAATAGATCCATGGGACTTCATCAAGAACTGGATGCCAGCTTTACTTAATCCTTTTCCTGGCTCTGTGAAGAATCTACCTGCCCCCACAGAGTCTCTGCATAAATCTTCTCTTCTTCCTTCTCTTGTTGAGAACAATCAGATAGCTCAACCACCTGCCCATCATCTTCATCTGGCACATCTTCGTCAGTATCATCTGACAAATCTACAACGTCGTTACCCTGCAGAACACAAGCCTCAGCCACAGCCTCCCACATGGCCAGTCGAGTAGCTGGCCTATCACTCCCCTTATATCGTGGTGGAGGGACAACAAATGGCAGGGTGATGCCCTCAATCCTGTGCCTACTTTCACTTGCATGCTTTGACATGCCTGGTGGCAGAGCAATGAGTATGATGCCGAGCTCATAGTTGCAAATGTGTAGCATTGGACTAGAAGGTGCTGATCTGACTTTGCTAGGATTTGCTTTGGAGGGAGGAGACAGAGGCTGTCCCCATGCAGCCGGACTGAAATTGTGAGACCCACAATAAGTCCAGCCGAATGAATGCTCACCAGAACAAGACTTAAAGCGTCTTTGAGCAACCTGGTATATTGATAAATTTGTCACTATCTTAGCTGAAAATTATGCAAGAATATTGAACATTTCATCACTTTTTGAGGCAGTATATGTATCAGCCAACGATGACACAAGGTAAACAGAAGCAAGTCACATAGGACATGGCTATCCATGTTGATGGTAGACAGATTAACCAAAAAGGATGAATATCAAGAGCATTAGCTGGCAGTTGAAGATATGGTAAGAAAGAGTAAATATCAAGATATGGTAAAGCTATAACTGGACTTTTTCTCCCTAACAACTTCACCTAAACAACACCCATACAATCATCAGCTTTCTAACCCATTGCAAATGTCTTCAATAGTCAGAGAAATGATGCTGTGTATGTCATGACACTGCTTAACTTGAACCACCATTCAATGTTTTATGAAGAATTAAAGAAAGTCAAGGAAGTTTAATTCTATGATATTCCTCAAGAAGATTATACCTTAACATGCATAGGATGCCCTATCCTGGCATATGGTTGTGGGATTGCATCGTGAAATATACCAGTAGATTTCAGTCTTTGCCATGTTTTCTGCCAAAAGGAGCTTGTGAGATGCACACAAAAGTAATATGATACACCTTACAAGAGTAATGTCTAAATTTACACTATTTTTAGCATTTGCTTCTGTAACTAGAAAAACATGAACTGTATGTTTCAATGTGCAGAACTTTCCACATTGAATATAAGCGCAAAACATATCATGACCTCTTATCTGTAAACTGTTCTAAAAGGTTTAGAGTTGTCAAAAGAAAATCCACCTCAGGTAGAGAAAGCAAATTCCTGCACAATTGAATTCCAAGAAGCCCCCTTTTTTTCACCCTGTCAATTGTTGGAAACAACAGACTGATTGATGGCTTCTTCAGCTCATGGTTTGCTGTCCAGCATCCCCACTAGGAAAATTAAGGAACACTTAAATGGTTGTTCATCAAGAAAAGATATACATATTCCAGTAATTTGCTAGAATACAAAGCTTAAGCAAATAGTTCGAATTACCTCGGATCAGATTCTTGAGAGTCAAAATCTTGATTGGGTCGTTTACCAGTGGCAGAAGCAAAGCTTGCAATGAACTGTGGATTAATTGAAGTCCCAATGGATGAAGCACCTATAAAATAATAATTTAACCCGAGTAAGAAACACTTAATAAAATATTCCCTCCATTAAATTATAAGCTGTTTTGCATTTTCTAGATACATAGTAAAATCTATGTATCTAGACATAGTGTATATCTAGATGCATATCAAAAACTATGAGACTAGAAAAGCTAGAACGACTTATAATTTGGAATGAAGGGGTAGCTATTGTGTATAGGAAAATCGACTGTTTTCTCACTGTAGATAAAATCAGTCTCGAAAGTGTTTCAGGCCACTTAATGTTTGACAATACCTGCTTCAAACCAATGTCAATTACATTTAGAAAAACTTGGTTAGTATCACTAAAGAGGGACGGCTGGTATGGAAAGAAGTGACATAAGCAACTAAATAGCTATGGAGCAACTTACAAAGTGCAAATCAAGAAATCAAACACACCAAGCAACAAGAAAAAAATGTAAAAGCTGAATTGATTCTGATGAATGTACAGTTCTTTTTCTGTTTTAGGCTCTGATTGGAAGGCAGAAAAAATCCTGATTCCTTTTGTAAATCGAAGGTTCCTTGTGAAATTTTTCCATTCCAAGCAGAATCTTAGAAACTACAAATACCATTTTTATATGTCCTTACAGAGCAGCGAGGGCAAAATCAACTGAAGCGTAATATTTATTGCTTGCCTCCTTATGTTTAGATACTACAAATGCAAAAGGCAGTGCAAACATCTTCAAACTAAGAAAATTGGAAGTATTGTTGTAGATGTTGACGACTAAAAAGGATATTAAGTTATGTTGATTAGCTTCATACCACTACTAGCCTTTCAGAGTAAGTATCAATGATTTCACCAAATAATATGATTACCTTAACATTTGTTAGTTTTGTTTATAAGTCACATGATTTTATAAAAGATGCACATAATTTCATCATACAAAATTATAGACCTCTTCTAACCGCCAAAGTCCAAGGCACCTCTGCAAGGATGCTAGTAGTGAACAGAGTGGTGGAAAATGATCATTGCTTATTAGCTCTGAAATCTGAGAGAACTCTGGACCCTGAATTTAATTGAAACAGTTTAGGATATGCATAAAGAAGCTTCACAATAGTAGTACAAACTTATGAGAAAGGTCTCTTGACATTTTTCTGGCGTACCTTTGATACATATAGAAGCAACTGCACTTTTAGTATTCGTTACACCAAATGCAGCCTCCAGGGCTTCTCTAGGGTAGATAAATCCAGAGAAATTGAAGAATCCTGAGTCACTGAGGGGAGCTACCCACTTTGCAACCTCTCTAGGTAAGAAGCCAAGTTGGACAGAATCTGAAAGGCATTGAGACATGGTTAATTACAATATAAAGATAGCAATTTGTTGTTTTGCACGTGAACCATCAAACAGAGAACACTTTTGGGCACACATTCAGTACAAGTGCACATATTGAACTATGCATACCTTCCTCAGAAAATTTATCCAGATCAGCAACAAGAACACTAACAGCATTAGCATCTGCAGGTATATTGGTGTTCCTCTTCAAGACCACTTCTGTAGTCCCATGCATATTCTCACGGCATTTTCCAAGAAATGAAGACAAGGCTCTCAGTTGTTTGCCAGCATCTGATGGCATGTGAAACCTATGGGATAGGCCAACTACAGACGTTTGAACAGAGCCAATAAACATTCTATGTGCAGATTTTGTGTGTACATTATGTTTAACCTGTAAAAACCAATTGATAGCAGCTAGTTACGAATAGGGCACCATAAAATTAGGCTATTATTTCCAGCAACGACAAAGCAATAGATAGTTCTGAGCTTAGAGTTAAGTTCACTTACACTAATATCTTCCTCAGAAAGTATGCAAATTATAAGCAATATATAGTTTAGTGCAAAATATATATACTCCCTGTGATTCCAAATGGAGGTTGTTTGGACAATGATTCGCAATTATTTTAAAATATACAATTTTAAATAACGAAAATTATACATTTTGAAAATATTTCCATGATGATCGTAGTAACATCAACCATATGTTGTGAATGCAAATTAAAAAAAGTTTGACCAAATAGGATTCTAAACGACCTACATTTAGAATCAGAGCCAGAGGTAGTATATGTTTGATATTCTTACTAGAAGGGACAAACAACAAATAGTGTCATATGCTAGGAAAGTTAAACTTACTGAAAGGAAATAATTAGACTCCAAATAAGGAGGACTTTGTGCATGTATTCCAGGTACTGAAGCGATGAGGTAGCCACCAGCTCCATCAAAGTCATACTTAGCAATCTCATTTATCCAATACGCCTGACTAGGGACTTCATTGACCATGGATGCTATGAATGACACTAACTGAGCAGCAAAATCAGATTCTTGTTTCTTGGCTGCACTAAAAAGTGGTGCATAATCCAGGGATGTTCTACGAGGAAAGTCTTGCCACCACACTGTGTTTGTTATGAGATGCCACTGCATTAATTATGTAAACCTTCAGCAAGACCATAGCAGCAGATATTCACAAGAGAAAACACATGTTTTGGGAAAAATGGAAGGACGCACAAAGTTCAAGTTAAGCCATTAGTTAGCAGAAAAAAACTGACCTGCCTCGGTACTAAGTTAGCTGAAGTAACAATAACACGCATGCTGTCTTCCCTCTGTAAAACTATGAGCTTTGGATGGTGACATGCAACTCCTTGCTTCTTCCTGTCCTTTCCAAATGCTATCTCTTCAGGAAATCGTGGGAAACTTGAAAAAAAAAAAATGACAACATTAGTATTCACTATCCCCCTCGACAAAAAACATCCATTTTGGCATACCATAGGAGCTCAGCAAATGCAAAATACCCATTTTGGTACACACCATAGAACTCAGCAAATGCAAAACTGATCTGATAGGCATCCACTGGATAGATTCGAAAAACAAAAGCACAAGGTATTTTCTCAAACTGCACAAAAAAAAAACAGTACTCAAGATTGCTACTTACACTAGTAGCAGCTTAGGGTAGCTTTCAAAAGGTGCCACCGTTCTATTTTCACTGCTTGCGCTCCAGCATCTATCCTTGTTGTGGCATGCTACTGTCACTGGTAGATGCTGGGAATCTTGCAATAGTTGAGAAACCTGAGAGCCATAAAAACAATAGCATTTCTATGAAGAATTCAATCACATGTCTCAATGCTGTAGGTAAAGTTCAGAAAGGCAGCGGAAAGCAGGCACACCAGGAAATATCTGAGGTGAATGTTGCGATGAACACTCGCACCAAACTATTAACAGGATGGAGAAGCTGTGGAAGTGTCACATCACTGTGTGGTTCCACTTGCGTGCCAGACCCAATAACCGCAAGGCGATTCAAGAAGAATGTGCTCCCATCTGAGTAGCAACCCTCACCGTGATACTGCTCTTCATTGCCGCTGCCGCATCCTGGCTGCTCTGCATTGTCATCTCTGCACCCTTTACTTCCATTAAACAGCTCGCCATCGCCATCATTTACAACATCAAGGTGGTGTTCCAATTTGTCTTGTTCAAAATTGCAATCAACTTGCAGCACATTCTCCTCAGAAGCGTGGGTAATTGGATTGTCCAGGCACAATTCACCAGCACCATCCTGCCTCCACCTTTTAGGTCCAACATCCAGGCTACCAATTCCAGAGCAATCCCTCAATAACGAAAGGGGATCTTCGCTCTCAGAGATCGCCCTGAGCCGTTTCCGCAGCGACTCGGCCCTAAACAGAAGCCCTTCGGCGCGGGGCCCCGCTGTTGAAGCCGCACCAAACCCAACCCCTCCGCATGAGACGAACCTCTCGACGATGAACCCGTACCTGGTGCCGCAGCGCAGCACCGATACCTCGTCGCCGACGGCCAGCTCGGTGGGGGTCCCCGCGCGTAGGGGCCGGCCATTGACGCTCGGGGAGCCGGTGCCAGATCGGCGTGTGAGGCGAAGGTCGCAGCCGTAGGTGCTGAGCAGGAGGTCGCGGGCGCGCCGGCGGTGAGGACGGGCGAGGAGGCGGAGGCGGTAGCCCCGGCGGCGGGAGTGGGAGAGCGAGTAGAGGCGGCCGGTGCGCAGGAAGAGGAGGGCGGGGCGGGGCCCACGAGACGGAGGTGGAAGTAGCCAAGACAGCCGGAGTGTAGGGGCGATCTGGCTGCTGAGGCAGCGGCACCGCCATGGGAGGGGAGGAGTGGAGGTGTGGGCGGGAAGGAGCCCGGTACTAGTTGAATCTGATCCCGCCATTTATTTATTTTAGGTTTCTTCCGGAGGACGCGCTAGATAAGAGGAAGGGCTTTGATGTAAAGAAAATTATACTGGAGAAGAAGATTACCGAAAAGGAAGGTACTGGATAGCAAGAATGTCCTCCTTGCTAGGTAAGGAGGCAGCCTTTCAGATGTTTAGTAGCCTGTTGAGTTCATGAAAAAAGTGAAAAGGTGCTAAATAAGGTGCTAAATACCCGTTACATCAAATATTTTGACGTATTCATTGGGTATTAAATATAAATAAATAAAAAAAACTAATTACGTGATTTAGTTGTAAAGTGCGAGACAAATCTTATAGCCTAGATAGTGCATGATGGGCCAACAATTACCGCGATACAAACAAAAGGTCTTACAATATTCGAACCCCGAAATATTTTAACAACTAAACACTGGCACCATGTTTAGTTCACTTAAAAGGAACCTAAAGTAGACCGTCACATCAAATCTCTTGATGCATGCATGGAACATTAAATGTACGTAAAACAGAATAACTAATTATACAGTTTGGCTAGAATATGCGAGACAAATCTTTTGAACCTATTTAGTTCATGGTGGAACAATAATTAGCAATTACCAAATACAAACAAAAAGTGATATATATAGCCTTGTTTGGTCCGGCCGGGTGCTAGTCTTGATTTGTCATGAGATAAAAGTATTGCGGCTAGTCTTGATTTGTTATGAGAGAAAAACAATGTTGGCTGGTCGGTCATACTTCAAATTTTATATATGAACCATATTTGACTGTTCACTGTTTTTTTTTCTTTGACAAGAGATTGTTTACTATTGTCCTGTCGACAGGAGTGTGCTTAGCTCGATAGGAGTGTGCTTATTTATAGCCAAAATACAGATTCTTTCTTGGATTGCTTTCCTAATTACATGTAGACAGCAAATATAGGGCTAATTAATTGGCTGATGGTTTTGTGATTTTTTTGTTGAGTAAAAAATATTGTACTATTGATGATAAGCGGTGCTGATAAGCCAAACGACAAGAAAGATGTTCACTAATTGCATGCTCTTTGTCTGGTTTCTCCATGTGCATGGCTGCTCCTGCCTTTGATACACCATGTTTTTTTTCAAAGATTCGTTTACCGGCTTTCATTGATAAATAGAGAGCAATTTATGTACAAAGGCGGTCAACGCGGCGGTTGTGAACCACCACGAAGACGAGGCCTACCACGCAAACACAACAGAGTAAATGACTCCGACCCAACTAAGAAAAAAAAGATAGGAGTTCGCGGCGAGTCATGGAAGGTAATCGTTGCCTAGCTTGAGCATAAAGCAAGAGCGACTCCGACTTCCGACTTCACGCCTTGCCACGAGACACCATGACCGAGCCCGAATCCACAACGACGCTTTAAAGGTTACAACGTCATGTGCCGCCATCGCCGTCCAAAAATGGGTGGGCTTTCACCCGTGGAAGATGCTAGGACATGATATCCCCAAGAGGGAAAGCTGTCGCTGGGCTTTCGCTCAATGTACCCCAAAGCATAGGCACCGCCCTAATGCTAGATCCCAAAGATGCCACTACCGTCATCGCTGGCAGCCATCCTACACAAGCCTAGCCTAAGGGGCATCGACGTGCCGGCCACGATAGCGGCCGGCTGCGTCAACCACCCCCAACGGCCGTGACGATGTCTTGAGGACCAACCTCACTCCACGTCTTGGCGTCCACTTGCCGCACATCGAGGTCGTTGCCGACCGCCGCCGCCGGCCCTGACACCCGCCACCGTATTTGTCGACAATCGTTGTCGCCGAGTACGTGAGGGCGCGTCCCCACCAAATTAGGCACCGCCCCGGCCCTAGGGCCACCGGTTCGGGCGCTAGGACCCGAAAGCACGGCGACCCCTATGCGCCCGCCGCCTCCATTTTGAGCACATGGCCCTAGCGGCCGCAGACCAGGACGACGCGGGGACGGGGGGTAGCGAAAGAGGTTGCCACCTTGGCCACAACCAGCCTTAGAGGAGGCCCATCCATGGGCACGGCAGCCAAGGCCGTGAGGGGAGGGACGACAGAGAGGAGATCGCCGCCCTAGCGCTGAACCGGCCCGGCGGCTGCTGCGCAACCACCCTCGGCCGCCACGCACCCACAAAGCAGGCGGCGCGAGGCCAATAGAGGTAGGGGCAGCAAGGAGAGCGTCACCCCTAGCACCTGTACGGCGCCCAGCCACCGCTGACCTTTGATACACCATGTGAGGTGTGTGGGCTTTGGTACGTGATGGGGCAACTAATTGGTGCAAGGTGCCGGTTCTTAGGATTGCACTGTGCACAACTACTTCTTTAATCCTTTGGTTTCAAAATAATTACACTACTTGTACCAAAGAAGTCAACCTATTCTGAGTTTTACCAAATATATATAGAAATATTAATAAATATAATTAGATGAATCACATCATGTATTGTTATAGTAAATATATTTTAAAATACAACTGAGGCGTAGGGGCCAAGGTAGCCGAAGGTGTAGCGGCGGTCTGGTGAATCTTTTTCCATTTTTTTGACATTTTTTATAAATAAATTCTAGAAAAAACACGAGTTAACCTCCAACCCCCCTACCCTAAATCTAGCACATTTGGACGCGTCGTTGTTAAAGACGTGTCAAATACACGCCGACACGCCTTGCATGGGGGCGCGGACAGGGGCTGCCACCCTAGCACCCGTCGGGCGGCATGCAACATGACATGGCGGGAGGGCGACGCGCCGCCATGCGCCGGGGAGGGGAAGGGGAGGAGGCGCGCATTAGCGCTCTATTGAGTCCCTGACGCGCCAATGTGGAGGGCGTGTGGCTCACACGCCTTACATGACTCATCGGATTATCACCAAGCTTCCAATCACCACCAAGCCGTCTATGATGGGGATCATCAAGAGTAACAAGCACGAACTCTCACTTGACTCAAACAAGCCTAATGAGAAGAGTGGATGCACACCTGCTACTTCCTATACACTAATGAGGTCCTTAATCTTTTCGATTATCAAATCTCAATTACCCCATTAGGTTGTTGCTCTACCTTGAACTCCAAAATGTTTCCTAAGCTGAACAAATGAACAACAACAGAGCTAAGTTTGACCAAGTGTGCACCACAACTAACACATTAGACTCATCTATGTCTAGCTACCCATCCATGTCCCCTTAATAGTACGCCCAAAAGGAAAAACAAAAGCCTAAAGTACTCTAAGTGTCTCTCCAATGCCAAATGACACTTAGAACTAGTCTGTCCTTAACCATTCCTTAATTTGAAAACCGAAACCAATTTCCATAGTAAGGGCATGAAAACCATTGATTGACCAAACAATCACCATTATCATGACAACCTAACTCATATTGCCTCTGCAAAACTCATGTTAGTCACAATAATCTTTTATTATTATTAATCGTTGAACCCACTGGGGACCTAGATGCTTTCAGGCACCCTATGCTGGGGAGAGGCAAGACCTCACCGGAGGGAGAAAAAAAATAAAGGCGGAGGCGATGTGTTACAACAAAAATAAGTGACCTCACCGGAGCAAAGTCTCTTGGCCCTCAATTAGTTAGCGTGACAAGAGCTAACGGTGCTAAAGCAATATAAATTACTCTTTTAATTTACTCCTAGCGTCAAATGCCACGATACGTATAGCATCCTATAGTAGAGTCATATATACAGGTCTGAACGGCTACCTACTATCCATCTATCAATAATTTCCCAAAATAAGGTAAATCATTATTTTTAACCTTGAAAAATATCTTTTTTTTCCAAAAATATATTTTTTTTCAATGCTAAAATATAATACTTTCGATTTTTCCCCAAAATATATTTTCCAACGCTAAAAAAATGATTCCAACATTCCATGATTGAAAAAATATTGTACCTTACTTTTATTGATTATTAAGTGGCTTTAAACATTTGTATGGCTCTCTTGCAGTCTGTTATATTGATGCATTCTATTTCGCACCAGTGGTAAAAAAGAGTAATTTCACATAGCTTTTTAAGACTGTTAGCTTGTCAAACTAACGGAAGGGTTAAGAAAATAAATGATACTCATTTTATGGCCAAATAGGCAAGTTCAAAAGAAAATGGGCCAAGAAACTAATTTTCTCAATAATTATCTCTTTTAGATCTAAACATATATAGATAATAATAGACTAGCTAATTGGTAGTTTGACCTCTAGTCCCACTACCTAGACCAAAGCAGATGATGAAGTATTGGCTAGCTAACTAGATAACGAATCCGCCAAATAGGGCCTAACATGGGCTACGTACGTATCTAAACTATTCACGAACCCTTCTCACTCCTTCCTCTCTGAAGTTTGAAATTCTTGATCCCGTGCTCAATGGTCTATCTATGCATATGCATATATTGTTAGAATTTATATGGATAATTTTCCAAATTCATAAGAAGAAATTCTAATAAATTCAAAAGACCCAATACATGTGTTTCCTAATGGGCTTTAATATTTAAGTCCATGAGTAGAGGTGGGATGTATAACGTCGATTAGTACCACATTGCTATTTGATTTGGAGACAGAGAGTTTTCCTTCCTATTTATATGTACCAATCCTTCCAGGGAAAGACAGAAAAATTCATGCATGGAAGATATTGAACTGATCAAGTCCGTGATAAATTATGTTAAAAAAAGGCAGAGAGAAGGAATGGTTTTAACAGTGCCTGCCTAATTTTGTTGAACAAACTCCATCTTCCCAGGTTACGTATGGGCCGGGGAAACACACACAATCTGACACCATTTACCAGTAGAGAGTACACTTTCGCAATTAGTACTGAATGATCACAGGTCATGAAAGCAAGTGCCTTGGAATTAATCTAGCTTTGATATAAAATGCAAGGAACTAGTGCGACAGAATATCACATGCATCGAATAGTAATGAAACTACGAATCCAGTAATGACAGACATGTACATACGTGTACACTTTGTACAATGGTACGTACATGCATGCTGCAAAGCTTTGATTTATATGAAAACTTTACGGCATGCATGCACTAGATGCATATGCATGGCGCTATGCATGCGACTATAGCAGGAATCGAAGATGGCTGCATGCCTGCATCACTGGTTATCTCATCTACAGCCTACAGGAAAGGTGGTGATAATGCATAGTGCATACTCCTCTCCCCTGGCGCAGGAATACTGCAATATAATGTACAATTGAGATGAGTAGCTTGCAAATTCATCTGGGCAAGAAATGCACCTCGGAGATATTGCATATTACCACCTGCACACATCACACATGAGACGCTAGTGTGGCTGCGCGGCAGGAGGACGACAGGAAGCCGCTCTCGTCAGGCCCGTCTTGGACGGGGGCGAGCTCGGAGGCCTGGGGACGTACTGGGGCGTTAGCGAAGGAGGCGACGGCGAATAGTGTTGACAGAGACACGGCAGACTGGCAGGGGGGGGATATGGCGTGGCTGCGTAGTGCGCGTGGGCCCTCGACGGCAGGAAACTACAAGTGTCCCGCTCGCCGGGTCGGTCGGACTTACAGCCCAGCCGCGTGTTCGATCGGCAGGATATCATCATCGATCGTATGTTTCACTGCTCGATACCATAGAGAGTATCGATCTGTAGCCAGTATATGTAACAAAAGAACACTCCCTTCATATTTATATATCGATATATATACACAGATCAACTCCATCACATCTTAAGCCAAACACATCCAGTCCTTAACTTATCGCTAAGCCAAACCCATCTAAAGCCAACATCTAAAGCCAAATCCATCTTATATACACAGTCGACCACACATTTATTCCTTAATAGCCTTAGCGACTCACTAAAGATAAACCTAAGCGACATGCAGAGATAAACCTAAGCGACAATGCAGAGATCAGAGATCAGCCCGGCCGCCTGCACTTTCATGAGATCAGGGATCAGCCCGGCCGGCTGGGGAGCGCCGTACGTCTAGGGTACGTACTTGCATCTGAGGGAGCAGAAGAGAGCATTGGCAGACACATCGTTGTTGCAGATCCGGCTGTTGCAGATCCGGCCGGTATCCTCGACGACGGGGCTAGGGCGTATCATGCAGAACTGAGCCCACTCAAGCTCCACAACCTGATCCATCCCTAATTCCAAGTAAGTAGATGAAAATAAGAATCGGACAAAATTGAAGGGGGAGAGCCTAACCTCAATTCCAGCAAACACCTCCTGGGGTAAGTGCTCCAGCTGGATGGCCGCGCCATCTGGGAGATGCTCGATGGGGATCACCTCCACCGGCTCCGCGTGGTGGTGGTGGTGCTGCTGACAACACTCCTGGCACGTGGTGGTGGTGGTGGTGCTGACAACACTCCTGGCAAAACGCCTCCCGGCATCCAGTGCAGAAACGGTCCCTGCGGTGGGTCTGATCATAGGAATAAGCCAGGGCAACCAGCGCTTCCGCCTTCGCGCGACCGGGTTCTTGGAGCAGCTGAAAGAGAACAAGATTACTTTTAATGATCAATTGTGTTCCAATCTGCTGGTGTAGAGTTTTTACCTTGCATGCTAGACTGCAGTAGATAGCCTTGTTCGCGCAGGGCTCATTGCAGCTGCTGCAGTTCCCTTTACGTCTGCTCGCACCACCCATGGGAACGAGTGGGATACTCTTGATGGTACCAGACCCAACTCGTTGGATGTCGTCAAAATCAATTCCTAGCCCTCTGGCATGATCAATGCGAATGACAGGACTACCATCGAAGTCCGTGATCTGCATATATACAACAAGAAGGGCGGCTGATATGAAATACAGGAAGAAGAAGAAGCGGAAGAATATCGAAGAAGAGAAGGCATATACAAATAAGAAGAGGAGGAAGAAGAGGAGTAGTTACCAGGGCAAAACGGGTGTCGAAGAAAATAAGAAGAAGAGAAGATCGAAGAAGAAGAAAATAAGAAGAGGAGGAAGAAGATTACCAGGGCAAAACGAGTGTCGACATTTGGGTGATGAGCCTGCCTGTGGCCGTTGCAGCTCCCTGTGCAGAAAGAAGCCAGGCACTCCATACACAAGGTATCCTTGGACCTCCATGAAGACCAGTTAGCATCCATCAGATGCCTGAGACCACGAATGGGATAAGCCATGGCTGGCTCTGCTGGGGGTGTTCGATCTGGGCGTGGAGAGAGGCTGAGGAGAGGAGGAAGCAACTCAGAGAGGCCGGGGAGGAGAAACTGAGAGGAGCTAGGGTGCCCGGGCAAGCCTTATATAGGGGCAATGGTAAGGTAGGTCGGTGGATGTGTCCAAGCAAGTCAAAAGTGAAACACCATGATCCCCAGGTCCGCAGGGAGGGATTAGGCTGTGTCTGTGCGCGGCGCCTCTTCTGTCAGAAGCAGCAGTTGGCTCGTTGGCTCTCCTCTCAAGCAGATCGGAGATCGCATGGCATTCGATCGGAACCTAGCTAGCTAGCTAGGGTCTACGTACAACCGACCTCCGGCCTGTACGTCTAAGGAAATGGGAGAACGCGCAGCACTTCGAAATGTTTTGCCATTCGCAACCTAGGTCTTCAACCGACCTATGAAATTATCTGACATTCATGAAATTTGGTCCAAATCATCAAAATGTTTTTGTTAAATATTTTTAGAAAACTTAACTAGCTAGCACACTACGGCAGCTCCGGTCAGTGACTATAGCAGTGTCAGTGAAAAGAAGGAACTGGGACACGGCAAATTTATGGAACTGACCCATAATTCAGATGCCCAGCAGAGAACAAGTGTTGCTTCCTCCTGCCCCTTGGCTATCGTGTCATCTCATTTGCAACTTCTTCATGATCGATCGCTAGCTGCCGCTCCCCTGCATGCACATTAGCCTTTTGCAAGCGTCGATCGCCTTTTGTTGGTGCGATCCACTCCGACGATTAAGCTCAATGCATGACCCGATCCCCTCTGATGGCGATCCAGATGTGTACCTCCAGATTACAAAGCAGTAAACACATATGCTATAGGACCACATCAATATATGACCGTCGCAATGTACATACACTTATAGAGAAAGTGAAGAAGCACAAGCCTGCTTTGGCAATTCAAGATACTACTCATACTCGTATGAGACCATGCAAACCAAAGAACCAGAACAATAAAGTAGTATACCGGTGCAAAAGTGCAGGCCATTATTATTGGAGGCCTGTCGTACCACTGTACCAGTCGTGTTACTTGGAAACTGAGATGATTGCCGACGACCGTCAAGAAAGGTAGTGCAGGTACCGGTTTACCCATATCCGAATAACAATATATAAATTTGTATTCAAAGAGTGTGTAGCACAACTGAGACGTGGTTTTTGAGATAGCAAAATCATCGTTACAGTTTAAATAAGAAAAAAAATCAGTAATACACATTTTGATCGTGTTATTTGCTAAATAATCTTGATATATATAGTTTACCATACACCATATGCATGTGTACTGGCCATCATGAGAGGAAAAATAGATTATGGTTCTCAGTAGTTCTAGGAATCTGATGATGGTTTAGCTCCATCCGCGCAGAGTAGTAGGCGTACTAGTTCTAGCTCAGTCGACCGGGAAGGTTGCCTTGGTTAATTTGGGACCACAGCAAAAAGATCTTTTTGCTGCAAGATCAAGGCCTTGTACGGTGCAGCTGATTCGTTCAAAACACAGGTAAATCCGTAAATACCAACATATTCTCTCCAACATTGACCAAAAGAGCTACTAGACTCGATCTGGGACCCGGACCTTTCCTGCTACTACAGTAACCACCTTGGTTTTAAGATGAGTAGCCACTAGCCAGCTTGAATCTTCCTCTCCAATGTTGTTCCTTTCCCCAGGAAGTGGACCGAAACCCAAGCTACGTACCAGCTACCACGGTTCCTTTATATGCAAAAACAGTATATGTCTTCCTTTTAAATATCGTACAAGTCCAATATGCCTCTATCAATAAGAAAACCGGATTTTTTCAATCCCATCACTTTGAAATCATCCAAAATTTGCCTCTCTCTGGGGTTTTGAAAGCGGTTTTAACTAACATGGCGTCACGTCAACAGTCCTGTGTGGCACAATATCAACCATGAGAGAGGTAACTCAGGCTTTCGCGATAGTTTAAGGGCCCCATAAATTTTTTTAAAAAAGCTATATATTTTTTTAGAAAAAAAAATAGCAAAAAATTCGGAACAAATTTGCATTTAGGAACACTAAAACTATGATTCAACATTAGAAAACTCATAGAGAATTTGTTGTAACTTTCATATTTTTTATAAAATCATGCTCTATGTATTTATTTTATTCCTAGCTTATAATTATTTGAATCTTATATGGAGTCTTCTAAATTAGGAAACTAGGCCAAATATGAAACAAACCAAGACAAATCTTGTAAGGCCGTATCTTGAACCACTACTCAACCTCGTGTAAATTGCAAACAATGTTTCCCTTAGAAGCAATGCCTTGCTTAAACATCGAGACATGTATTGAAATTCCCCAAAAACTATAGTTCAAGTATTGATTGGAGATTAACAACATGTATCACTTAGTTTAACTTTGTAGCAGCACCGCCCTTGATGTCAATGACTTTTGCAGACTCATCACTGGACCATCAAAGACAATGCAACTTCCACGCAGAGTCCCAAATTAACATTTGTGACTTGATCAGCAACATTCATATGGACATAAGCGCTTCATCATTCACTGTCGCCACATAGGTCTATACACGCTCGCCCACCGGAAGCACTTGATCGACCATGAACGTAATTTCGATGAGCTTAGATTGTCAGACTTTATATGTTTTCTAAAAATTATGCTTTTATACCTAACTTTAAAAATATAGAGCATAATTTTAGAAATATGGAACTCTACGCTAAAATAAACTCTATGATTTTTCTAATTTATTTATTTATTAAAAATTTGGATAAATTTAGGAAAAATATTTCTATATGTTTTAGACAAATTCTAATTGACCCTCCGGAACTACAGTGAAGTCTAATTTACCTCTCTCTCTCTCTCTCCCGTGGCTATCATGGCGCCACATAGGCCATTTCATATGTGGTCCTAAGTCATCCAATACCACTTTTAAAACCGTTCAAGAGTTGGCTAGGTGGTTTCAAAAGTTGAAGAAGACTAGCTAAAAAAACTAGGAAGACATCGAACCTACGATTACTCGAAGAAAGTTGGATGAACTTGTTTTTTTTCCTTCTGTCTGTTTTGCAAGCCGCGCGCTCCCCTTTTAATCTTGGACCTAGCTTTTTGGCCCATGAAATGTCTAAAAGCAGCGTCAGTGCTGCTCTTTGAAGACCTGTTTGAGCTGTAGATTTTGATTTTTTTTTTTGATCAAAATCTACCATTCTGCCTTTTAGCTTGTAGCTGTTTTTTTTTTTTTTTGCGTTTAGCTTTTGTAATAAATTCAAAGCTATTAGCAATATCAAAAGACAAAAATCCTTAGAACATCTTTTCAGCTTTTAGTTTATTTACTCAAAAACAATCTTTTTTAAAAAAATCAGCTTAATAGCTACATTGTTTATTTAAACTGTTAGTTTTTTCATCACCGACAAAAGGCAAATAAAAAAAGCTAAAACAAATAGGACCAATAGTAGCCGAGATCGCGAGTAGATCTCTCGTTTTTTTGAATAGAACAGGAGGGGCTTGCCCTACTGCGATTTATTAAACTGCAACAAAAGGTCTTTACAACAGGATTCAAGAAACATAAAAGTACAGAAAAAAAATAAAAAGAAAATTACACAAAAAGGTTTATCCATTGATCTAAATAAGTTGAGGTGGAAGGTTTGGCTCCAGCTTAATCAGAGTCAATTCTTTCTTGAACGTTTCCTTTACCGAGGTCAATGAGTGAGGTAAAAATCTGAAGATACAGTCGTTCCTCGTCCAAATAGACCAGAACATGGAGATAATAATTTCCATTGAAACTGAATTTTGAAGATGACCCCTGAATGCCAAAATAGAACTGAAGACATCCGGCTGAGTAGGTTCCAACATGACATGGCAAATGGACATTGAAAAAAAAAGATGTTCTAGAGTTTCCACTGAATTAAGATGACACAGGACACGTCATAATCCTCGATTACCATATTTCTCCTTTGCAGGATATCTCTTGTACTGAGCCTATCTTTTAAAAGAGTCGTCTCTCGTGCCTTCTCCTTTCAGTGGCCTTTTTTTTCCGTACTTCCGTTGTAGACTTGCAGTTGCAGAGCCGGACGGCAGGTTTGTCTCAACCACTCGCCAGTCCAGGTGAATGAAATTAGTCATTACTAGTCTAGAGGCGCGCGCATTTGCGCGCCGACATCAGCCACCGTATATTGGTAGGAATGAAACTTGGGGTAAGAAAGTGGGTGCATAAACATACATTAGTAAAAAAAACTGCACTCTCACTTTTAGTATGAAAGGTAATAACCATTTGCTGTAACAGTCTGATTCTCATCAACATTCAGATAGAGATAAAAAAATTACACATTATATTTCAAGAGCCATTTGCAATGTTTTTTGGCGTTATTGATTCACTAATAATAAAGCAAGAGCTCATGGGCTTGGAATTTGATCACACAGTGAAAGTTAGGCAGAGCCCATATATTACATACAAAAGAATCAAGGGTAACAAGCTACAGTTTCTGAGTATCCACACCCACACTTCGGTTTTCCGCTCGTTCTGGGACGATCGCAATGGCGAAAGCCACACGCTTTGCCACTATGCTCTTCAGGGAGGGGTATACAAGGTATCCTTAAGGGAAACCTTTTCAGATATTTTAAAACATAATAAACAAAGTTATACAGGTTCTGATGTGTTACTTTTTTCCCACCACTTGTACCCCCTACAACAACATTGCTCACCTGCAAACACAAAGAAAAAAAATGAAATAAAATTAGGAACCTTTCACTTCACTGAGCCAACACAAATGCACAGGTATGAGTAAACAGCATAACATGCTTGCCAATTTACCACTGTCATCTACTGTCATTGGGTTTTCAACAACAACAGTTACATTCTGCGATTGATTCATTGGGTGCCCAAGTTGGATGAAAACAATTTTGTGATAAATCACATTCAACTTAAATGAATTTTTGCGATAATCCATCATAAAACAAACATACCACAGAAGTTGACGGGATGTTATATGAATTTCTACTTGATGCAGGTAATGTAGGTGGCAATAAAAATTTAATAAATATGCTAAAATCAGGTGGGTGTATGGCATTGCCCCCAGTTCACATGAGCTATGCTACTCACTGCAGAATGAACAAAAATGGAGTCAGAAGACAATATCAATAACAGAAATGATATCATTATATAACATCTGTGCATGCATATATCGAACATCAACTATGATGGTGACACACACATCAAAACACAGAGTAGGAAATGCTATTATTCTGCATGTTGTCTTTACACTTCTCAATTCCCATGATTGGATTGCTATTAACCTGCCTGTGTGACGTGTCAACATGCAAGAAGCTTATCCTGATTTATGTCACCTATGCCAGAATCTGATTCCGAGCCAAATTCTCTCTAAAAACAATATCTGCTACAACCGAGATGGCAAATATAACATGCCTGCAGCAGTAAGTTTGGGCATAATAATATACACCTCAAATTAGCAGAAGTGTTTATCTAAAAATCTTGCATAAGGAACCTCTATTTCCAATAGCATCTGAACATGGCTCACAGGAAAAGACCTGTAAGTGCCTGGACAGGCAATAGGTATCCCACTCCTACACACATTGCGATAGAACACATATCAAACCTGTAATGAAACAATATGAGCTTAAAAATGAGAAGTGATATGAGGAAAAGCACAATGCCTGTATGACGCAATGCAAGGCAAACTTGGAAAGGAAAAAGGACACTAATTAGTATTGCTTGTATCAGGTTACAAATGATACATAGAGCAGCCATGAGACCCAAGGTGAATAAAAGGGTTAGGTATCGCTACACCTGATGTGAGAGCAGAGCTGAACATCTGCAGCTGCTGGTGGCAAGGAAGGAAATTTCTCTTGTTATTAGCCCCTCAGGTTGCAAAACTAAAACAAAAGCAGAAAAATGGTAACATTAGTTAAACACTTCAAACATTTACTTTGTCTCCCAATGGCCATAAGCTAGGACACACAGGATATGGAAAAGGAAAGAAACCCAAAGTCATAACAAATATTTTAAGTTCTCATTGCGTGTCCTAAATTCATGCATAAGGTAGGACAAAAGTAAATAGCACCTTCTGATTAATCATGCATTATCAAGGCGCAGTTGGAACCAGCTAAGAAAGGAACTACAACCTGCACTATTATGGATTGAAAACACTTCATATTTAGAGCTGCAAAGAACTACATATATTTAGTGTCAGGCTACAACTAAGAAGAAACTTCAACCTTCTTAGTGTCAGTCTGCAAACAGTGGGTACAACACATTAAGAACTACACACTAGTACCGAAAATTCTTTTTTTGTGGCGGGCAAAAAACCTTTTTAGTGGCGGCACGGCTGCGTCACTAACGAAAGGTCACGGATAATCGTGGCCTTCGGCGTGGCGGGCGGCCGTGCCCGCCACGCATAATGACTTTCCGTGGCGGGCGGCCTAGCAGCGCCCGCCACGCATAAAAGAATCTTATCCGTGGCGGGCGCGTTAAGATTCTTTTGCGTGGCGGGCGCGATATGTTGCCCGCCACGCTTGATTTTTTTAAAAAAAATAAAATACACAATGTATATATATATACATATATATATATATATGTATATATATACATATCAATCCATACACACATATATATAAGACAAACATGTACTCTAATATACATCATATATACATATATATACATCGATTCATATATACAAGTTTCACCGATCGATCGATCGATCCATTTGTTCATATCCAACATGTACTAGTTTTGATTACAACATATATACAAACATTGCGAGCTATATGTTGATTTGGATGAAGATAGTCCTTAAGACCTAGCTCTTCCCATCTCCTTAGCGGCCCAAACTCTAAAGACAGCCCTGACTCATCGTCCCGATTGAAGTACGGTTGTTCTTCGTGAACTACCATGTCTAGAACGAACTTGCGGATGTGCAAGCATCGTGCGCTGAACCACATCTCGTCGGTTGCCTTTTGTAGTATCCCTGTGAACTTGTTCTTTGAGTCCTTGAGCTGTCGGTAGCTGGATTTGTACCTTTTGCAGGCCCTGAGGAACTCACAGACGAAGAATCCACACAAGTTTGATCCGTATGGTTGTTTGAGGCACTGCACACAATAAACCAGTGTTATTAGTAATATTGAAGCTATAGCCTAGTAGTCGTACTAAGAAAAACTATGTTTCATTTACGCAAGAGGGAAATCTCGCTTGATTTTGAGTGTATCTCCATTGCGCTCCTTACACTTACGGGATCGTCGATCCCAAAGAGTTCGATCCTTCAAGTATTGCTTGTAAGCGCTGTATGAAATGCACTATATTGTCAACGATATGTGATATTCGACTCTAGTATATAATTGCATAAGGAGTTCATCGATCACTTACAATCTCAAGATTTTTTCGACCGACGGTAGCCGTGCGGGTTCGTGCCTCGTAGTGAGTCAAAGATAACGCCCTCCCATCCCGAGGAAAGATCATGAAATAGATCCAATGTCCTACCATCCCTATTCCATATTGGTAAGGCGCGAATACATCGAGGCCCATTTTCCTTGACCTTTTCATCATCGATATGACGTACTACGCTACCTCCAACTTCTTAGCTCTTTCATTCTTATCCCGGATCTTCGTCTTTCCTCGTCCGTCAAGTTGACTAGGTCGGGATGGTCCGCTCTTAGCTTATAACCGACGATCTGTCTCTCCGCGGATGTGCCATGGAGAGAGGTAAAGAATACCGGTGTTTAACCACGGCTGCATCGGCGGACAACCTACAAGGACATGTGGGCGTGGCATAGGTACCTTTGAAATAAAGAATCTATATACGGATGCAAGGGACATGTGCAAGTAAAATTGCGCTTACATCGTAAACAAGGTGACTTGGGCAATGTCAATGTCCCGGTCGACGAAGTAGCCTCGACATGTCTTCGAATGTAACCGCGAACTGGAGATTGGTGTGGTAGTGGAAGCACTCCTTAGGAAGAAGGACACGAAGCTATACAATCCACGCTTTGCGCACTCTATGTACCATGCATGGAACTTCCGAGTCTCCCGGTCCTCGGCATCGATGCGATTTGGGCCTTTGGGATCATGAACTTTCCAAACTCGAACGAGTAGGGGCATTCGCTGCGTGACAAACCCCTTATAAGGTGGGGATTTCGGCCCGCAAAAGCGGCGGTATAAATGTTAGCTAGGGTTGCGAAAAGAAGTAGCTAATGACATATTAGAACTCGTGGTTTGTGGGGCATACCTTTCGGATCGAATATCTATTCTTTGGGGGGCCTCTGGGTGGCGGGTACTTGATTGCTACGACCTCCTCTTCATTGAATGTGCTTCTTCGGTCTTTGGAGGGCGTTTGCTAGGTCGAGCTCCTTTACGCTTCCCGGCGCTTGAGGTGTTGTCCATTGGAGGCCTTGAGTGTAGACGGGTGTCTCGCTCCCTACTCTCGCCTCGGGACTTGGCAGCGTGTTTTCGCCCGGTTGCTTCCTCATTATATCGGTCGCCCCTCATGTGCCACCTCACGAGGTGTCGGCTCTGAGTGCCGGCGCTGAGTGTCGGCTCTTGAGATGTCGGCTCCTTAGGCTCCTCGGGTCAAAGGGCGATCAGTGCCGCCTCCTTAGGCTCCTCGGTGTCGGCTCCTTCGGTGTCGGCTCCCGAGGCTCGTCTTGTGTCGGTGCCTTAGCGGGGGGGTAATCGGAACCATAAGGAGGGTCGTTGCCTCCGCCGTCCCCACCATCTTCATCATCGTCGAGGAGTCACCATAGGGGTCCGGTGGCGTACTTTCGGTCCATTCTTTGTCTTCTTTGTTGGAGGAAGGTGGAGTCAACGTCGACATATTCGACTCAATGTCCACCTTCGCCCCACGCCACGCCAGCGTGTAAAATTTTCGAATAAAGAGATAAAGTATGGTTATAAATTGTTATAAAATGTTATAAATTTTTATAAAATGGTTAGGATGCCCGCCGGCGTGTCAACTTTTCATTTTTGAACTTTTCACGCTTCGAAATTTGAAATTTGAATTTTTTACACATTCGGACGACATTTATTTGAAGCCCTAGACGCCCAAGTTTCAAATAGTCATGAATACGGAAAGTTTATAACTCATCAAGATCTATATTTCATATATAGGTCATTTTTGCATACTGAGAAAGTGTTACAAACGTGTAGTTCAAAAATCACTAGTCTCCCCGTAGTTTCTCGAATCTCGCGGTGAGATATTTGTTTTTTGGAGTTTGTTTTACATTAGAATAACTACAACTACATATCATTTTGGTGCCGGTGCATTGGTGGTCTTCTTCTCGCCATCGGGCGGGTCCATGGCATCGTTTAGTCTTGTCGGGATTGATTACGTCCTCCGGTGCCTTCATCTTTTTTGGAAAATCAGTAAAGAGGTGGAACTCGGCATAGTTGTTGTATGTTTGGGACTCGGACCCCATCGGCTCCCCACGATCCGCTTTCCGCCACGACAATATGTCTATTTGTGTTCTCCGCGTTCATGTAGTAGGCTACTTGCGCGACATCCGATGCAAGCACCCACCGATCATCTTTGTACGGACACTCGAAGGTTCACGTGGTTAGCCCAAAATCGTCCACTAGAACTGCCGAAGGCTTGACCCATCGGGCGGCAAAAACGGTTACAGAGGTTACCGCCATAGTCAAGTTCCCATATTTCTTCGACTTGTGCGAAGCATGTCATCTTCTCCCACATCCTGTTGTTTCTGCCCTCATATCGAACACCGCCGTTGCGTGATGCACTCTTCTTGTCCTTTTCTTTTGTGTGGAACCCGTACCCGTTGACATCATACCCTTGCCACGTGGTGACCTGCATGGGCGGCCCCGACACAAGCTTCTTCCGTCTCGCATCATCTCCGGGGAATGTTACGCTTTTGGAGCCACCGGAGGAAAGTGCTCTTGTGTTCCTTCTTCGCCCAATCCGCCGGGACGGTTCTTTGCGCTTTGCTACTTGCACGGCGGAGCTCTTTGAGGTGCTTTTTCACGTGATTCCGTCCATGATCACCAATTGATGAAGGATCTTTGTAGTGAGCGTCTAGCACTTTGTCCCTATGTATGTCGGTGCATGCTTTTCGCCCGCAAGCACCCCATCCCCGAGGTTCTTCCTTCATGTTGATGCTTTGGAAGCCCAATAGCCCTCCCATCTTTTATGTACTTCACACACCGGTTCACGCCGGCCTCGGCTTGTGTATGCCTCGATCATAGAGCCCCCCCGGGTAGCGGTTATGATTGAATCGATTGAGGGTAGACATTAGTCGCCAAAGGGTCCACATCGCTGTAGGTACACGGTCCCGGTTTGTTCTATCGATCAACCATGTGCATCATCGGGTGTGGCATAATGTCGAAGAACGAACGACGGTGGGAAACACATCTCTATCGGCACATTGTTTCCGCGATGAACTCTTTTCGGCAGTGACAGTCTGCTTTGGCAATTACCTTCGGTTGATTTGGTTAAAGAAGTATGAAATCCTTGTGACCACCATCTTCACGTATTTTGGACGAACAACTTTGATCACAATTGGAAGGAACACCGTCGGCATGATGTGAGCATCGTGCGGCGTTGAAGTTCGTCATTGTGAGGTTTTCATGGATACCGGACTCTTGATGTTGGAAGAGAAACCCGTCGGTACCTTGATACCCCGCATCAACCCACACATAGCCAACTTCTCGTCTCGTTAGGTTGTAGGCCGCACGGGGAGTTCGACTTTACCGTTCGAAGCCGTGTAGCGCGTGAATTTCGGTCGGATGCCCATGTCAACAAGATCCCCGACGTGACTTCACACCATCCTTCGTCTTGGTCTTGATATCCATCGGGAGACCGATCGTGCTTTCGAAGACATTTTTCTCATGGTGCATCCGATCGATCGCGTGGGGTGTATGCAAAGTATCTTCAAGATTTTTTAGATACTTGAAGAAGATTGACTTCTTCTTGAAAGGAACGGGCCGGAGGCGCTCCTTCCTCGCTTTATCCCTCTTTCGCTTCTTTGTCTTGGAGGTGTCGTCTTCCTTATCATCGTCTTTCTTCTTCTTCTTCTTTCCAAACTCGCACTCCAAGTCCTTCACCATGTCAAACACCTTCGGACCATAACTAGTTGGTGCGGCCGAGGTTTCAACTCGCCCTTGTTGTCAAAGTACACATTCATTTTTGCATCTACGTACCTATGCTTGCTGCAGAGGAGGAAGCCGTGTTCCATGTACACGGTTTTCCGGATCCCTTCGGGTAAGTGGAGCAGGTTTCTTCGATGCAAGCTACACAGCGGTCTTCCTTTAATGCGCCCGATAATGAAAACATGCGAGGGTAATCGGTGATGGTGACAAAGATGATGGCACGAAGAGTGAACTTCTCCTTGCGTATGCGCATCAACCATCTTGACCCCATCATCAAAGCGGTACCTCCATCTCCTCCATGAGCGGCTCGGGAACACATCTATATCGTTCTTGGCCGCCCCGATCGTAAATGAGCATGGTGAGCAAAACATACGCGCTTTTGACAAAGATGTGGAGGTAAATTGTACATGGTGAGGACGACCGCCACGCGTCTTTGGCGCGTCTTTGCTTTCAGTCACCGAATGGGTTCATTCCGTCGGTACTCAATGCGAACCGAACGTTCTCGGGCTCCTCGCAAAGTCAGGGTAGGCGGCGTCGAAGTCTTGCCATTGCTTAGCATCCAGAAGGGTGCCGTAGCTTGCCGTCATCCTTTACCGCGATCGCTAGATGCATGCCCGTCATCCGCTTAGCATCCTCTCGGGGTTCCCATAGAGAGCCGGCGTCGATGGACGGAAGGTACCACATTGACGGCTGGGGGCGTTTCCTCTGCGTGTAACCTTCCTCTTCCTCGTCCTGCATTGACATGATCTTCGCGGCGCGGTTTTCTTAAGCCCCCTTCTTCTTTTTTTTTCCGTCCCCGCTTCCTCATCGAGGTCATCGTCCACGCGACATCCGGCATTCGCTTGTATCGACTAGCGCCCACAAAGGCGGACAAGCGGGTCAAATTCGTCGTGATTGCATTGCCCGATATAGGATCTGATGGTTGGGGCGGGCATCGAACTTCTTCACTTTCATCGCCCCGGGCGGATCAACTTCTTAGCGCGATGCGTCTTGGCGGGAACCTTGTTAGGCGATGGATGCGTGGAGGCCGGGTAACTTTACGAGCTCATTAAAGCTAGTGTCGGACCAGCCATGATGAGACTTCAACATCGGCAAGTTCGGGGTAAAACTCGGCGCCGTGCAACCCTCCGAACCGTCTTTGTAAAAAGAGGATCAAGCGCTGCTGCAGCTTCATCTGTTTGAAGTTTTTCAACCATCTCGGGCACCCAAACGGAATGTCGTCCTCATCGAGTCGGTTGACCAAATCTTCAAAAAGGAGGACATCTTCGTTGCGTCATAGGATTCTCCTACTCGTCGTCCCCTCCACCACCACCACCGTCATCGTCGTCATCGTCGACGTCGGCCATGGTTTCGAACAAAATCGATGGAATTGGACCGGTGGTGGACTTTACGGTCTTGCATCGCCGGGGGGGCGCACGTGCTTGGATCGACCGGTGGATCGAAGGGTGGGAACTTCGCCGTGAAAAGTCGGACCAAATAGTCACCGAAGCCATGCATGATTAGGTGAGATCGCCACGGCGATGTCGAGAACGCGGCTTCAGATTCTTGCATTTTGCGCGCGGGGACGGATGATCGGGGCTGTTGAATTATCTCATTTGTGTCGCCGCTCGAAAGCAACAAACTTCTTCACCTCATCATAGTATGCGTCATCAACCCTCTTCATCTCATACATCCATGGGCTCCGGTGCCTCTCCATCCTCGATCCCTACTCTTCCAAAAAGCTAATTAGTGCCGTTACATATATAGTACTCAAAACCAAAAAAAAAAAAAGAAGAACAAGTCCCACCATAGATCTAGATCTAGAGAAAGGCGTTTTCTCTCTCATCCAAAACCAAAAAAAAGAGATGAAGTTGCACCGAGAGATCTAGATCTAGAGAAAGGCGATTTGCTATCTCCTCCAAAAAAAAAAAAAAAAGTTCCACCATAGATCTAGATCTAGAGAAAAGGCGATTTTTCTCTCTCCTCATGTCTCTAGATTTAGAGAGGGGATGAAAAAAGAGAGGGAAAGAAAGATCAAAAGAGGCATTAAGCCGACCAATTAGTGTCTTCTCCTCCACCAAATCAAAGCCAAAACACCCAAATCAAAGTTTTTGTCGGTTTTGGATCACCCCCCCCACAAGAGTTGGAAGAGGAAGTTCGTGGAAGATGAAGCGGCGGCCCGGGATTTATAGGCTCGGCCTTTTGCGTGGCGGGCGCCCTAATTTGCCGCCCCCGCGCAAAGATGCGAGGGCGCGTGGCGGGCAAACGCGCCCGCCCGCCACGGTTAACATATTTTACGTGGCGGGCGCGGGCGCCCCCGCCACGGTTAAGATGGTCTTTTGCGTGGCGTGGCGGTAAAGGCGCCCGCCACAAAAGAGCGTACCCCGGCGGCGGTCGAGTCATTCATTGGCGGGTGCCAAATTGTGCCGCCACGGAAATGATCGCCACCCCGCCGCAAAATCAATCGTTACTAGTGACATATGTTTAGGTGGTTTAGCTTTCGGTGGTACATAGTTCATGAAGAAATAGTAGTATGGTTAAAAGGTGTTATTTGTCATTCTCACAAGGCTATGCAGCTCTAGTCTAATAGTATAGGTGCAGGTGTAATACATTCAATGAAATGCAAATTAGTTTGGTAAAAAATGGACCAGAGAAGCTATATATACCGCTTAATCATAGAAACACTACTGCAATTGGGAACATGTTTTTTAGATAATGGGAAACTTGTTAATTTGCTACATTGTTGACCAGTTAACTCATGCACTATATGTTCAGTTAACAACTACTGCACATACTGAGAAGAACATGTTTCAGTTAGCCTGGTCTTGAAAACAGGACATTAGCATGATTCAGTAATATTTAAAAAACATGAAGAGCATATGCAAGTTGATGATTTTCCATAGCATCGATCAATTTACTGAAAATAACTACATATATCTAGTTGAAAACCACTGCATATATAAAAACTGAAGTGACTGCCCTTGATGCCTTAAGGAATAACAGAGCCAAAAAAGTAATTGAAGTGGGGTTGATGATTTTCCATAGCATCGATCAGTTTACTGAAAATAACTACATATATCTAGTTGAAAACCACTGCATATATAAAAACTGAAGTGACTGCCCTTGATGCCTTAAGGAATAACAGAGCCAAAAGTAACTGAAGTTTTTTTAAAAATCCACTTAAAACCTGTCTTTCCCTCCTTCCCTCTCCCTTTGTCCCTCTTCTCGTTCCAGAGTTATGAACAACACAAATGGAAGTGGTTATCTAGAATGACTAATTTTAATAGTAATAGTACCCTCTATAGAATCCAGAACTCATAATTAATTTGATCATTAGCTTCTCACCGCAAATGACAAATTGAACAAATGTTCAATATTTTCAGACATGGGTAAGGAAAAAAAAAAAGAAAAATGGTCTCAGTTAAAATATGCCACAAATTATTACAGTTTACTGAACAAACAAATTCATACTAAATGTTTACTATAAAATTGAGCCCACAATAAAATCCAAATGTTGTGAGCCCATGAAAATTTGGAAATCCTACCTGAGGAGCTCTTATGTTGTTTAAAGTCTCGATCTCTAGGATGGAAACTCCATACCTGCCTGCTTCCTGCAATCCATATTATGTTCCTCCTCATAGTCTACTTACCCTCCTTCTCAAAAGCAGTTTAATCCTCAGCAGCACCAAAAAAGAAACAAAATTTACGTAAACATCACACTATAAAACTCACGTACAACTCGAATTAGTTAGTCAAAGAATTCACCTACATACATATCTCTATAATATAATCAGGTTATGAAATGTGTGGGAAAGTTTCTTCTATAATCAGGGATGGATGGTCGCGTCATTTTTCTTTTGACAAAGCTGATCAATACGGAAATCAGTTTTTGACTTAACATAGTACTGTATACGGCAAAAGTAGTTTAAATTGTTTCCTTGTTTATTCCCAACGGCAAAATAAAAACATAATTAAGTTTGAGGATGAAGAGCAAATAAATTACCTTATGGCTAGGCACCTGTTCTCCCATTTCCCTTAAGTAAACAAATACATGATTTCAAGCTAATCATCACTTTTATATTTGGAGAAAGCTCTATTGCAGTAGGGAGACAGGAGAGAACTAACTTATGTATCATCACCTCCAGTAGTACAGAGTAGGAACGCCAAAAAAAAATTTAGCATTAATCATCACACTGCACCCTACAACAAATGAAAAACTGATTTGGTTAAATTAAATTTGCAAGCATCACATGAGAAGCAACCAGCAATCACAAGAAGCATATCACTTTTTATCACAACCTAATGGTACCTAAGATAATATACTCAGAAATATTGACTCAAGAGAGAGTTCTAAAAAATATATGAACACTCTTGTTAACGATCTGAATATTAACATCACTCCATCCATCTCATTTAATGTTCGGATATATTATTGCTTAATTTAAAACCACCCATGTAACCTAATGTATGAAAGTTGATCCGCACTACCCAAGAAACAAGGCACTCATTAAAACGAAAATCATGGAGCTATGGAGTCCAATGCAATAGTTTGAGACAAACCGATGCTAGAATTTTGAAACATTGGCACTACCAAGGATAGATGTAAAATTTAAATAGTGCATTGTTAAGTTGAATAGCTATTGTCATAGTAGTGATACATTTATTTTTGTACGACAATTATTTATTTCTAAAACTGATTAATCATATAAACTACCTAATGTTAATTATATAACATGATGAACTGAATTTTACCTATTATCAACAATTGTTTGTATCGTTGCTTGTTCCTGTGAGCTTAATCTACCATCATTTGTATTAGCTGCAGTCAACTACAACTTTTGCTCAGGTCAAATATGTTGAGAATTCTAGCTAATTATTTCGATACTGTTATGAACATGTTACCGGTACGTCGTCGGCTATGATAACGAGGCCATGGTATTGCCAATTACTATTTTCAACAAAAGAAAATAGTAGGTCCTGCACATAGTTGAACCAAGGAACAATCAACACATAACCACAGACCACTACTACACTGAGCAATGGTACTGGGCGCCAATGTTTTGCTATGAGTTTGAGGACTGCACAAATAGGCTACTGCAGAGTACTGAGCAATGGTACTGGGCACCAATGTTTGGCTATGAGTTTGGGGACTGCACAAATAGACTACTGCATAGTAGTTTGTCAGGACCTTAGGACCTGTTTGTCTTCAGAAACTTGATAATCCTACATGGCTCTGTCTGGAAACACAAATATTTTTAGTTTTCAGACTTGTAGTGGAGTTGACAGATTGTTGAGAGTATTGTTTTGGAAATCCCTGTAGATATTCATCGGAGGATTAGACTATCATTACCTTGTAGAAAAATAAGATAAGGATCGACGATTTGAAGGTCTCACAGCATAAGACTTCTATCTCCACTTAAATCAATATATTTTGCCAGATATTAGATGGAATAGAACCAGTCAAGTCATTGTCGTCAAGTGACCTGAGCAAAGACAATTTAGTTTCAGTTCAGCCTGATATGACCAATCAATCATTTCAGAGTATAAACAAACTGGATCAAAGAAAGAAAAATATCTGTAAGGTGCTATTTATTCTGTACTAACAACATTGCAGAGATACAGGTGGACATGAATATATATATGTAAAATCTTGATAAATGGAAACAAAATAATAACAGTAGGTCCTAAAAATTTGAGTTGGGAAATCATTAACCAGTGGAGGCCCCATCAGCTATGGTTTCTTACTGTGTGGCTACTGTCGTCCGTTGTGGCGAGCTTCACCAGCGTCGCAGACCACCGGGAGGAGGCAGCCAGGGGGAACGCCCGCGGCAGCCATCAGTGAAGGCCCAGCCGCATGTTCCATGACCGAGCACGCCCCCAGCGAGGCACGCGGCGGCGTTGGCCGCTGCGCGCCGCGTGCCACGGCCGCCGCCGCTCCACCCGCATCGGAGAAGAGGAGAGAGAGCGAGCGCTAGGGTTTCTAGCAGGAGAGGGAGCGGCGAAGAGCACGGGAGGGAGAGGAAGATGAGGGCACGCGGGATGGGAGAGTGGAAGGAGGAGGGCGGCGCGGGGAGGAGGCCGTCGCCCGGCGCGTCGCCGCTGGCGGCGTCGTCACCGTCGCTGGCGTGTGGAGCGGGAGCGTCGCGGGAGGAGACGCGAGGCCGTGTTTTTTTTTTTTTTTGTTTGGTTTTTGTTTGCCGAAAGAAAAGATATATTTGGTGGGCGAAGCGGGGTCTTTTTACAAAAGTTACAGAGGGCAGGTAAACTCAAAATTACCATGATATCGTAATTTCTTCTTCTTTGGATGTATGATTCTCATAATACGTGGGGTAAAAGGTAAAAAAGTAAAAACCTAGTTACTGTTTACCGAGGGCGTGGATGGACTATGGTGCGAATTCTTTGAAAAGTAAGGACTTTTTGTAAAATGATACGACCAATCATCCAATTCGGAACGACGTGGATGTCACGACCGAGGAAGAACTCGTAGGAGTCAGTAGTCTCGAATTCGTATACCACTACCAGGCTACCCGCTTGAGCTTCATCCGGCAACCACTATATCGAATCACCGACGATGTTGAACCTGTGGAAGTATAATTCACGTGGGTGAACATGCCGAGCCGCTCCTTGCTCTTTGTACTAATATATATAATAATGGTAGAGATAGATGTCTGAAAATTCAAATTATTTAAATTCATATTCACTATGAATACCAAATGAGTAAATTTGAATTCCTATCTCCGTAATCAAAAATATTTTGCAACATTTTATCCGCAGAGTATAAATATAGTACCATGTGAAACTATATATCAATAGTTATCCATGTGACTAGGACTAATAGTATTAATTAATATGCTTATGTTTATTGGTGCTCATTCACAAGTTAATGATGATGATAACAAAACAAGTTATTTGACCAAGTAGGTGCATATCTTTTTTTTTTTTTGAAAATGTAGGGGTCGCACCTTGAAAGGTCCTAATGGCTAGAGGAGGGTTGTGTAAGTGCAATCAAGCTCTAAGTGGGTTTTGGCGTTGATGACCACCGAATTAGGAGACTAATGAGTTTTACGAAGATGACATGCGGGGATTAAAATATGGAGTTGATGAACAGGTCCAAAAGTACCAAATAAGCTAGATGGTGGTGTTTTCGGCTCAAGGCGTTTAAATTATTTTATATTTCGAATCTTGAGTTTAGGAAATGCCGTACTATTAAGAGGGATCCTAGGATTCTCGGTGCACTGTGGACCAAGTGCTCTAAACATCAAATCCGGACACAACACTCGGCCCAAACCCGACCGGCCAAGATTTCCACTTGCTTCTCACCTTTTCTTTGTCGGGTTGGCGCGGTAGTGCCGGCGCAATGAAAATGCGGCGGTGCGCGCCTATTCTCACCTTTGTTTGTCGGGGTTGGCGCGGTAGTGCGGCGAATGGTGCGGCAATGCCGCTTAAAATCGTCACCGTTGGGCCCGTGGGGGTATAAATACCATTCCTACCCCTCCCTCAACGGTTATCCGCTCACTTCATCTTCAACCTCGACGCGGCGGCGAGGAAAATAGACCTCTTGCTCTCTCTCACTCCTCCATTGTTGCTCCTCCTTTCCCCAAGCAAAGATTTCGATTCCACCATCAAATCTTGAGGGAAAAGGCAGCAAAACCGCTTGTGGAGGCCGGATCTACTACTTCCTCCACTCAAAAGAGCATTTGGTTCACGTTTGGCCGGAACCCTAGGGTTCTTTACTCTTGGAGCTTGCTCCTAGGCGGCTAGGCGTCGCCCTTGAGCTTGCCCCCTTCGTGTGGCAGCCTTGGGAGGTTTGTAACCTCACTCTACAAACAATACATTACCCCACATCTCTAGGGTTAACTCCCCTAGACTTGTGAACGAGGGAAAAGCAAGCCGGTGGGCAAGCTAAGCCTTGTGTGGCAACCTCAACAACGTGGACGTAGCCCGGCTCGTGTGGCGCGGTGAACCACGGGTCAAATCCTTGTCTCACTTGCTCTCCCTTTACTTTATTGCATATTTGTCTTGTGAGAAAGGGCTTGACCCGATCTACTTGGTTCTTTGGGTTTCGCCGGCCTTGGAAGGTTTTCTACGTGGTATATTTGTGTGCGGGAACAAGTGGGAACCGTGGAGCACCAAACTCCCGGCTCGTGGACTAGCTTTGGGAGTGCTCGTTCGCTGATACGCCTTGGCGGGTGCCGCTCCATCCACGCGGCGGTGCAGCCGCGCGGCTGGCCGAGAGAAGTGTCTCTCGTCTCTGCTCGCTCGTTGGTCCGGTTCACGCGGCGGTGCCGCGATTTGACGCGCAAAGCGCCGCCCCTTGTCTACCAGTCTGAAGTTTTAACAGTCAATTTTGGGGGTTAAGCCTATTCACCCCCCTCTAGGCTTCCATCGATCCTACGGGTGGTATCGGAGCTAGGATCGCCTCAGATACGCTTCACCGCGTGAAGTATGGAGGCACGGGAGGGATCGAACAAAGGAGGCAACTCCACCGGCCCCCGGTCTTTGGGAGGTTGTGTGCAAAGTGGATTTTAGCCATAGGTGAACCCCAAGGAGCCGACGAACGAAGAGCTAGCATTTGCCCACATCAACGGCCAAGCCACAAGCATCCTCCTTAGTGCTCTTGAAGGCAATGAGTACAATAGGGTGATGAATGTCAATGAAGCAAAGAAGATTTGGGACACTCTAGTACTTGCACATGAAGGAGAAGACAAAGTAAGAAAAGCCAAGATTGACTTGTTGAAGGCCAAGCTCAACCGGTTTGTGATCCTTGATGGAGAAGGAGCCCAAGAAATGTTTGACCCAGGTTGATGGTGCTAGTTGGCAAGATTAGAGGATTTGGAGATGAGGATCTAGATGACCACACCGTTGTCAAGATCATGCTTGAGGCATACACACCTAGAAATGACATAGTGGTCACCTTGATTCGTGACAAGAAGAAGTTTGAACAATTCACTCCAAATGATGTGCTTGGAAGACTACTCACCTATGACATGCAAAGAGAGGAGGCAAATGAAAGAAGAAAGCTTGGAGAGTTGCAAGCCAAGCTTGAGGGCATCAAGATCAAGGATGTGGCTCTCAAGGCAACCAAGACAAGCAAGCCAAGCTCCTCCAACAAGATGAAGGGCAGCAAGCAAGCATCAACAAGTCTAGACAAAGAAATGAAGAAGATGCAAGAAAATATTGATGCAACCTCTTCCTCAAGTGATGATGAAGATGATGGGGCTGATTACAAGAAGATTGATGACATGGCCCTATTCATGAAGAAGTATGGGAAGGGGATGAAAGCAAATGGCTACAAGATGGTGTAACGAAGATTCCCAAACAAGAAAAAGAGAACATGCTTCAATTGTGGCAAGACCGAGCATTTTGTTGCCGATTGTCCTTATGAGAACAAGAACAACAAATACAAGAAGGACAATGGCAAGGACAAGAAGCAAGACTACAAGAGAAAGGGAAGAAGCATGGGTGAAGCTCACATCGGCCATGAGTGGGACTCAACAAAAGAGACAAGTGAAGAGGAAGTCCATGTTGCAACATTTGCTATGCAAGAGACCTCTACACTCAAGCTCTTCGACAACATGACCCGATGATGAGGATGAAGACAATGACTCCACTCATGTTTGTCTTATGGCCAAGCATGAGAAGGTAAAATCCAAACCCAAATCTTCTCCTTCTCTTAGTGATGACTCTAGTGATCTTAGTGAAAGCTCTAGTGAAGATGAATCTAGTGATGATGAAGAATATGTTAGACTCACTAAAACCTAGATCCCAAAACTAGAGGCTTTCTTGCTCAACTAATGGCGGATTTAGAAAGTACCCAAGCGGAGTTAGCAACTAGAGATAGTCAACTTGATAGACTTGAAAAGCTCTATGTTGATAACAAGGATGCTCTTGTAGTGAGAGAAGTGAGGTGACTTCCTTGCAAAAAAGAGCCTAGCTAATGAGCAAGGAAATCATGCTCTTACTAAGAAGGCTATGGTCACCCTAAATGGGAAATATTGTGATTTGCAAGACAAGCACAAAAGCTTGAAAATGAACATAGCATTCTTAGTGAGAGCAACTCACATCTCCTAGCCACAAAGGATACCTCTACTCCCTCCACTAGTCAAGGTTGTGGAAAATACTATAATGTTGATATGAATGCTTATGCCACTAACCTTGCCAATATGAAAGCAATGGAGAAAGAGATCACTAGGCTCACCGCTATGGTAAGAAAAGAAGGTGAAACCAAAGAAGGCAACAAAGGAGCAACAAGATTGAGGCTCCCAAAAGGCCCAACTACATTGATGGGAGAAATCCAAGAATCAAGGATGAACTTGGACACAAGCATGGAAACAAAACCAATGGTCGAAAAGATGATCAATGGTGTTGAATGTGTCAAATTCTTGAGCAAAGGCACGATGAGGTACAGAGAGACCGCAGTAGCGTTGGACACAAGCCAACCCCCGAAGCCGCATGTCGCCACACGCGCAGTGCCAAGTACGGGCGGCAAAGTGTCGTCAGGAGGGGCGGCGGTGCGCGCTGGGGACGGGCGGCAAAGGCCGCCCCAAGAAAAGGGAAGGTCACCTACTTTGCCTCGCCTCGAGAATAGACCCAAGAAGATGGTCCAAAAGCCCGTGAAGAAGGTCCGTAAGTCGAAAAATCTTGTGCAGGCTGTTCCTAAGGGCCACTCCTATCAATCAAAGGCAAAAGCAAGCAAGTTAGACTCAAATCCTTGCTTTGAAGTGAAGGCAAACAAAGCAAGGGGAGGTGTTTGCAAAATACTTGGGCGTGAAAAGAAACTTTATTGCAACACCTCTATATGGGTTCCCAAAGTTCTTGTGACTAAGGTAAAAGGTCCCAAGAATCTTAGGGGACCTAAACTTGTGAACTAAACTTGTTTTTGCGGGCATACTCCCGGTGGGTCAAGTTGGGTGTTTGACAAAATGGGCTGACAAATCATATGACCGGAGAAAGGAGTATGTTTTTCATCATATTCCCAAACCAATGACGATAGGAACAACATAAGGTTTGGAAATGATGATGTAAGAAGTGTGATCGGTCTTGGTAACGCCGCTATCACAACCGAAAGCACAATATTTCGAGATGTTTTGCATGTTGACTCGTTGGGATACAATTTGTTGTCGGTCTCACAATTGTGTGAGAAAGGCTACAATTGTCTCTTTACGGATGTTGGTGTGGAAGTCTTTCGCAGGAAGGATTCCTCTCGTTGTCTTTACAGAAAACTCAAGAATAAGCTTTACTTAGTTGATTTCAACAAAAGTGAGGCTAAGCTTGATACCGTCTAATGGCAAAATCTAGCATGGGTTGGTTATGGCATCGCCGTCTAGCACATGTTGGCATGAGGAACTTGGCCAAACCGAGGAGAGAGACAACCACATCATTGGACTAACAAATGTTGATTTTGATAAAGAGGGATATGTGGACCTTGCCAAGCCGGGAAGCAAGTAGGTGCACCTCACCCACCAAAGAGCGTGATGACCACTACTCAACCATTGGAGTTGATACACATGGATCTCTTTGGACCGGTGGCCTACCTTAGCATCGGGGTAACAAATATGGACTTGTTATTGTTGATGACTACTCCCCGCTTCACTTGGGTTTTCTTTTGTCTTTGATAAGTGTCGGGTACAAGAGAAGGTGAAAACCTTCATCAAGAGGGCACAAAGAGAATTCAATCTCCCCCGCCAAGAGAATAAGAAGTGACAATGGGACCGAATTCAAGAACACCCAAGTTGAAGAGTACCTTGATGAAGAGGGCATCAAGCATGAGTTCTCACCGCATATACCCCTCAACAAAATGGTGTAGTAGAGAGGAAGAACCGTACACTCATAGAGATGGCAAGGACAATGCTTGATGAGTACAAGACTTGGGACATCTTTTGGTGTGAAGCCATCAACACCGCTTGGCATGCCATCAACCGCCTCTACTTACACAAGAAACTCAAGAAGACTTCATATGAGCTCTTAACCGGTAACAAACCTAAGGTGTCATACTTTAGGGTGTTCGGGTGCAAGTGTTTCATTCTGAACAAAAGGCCCCGAACCTCTAAATTTGCACCTAAAGTTGAGGAAGGTTTTCTTCTTGGTTACGGATCAAATGAGCATGCCTATCGTGTTTTCAACCAAACCACCGGTAGGGTTGAAATCACTATAGATGTGACATTTGATGAATCTAATGGCTCTCAAGTAGAGCAAGTTGATCAAAGTGTTGTAGGAAAGGAGGATCCACCTTGTGAGGCAATCAAGCAATTGGCTATCGGTGACATAAGGCCTCAAGAAGATCAAGCTAATGGAGAGGAGGATCCACCCAGTTGTTGCCGCACAAGATTTCGCCGACGTGCTCGATGACCAAGTGCGGCGACGACTGCTTTGAAGTGTCCAAATAGCGGCAAGTGCCCAAGACCATCGCGGGCAAAGGTGCGCGCCCACCTACCTCAAGAGCGACTAATCCACCCGCATCACTGTTCAACCACTTGATCTTGCTCCAATTCTTGAAGCTTATGATGAATATGATGAAGATCAAGAAGAAAATGTAGAAGGCGTTGATCACCCACGACATCACGACAAACAATTCAACGGGATCATCCCGTTGACAACATCCTTGGGAGTCTTCGAAAGGGAGTTACTACTCGATCTCATCTAGCTGCTTTTACGCCAACATTTCTCGTTTGTTTCATCTTTGGAACCGCAGAAAAGTAGATGATGCTCTCAAGGATCCGGATTGGGTGTTGGCCATGCAAGAAGAGCTCAACAACTTCAAAAGAAATGAAGTGTGGGAGTTGGTGGAAAGACCCAAGACTAACATCATTGGCACCAAGTGGGTCTTCCGTGAACAAGCAAGATGAAGATGGGTCGGTGACAAGAAACAAGGCAAGATTGGTTGCTCAAGGCTTCACTCAAGTAGAGGGCTTGGACTTCGATGAGACATATGCACCGATGGCAAGACTAGAAGCAATTCGCATTCTTCTAGCCTTCGCTGCCCATCATGACTTCAAGCTGTACCAAATGGATGTCAAGAGTGCATTCCTCAATGGCCCACTACAAGAGGAAGTATATGTTGAGCAACCACCCGGTTTTGAAGACCCCAAGTTTCCCAACCACGCCTACAAGCTCCATAAGGCGCTCTATGGGCTTAATCAAGCACCTAGAGCATGGTATGAATGCCTTAAGGAATTCTTGCTCAAACAAGGCTTTGAGATAGGCAAAGCCGACCCTACTCTTCACTCACAAAGTTAGCAATGATATATTTGTATGCCAAATATATGTCGATGACATAATATTTGGTAGCACTAACAATGTGTATGTTGAGCAATTTAGTAGGACTATGACTAAGAGATTCGAGATGTCCATGATGGGTGAGCTAAAGTACTTCCTCGGGTTTCAAGTCAAGCAAATGGAGGAAGGGACATTCATTTGCCAAACCAAGTACACCCACGACATGCTAAAAAAAGTTTGATATGGCTAAGGCAAAGCCAATCAAAGCTCCAATGCCAAGCAATGGACATCTTGATCTTGATGAGGAGGGTCCAGCCGTGGACATGAAGGTATATCGCCCATGATTGATCTTTACTTTACCTTTATGCATCTAGGCCGGACATAATGCTTAGTGTGTGTATGTGTGCTCGCTTTCAAGCCAATCCAAAGGAATGTCACAACGTGGCTGTTAAGAGAATCTTGAGATACTTAGTACTCACTCCTAACCTTGGCTTGTGGTATCCCAAGGGTTCCAAGTTCAATCTACTTGGCTATTCGTGATTCTCGACTATGCTTGGGTTGCAAAGTAGATCGAAAAAGCACTTCAGTGGACATGTCAATTCCTTTGGACGGTCCTTAGTGTCTTGGAGCTCTAAGAAGCAAAATTGTGTAGCCCTTTCCACCGCCGAGGCCGAGTATGTTGCAAAGGCATGTTGTGCTCAACTACTTTGGATGAAGCAAACCTTAAAAGATTACGGATGTCATTTCACAAAGATACCTCTTCTTTGTGACAACGAGTGCCATCAAACTCGCAAATAACCCCCTCAGAGCACACTCTAGAACAAAACACATAGACATCCGTCATCACTTCTTGAGAGACCACGAACTCAAAGGAGATATCGCAATTCCGCCATGTGAGCACCCGAAAAGCAACTAGCCGATATCTTCACCAAGCCTCTCGATGAGTCAAGGTTTTGTGCTTTATGAGTGAGCTAAACATTCTCGATTCTCGTAACTTGGTTTGAATTCCAAAGACACATGCAACTGCTTGAGACACTAGTTCGACATAGGAAGAGTTTGTGAAAACTTTCATATTGTGTTTCAAAAGGATTTCAAATTTAATCCGAAATTCAATGCCATTGTTCTCAGATCGATGATCTGTCCCTCGCAATGAATTTTGGTGTCTTTGTGATCAAGTCCGAGGAGAAATAGGTTAAAAAGTGGCAATATATATGCAGATAAGCGAGCTGGAGCGCAATGCCGTGGCCCGCGTGTAGTAAGCTTGCCGCGTGGGCACTCCAAGTAGCTGTCCCTTTTCTTTCGGGCAAGCCGCGCCTAGGGTTTGCGCCTCGACCGTCCGAACCGTACCGAGCCAAACCAATTTCTTTCTTCCTTTTCTACCCTTGGCTCGCCTGGTCCTCTTTCTCCTCCGCCCGACTCTCCCTCGCGCCGCTCTCTCGCAATGAAGGAAGGCCACGCCGCTGCTCTCCTCACAAGACGCTGCCAGGCGCCAGGGGCCTTCGGTCTGTGCCGGCCGCCACCGCCATCTTCCGCCCCCCCGGCCGGCCCCTCGCCCCTCTCCTCCGAAAGCAGCCTTCTCTTCTTTCCTCTCCAATCAACAAGGTAAACCTAACCCTAGCCGTGGAGAACTTGCCCGATCTATGTAATGTGTGGAAATTTTTATGGATATGTGTTGATTAGTGATGTATGAACTCTAGAGAGTGGTTTGTTGAATGAAATTGATGGATTTCGTTTTTTTGATTACTTGACGATTTAGGGGGAGGGCACGAGACGGCCGCCCCTAAATAGAACTTTTGATGATTCTTAACCGATTCAATCAAGAATATCCTCAAATCATCCACTTAAACAAAGTGGGAAATTCATTAAATCCATATATCAAAGAAGTTTTTTTTTTTTAGTTCATACTAAATGTCAATCCATGGTATTTCTCGCACCGCTCCGAATTTGTATCTAAAATTGGGATAGTTAAGTGACTGTGCTAAATAGATGCATTAGAAAGTTTATTAAAATGAATTTAGATGATATTTGAGCAAGGGGAGCGGCAAGTGCCACGTGCATGACACGGCAAGCATGCTTGCATGCGCTGCAAAAGGTGCCGTGCCTCCTACGCTGGCGATCTTGCGTGTGCTCGACCCCGACAACTTGCTCAAAATCATCAAAATTCATTTTTCTAACCTTTCTACTACATAAATTTGGTCATTCCACTTCCTATTCTTGACAGTTTCGATCAAACTCTAAATCTTGCATAGATGGACACCGGAGGTGATTCCCATGGAAAAAGGAAGCAGAGGGTCAAGGTGGTTGACAAAAGGGGCGGGAAGGAAGAATCGAACAGTAAGGGTGGCAAAGTGGAGCAAATGAAGCATCGAGGAGCAAAGAAGAAGAAGCATTTGGGTACACCATTGTACCCGCAGTGAACAAGGCACCTGCATCACCCCTTAGTGTTTGATAACAAAGCTACATGCAAAGCAGTTGAGGGTGTGTTTGAGATGACACCGCCAATGATCCTCCTATCCCGCCGTGAGCTACTTCAAGAAGCAAAGAGAAGTAGCAGATGCTAGAGCTTACAATGTCTATGCATGAGCGCATTTAGGGGATTGATGAGAGGTTTTGGGCAGCATTTCACCCAATTTCTATCCGACAGGTTCTCCTCCACTCCACCAAGAGCAAGATCACAACCATGCATTATATTGATTTTGAGAGGATGGCGCATAAGGAGGAGGAGGCCTTCAATGAGGCAATTGAAGCTTGTGAGAAGTTTGAGCCGACAGATATCATGTCTTTCAAGCATGATTGCAATGAGGAGATCCTTAGTCGGCTCCATGCCACTTATTATCGGGACAAAGCCGTCGACATCATCCATCGGATGACCGACAGAGGCACTACAGAGTTGACTTTGTCACCTTCTATCGATACTTGGTTTTGGGGCCGACCACAGAGAGTACATGTATATACATGAGATTGACCCCATTGAGGCCAAGACTATCGTGGATTGTCGGGCGCATCCTCACCGCTTGGAAAGAGGAAGGGGTTGAAGGACTTCTTCTATGTGATGAACAACCTCTCGCAGATGCACCATTGATCCTAAGGATGGGGGCCTCCGATGTGAATGGTTATGCTAGAAATCGCTTGCTCACTTCAGTTATGATGAGACTTTCAATGTGGGAAAGTTCATTTGGAGGCGCCTAGCAAATGCCATGGATGATGCTAGGAGGAACCCGCCATATGCTCCTTACATTATGTTCATGATTGAGAGGGTCAAGGGGGAACATCTATCCCAAGGATTGCTTTCACACACACGCCTATAATATAGAGAAGACCCATGGCTTGGATGGTGGGAAGACTAGTGGCGTAACAAGACCCTCGCCGGGAGGCACCTCGGGCCGCGAGAGAGGACATGGAGCAGCCCTCTAGCTCTAGGCCCAGAGACACAAAGCAGGGTCTCGATCCAAGGTGAAGAAGTGGATCAAGGCCATTTTTGGGCATTGCACTTATGCATCTCGCCCAGACTTTATGAGTTGCGCAGGGGAGGTTAGACAGGGCGTTCAAGAGTGTCGTGGAGAAGCAAGGACTTCCAGTTCCCCTTCTATCCCTAGACCACCACAAGACGACCTCCCGAGCTTTTCGGCCTACAAGCGGCTGCACTGTAACTTGTCGACCGCTGGTTCTTTGCTCAAGACGGCCAAAGACGTCGCTTCACTGCCGCTCAAATAAGCACTAGTGCGATTATTTCGAGGAGGACGAGGACACGGCTTCCAAATTGCGAGGACACTAGTGAGGAGTGACTCGCCTCGCTTTCTTCTCTTTCTATGATCTTTTGGTGCTTGACGCCAAAGGGGAGAAAAAATTAGAAGAAATGAGAGATGAGGGGGTCAAACTTTTTCGATGCCCGGAGTTGGTTCGAGGATGATGCAAGAAATGATGATCTTCAGAGTTTAGATCCCTTGAGAGTAGCTTGTTAGGTGTGAGTTTGAGAGAAACTCTATTTTATGTAATAATGCCACCTATGACTTGTTATTCCTCGGATTTGGTTGTTGGCTATTTAAACTCGTTTTAATTATCCCGCCGCATGTTTAGAGTATATATATCTTGTCATATATTTGATGATGTGATAAGTTGTCCGTCTGTGCTGTAGCCGATAGTCGCGGCAAGTTGCCGCACTCCAGCGCGGCAAGGCCGCCGCACACAAGCTACGCATGCACACTCTTTTGTGCTCGATCATATTATCGTTGTCATATGCATCACGGATATATTTTTCGACACCTTTGAGCACCCCACAAAGAAACCATGGATGTAGGGGAGGCCTTTGCACACTCTAAATGTATATCTTGACTTTTATGTCAAAATTGAGAATTCAAATCTCACTTATACATTTAGGGGGGAGGCCTCACAACACCTAAATATGTGAAATTGACATTTCGTGTCAACCATGAGAATTCAAAACTCAATCACATATTTAGGGGAGGTTCCTACATCCTTGGTCTTCGTGAATCTAAGTTTGACTTTACATCTTATGTAAGTTTCTAATTTGGTTGTCATCAATCACCAAAAAGGGGGAGATTGTAAGTGCAATCAAGCTCTAAGTGGGTTTTGGCGTTGATGACCACCGAATTAGGGGACTAATGAGTTTTACGAAGATGACATGCAGGGATTAAAATATGGAGTTGATGAACAGTCCAAAAGTACCAAATAAGCTAGATGGTGGTGTTTCCGGCTCAAGGCGTTTAAATTATTTTATATTTCGAATCTTGAGTTTAGGAAATGTCGTACTATTAAGAGGGATCCTAGGATTCTCTGCACCGTGGACCAAGTGCTCTAAACATCAAATCCGGACACAACACTCAACTCCAAACCCGACCTCACCAAAGATTTTTCACTTGCTTCTCACCTTTTTGTTGTCGGGTTGGCGCCGGGGATCTTACGCTTACTGTGAAGATGCGCAGGTCGCGGCAGGCAGTGCCGCACTTAAAATCGCACCGCTGGGGGCCCGTGGGGGTATAAATATCATTCCTACCCCTCCCTCAACGGTTATCCGGCTCACTTCATCTTCAACCTCGCGACAAAGAGCCTTAAAATAGACCTCTTGCTCTCTCTCACTCCTCCATTGTTGCTCCTCCTTTCCCCAAGCAAAGATTTCGATTCCACCATCAAATCTTGAGGGAAAAGGCAGCAAACCGCTTGTGGAGGCCGGATCTACTACTTCCCCACTCAAAAGAGCATTTGGTTCACGCTTGGCCGAACCCTAGGGTTCTTTACTCTTGGAGCTTGCTCCTAGACGGCTAGGCGTCGCCCTTGAGCTTGCCCCTTCATGTGGCAGCCTTGGGAGGTTTTGTAACCTCACTCTACAAAGAATACATTACCCCCACATCTCTAGGGTTAACTCCCCTAGACTTGTGAACGAGGGAAAAGCAAGCCGGTGGGCAAGCTTTAAGCCTTGTGTGGAAACCTCAACAACGTGGACGTAGCCCAAACTGTGTGGCGCTGTGGTGAACCACGGGTCAAATCCTTGTCTCACTTGCTCTCCCTTTACTTTATTGCATATTTGTCTTGTGAGAAAGGGCTTGACCCGATCTACTTGGTTCTTTGGGTTTCGCCAGCCTTGGAAGGTTTTCTTCGTGGTATATTTGTGTGCGGGGAACAAGTGGAAACCGTGAGCACCAAACTCCAGCTCGTGGACTAGCTTTTGGGAGTGCTCGTTCGCTGGATACGCCGGCGCTGCCGCCGATCCACGCCGGGCGCCGCGCGCCGCCCGGCCGAGAGAAGTGTCTCTCCGTCTCGTCTCCTCGCCTCGTTGGTCCGTTCACGCGGCAAGGTCGCGACTTGACTTGGCAAATGCCGCGCCTCTTGTGTACCGACGCCTACGTAAGTTTTAACAGTCAATTTTGGGGTTAAGCCTATTCACCCCCCTCTCTAGGCTTCCATCGATCCTACATGGGTTGAATAGCCTATTAAAAATTCTACAAACAACACTAAGCAAGGCGGTTAGTAAATAAGACGGCGAGTTTAATAAGCAAATGCTTTCAAGCTAATTATGCAAGCCACCTAGCAATTCTAGCAATTTAATATCTCTAAACACAAGCAATGGCTAGGTTGCTAAGTTACTCCTAGGTGGAGATATACTAACTAATTCTACCACTAGGAGCTAACAAGGCTAACAAGCTACTCAAGCTAAGCACCCTAACAAGATATGCTACCAAAGTAATGCGAAGGAGTGCTTAGGATACAATACCACCGGTGAAGTGTCGAGGTTGAAGCCAATCACCGTGTACAAGAAATCTCCAACGAGCTAGCACACAAGACACGATGATTTTTCACCGAGGTTCACGTGCTTGCCAAGACGCTTAAGTCCCCATTGTGGCGACACACTCACTTGACGTATGCTAAGCTTAATGGCCGATGCCAAATCCCCTATGGGAGCTCAAGCAAACGATCACAAGAGAGGGTCCAACAAGCCACGAAAGCAATCCACTAGTGCTCCTTTCATGAATCTCCCACGGGGTAAGGAACGACCCCTCACAATCACCACCTGTGTGGCCTCAAACAAGCTTCACTTGAGCTCAACACCGCCTCTTGCTCCAAGCCGCTTAGGGAACCAAGCAAATTCCCAAGAGAAACAAGATCCCGCAGCTTTCTCCAAGGATGAAGTGCCTCTAGATGCAAGACCAATCAAGCAATGCACTTGTATCACTCAATCTCACTCAAGATTCGGGGTTAGAGTGAGGGATGAGTGGAGAGGAGTCTCACAAGCTCACAAATGAGTTAGGGCCGTTGAAATGTGCAAGAGAGAGACAAAATGGACCGGCCAAGCTAGTATATATAGACCCCAAGTCGAAAACTAGCCGTTGGTCCAAACTTGCTCTAATGGGGACGCCCGCGCCGGACGCGTCAGCGCCCCGATTTGAATGTTTGCACCGCGCCGGGGCGCTCGGGCGCCAAATGATCGACCGGCCCCGCAAAGACAAAAACCTTCTCTTCATCGTTGTGTCGCCGTTTTTTCCATCTTTCCAAGTTTCGCTTGTCTTGAGTTGCCAACACTTCGAATGTGTCCCATGAGCACTTGTGTTAGCATGTCGCGATCGGTTAGACAAGAACGGTTAGTGCTCTCAATCCTAAATGCATATGCAAGTCAATTGGACCTAGAAGCACTTCACCAAAGGATTGTCGCGGCATCCCCTCTTGATAGTCGGCTATCTATCCTATAATGTGATCACATGCTCTATCGTGTCTTGATCACCGAAAGGAAAACCCTATCAAGATACCTTTGCCTTGATCTCCCGGGTTCCTCTCAAGCCGATCACCGAGCTTGACGATCCATCAAGTCCACCGACATTGTCCATGTTCATGATCATCATGCTCCTTGTCATCAACCTAATCCTATCTCATAGTCATCACTTAGAGTAAAGGATTAGTCCACAAGTGTGTCATCAATTTCCAAAACCAAACATGAGATTTCACACCTGCCCCCCTGGCCTTCGCTTCCGGAGGGAGCGGGAGAGGGGGCGAGGGTTTCCCACAGGGTAGAAAGTACAGGCGGGTGGATGGGACGTGGAGCGGCCTCCGAGCGGCCCGACCCCCGGGATTGCCTAAGGTTGGTTCGTTCGGAGGGGCGGTCGAGCCCCCGGGTGAGACGGGCGCCTTGCGAGGGGTGGGACTAAGGCGAAGACTAAAATGAGTAAATGGCCATTAAACTCGCCACCAACCGATCCCCTTCCTTGAGCCCGCACTTTCGGGTATTTATAGGAACTCGAGGAGTCGGAGGGGCTGATTTACAATTCGATACATGGTAGGTAGGGGTACACACGCTTACAGCGGGCCCCTACAGGGGCGATCAAGAACTATTCATGCAGGTAAAACAGAACCGCACATCCGATCCCTCCACGCCAGTAGTCCTGGGGTTTCCCCATGCGGGCCACCGGTCCAGCCCGTCCGCGGAGGACGCAGCCTCCGGAGCGCCCTCCGCAGCCTTCTTTGGGCGAGGCCTCGCGCCCCCGCCCCGCCCCGGCTTTGCCTCTCCCGCAGGGTTTGGTTTGGTTGCCGGAGCCGTGGCGGAGGGTCCTCCCACGGTGGGACCCGCAATACTTTCGGAAACCGGTTAAGGGAAAAACTCGCTTTGGCCCCCGTAGTGAGGCCGGGCGGGGGGAATCGGGCCGGCTGAGGGTCGCCCTCCCCCAACGAAAAAAGAGTTTTAATAGGTGCATATCTCTGCCCGCAAAAACATAAACATATATCGACCACATTTTAGCAACTTAACATAAAGTAGTTCAGCAAGATCGAGAGACCTACACCACCGCGCATAATAGAAAGAGCACATTAGAAGAAGACTAACTAAATTGGAATCACAGCTTTAGCCCTTACCAATAAATTAGGGTGGCGAGTTGCCGCGCGGCGGCGCTTAGTGGCACGACGACGCCGGCAGGGCGGCGATGTAAATGCTCCCAATCCACGACGACACGGCTAAGGCGCTGTCTCAAAAGCGCGATGGCCGGAGCAGGCCCGACCGGTGAGCCAAGCTCGGGCTGAGCTCCGGGTGAACCCTAGCTGGTGAAAATGCCCCAAGCGGCCTTACTCTTGCACGACCGGTGATGATGGCATGCCGACAAGGTGGAAGAGAGGGTGGCGGAGCTCGGCGAAGGTTGGTGGGCAATGCTTTGCCGCGACCTGTCGTGCGACTAGTGAGGGCGCGGGCGGCCCCGCTCTCGCCACGGCGAGTAAAAGCGAGAGAGGGCAGGCTGAGCAAGAGAGTGAATGGCTATGTTCAGAGGCCAAACTTCTCCCCCAAAATTTCCTGCATTTCCTATCACATCCTCATCACATCAAAACATTAAATGCACCAAAAGACGCATGACACATGCCAGGAGTATGAAATGTAGGTAAAAAAAACTTAATTGCACAGTTTAGATGTACATTGCAAGACGATTATTTTGAGTCTAGTTACCCCATGATAGGATAATATTTACCACAAACAAACAAAACTTGCTACGGTCTTTTCAGTTACTGCAGTGCCAAAATTTTGACTTCTAAACACACCCAATGTTGAGAGGGAGCGGACAGGTGCGCTGTGCCTTTTTTTTTTTTTTGACCAACAAACAAACGTTTCCATTGCTTAACAGCACGATGTTGTTAGAACCATTACACAGTTAATGGTTACATTTTGGAATGCCACAAGGAAAGGGCACTCATGATCGTGACCTGGATTAACACATAAGCTATCAAGGTCACTGCTATTGGCCTGAGTAGAAATTAAGGCCTGCCTAGCGAGGGAGTCTGTCATTTGATTACATTCTCTTCGTATCCTATGCGCCGTGATTGTTGTTCCTGCAAGGGCCGAGAAAACAAGCTATGTCCAGTCCGGCGTGCTTGAGCGGTTGGCGGTGTTGATGTAGTTGATGAGAACTTGGTTGTCTGCAAGCAATGCTGCCCCCTCCGTAATGTTCATCCTGCGAGGAAGAGAAGAGGAAGAGAAGCCCCTAGGGCCGTGCCTTTAAGCGTGCTGTGCCTTTAAGCCTTGGCCGGCCGTGACCAGCCACCGTCGCCGCTAGCGGTGTACGGCTGCCACGCGCGCCCGGCGTCGTGCACGGTCGTCCACGCCGAGGTCCAGAGGCCCCGGCCAGCCGACAGTGTGCCGCCCGTGCCGGTTTCAGTTCATTCCGAACTGACTGAAACAGCCCCCTTCTTCGACCTATAACTCCCAAACCAGTCGAGCTTTGCAAAAACTTGCTAAATACAAAATGTAGATCCATGTGAGGTGATCAATTTTTCTTAAAGGATCAAGGTGCAGTTCGTCCTATATTCAAAACTAAAAGGCCCTGAACAGAGGCACTTTGAAACTGCAAAAGCATTCGTGACTTAACACTAGTCCTAAAACAACCGTGTTCTTCACCTTGTGAACACTTTTTTGAGCATGCTAGGGTCATTTTCATGACTTGGCACTTCAACAAAGTTTGTTCCTTGTAAAAGTTTCTACAAATTTCATTAAAGGTGCACAAGCATATATGCATTGTTGCTAGCATTTCATAAAAGGTCAAACAAAAGTGTATTTAGGTCAAATTGAGTCAACCATTACTTAGAAGCATAATTAAGCTAGGTGGTCAACATGAACATTGTTCCATTTTGTATCCTAAGCATGTCTAGATTGGTTTGACCAAACAACACTGCGATGCTCAAAATTACCTGGAGCACCCTGGAGCACACTTCACTACTATAGCTTCTCTTTCGAGCCCAAAAACGCGGTTACCCGGTTCAAATCTCCAATGGGTTGTAAAGGCCACGCGCAGGCCGCCCCGGCGCCCTAGTAACTTTATTCCTGGTTAGGGACTCCAACGGGAATAAAAGGTAGACCTTTACTCCCGTTCTTAATCCAAATCGTGAATAAAAGCTCTACTCCCGGTTGGAAACTACAACCGGGAGTAAAAGTTAAGATTTACTCCCCGGTTGGTGTTGCAAACCGGGAATATATAGTTTTTGGACCTTTTCCGTTCACACCCTCCAATCTTCATTTTTGTAGAAACCACCTTGATGATTTTTAATGTTCTCAATCCAACCTTAGCGTAATCAATGATTACATTTTCAACTATGGAAATCGTATTTTGATTGGAAATCGTAGCTTTCGAGCTACTTTTTGACCCCTAGGTGGCTTCAAATCGAAAAGTCTTGAATACCATGTTTGTTTAACTCTTCAAGATCTACACTCTGTATATTGGACATTTTTGATTTGACAGATTTTTGAACCATTGAAATTTTGAATTTCCAAATAAATTAAAGAATTTTCAGTTTTTTGAACCCTAAATGTTTTTAAAATAAAAAGTCACGAATACCAAAAGTTCATAACTCATTGAGATCTACAAAGATTATTTAGGTTATTTTTGCATTTGAGAAAGTGTTTGGAAATTATAGTTGTAAATTGATGATTGTCTGCAGTAGTTTCAACTCTCTCTTAGATTTCTAATTTTGTGACTCTTGTTTCCAAACACTTTCTCAAACGCAAAAAAATGTTCTATATAAACATTTTAGATCTTGATGAGTGCTAACATGTTTGTATTCAAAAGTTTTTCGAACGAGGTCATTTCAGGTCTCCGTTTGACCAGGTTTGATCAAGTCAAAATTTTGTATTTTTTTTAAGTGAAGACAGTTGGTGGCAATAGATCATATGGTAATGCAACAAACTAGTCTTCAAGGTAATATATAGAATTTGCAACGAATTTGTGTTGGCGGTAATAGAAGGCAATTGCAACAAACAATTGTTGGTGGCAATAGATGATATGGTAATGCAACACATAAAGTTCGTATGGTTGCATATTATTCTATCGCGAACGAGGGGATTTGAATAGCAGTTTTAAAATTATTTCCACAACATGCACATCTAATAACTGATACATTCATTAATTTAAATTTTGTCTCAAACCAAAGTAACACAAAATGACCAGAATTCTGCTTAAAAGAACATGACCACAACTAACAAAAATAAAGACACCATATTTAACTAAGTTCACAACATTGTCTAGCATATAATAAATTGATCTAAATATGTGTTTGCTGGTTCCTCCATCGCCCATCAGCTACACCATCACAAATAAGCATCTTTGTAACTTGTCATTCTTGTTGGTGCCGGTCATCACCATTTAGCCGTAGAAGGTTTCTCTAACTGTTTTGGCTGTCTGAGATTCTCTACGTTTCATGAAAACATATATGATTAAATTCATGAAGTAATTAGCAATCATAGAACAAGAGCAATTGAGATCAAACAATTGCAAGCACATTCAGCACAACTATAGTCAGTAAAGAAATTGGAATGGCAAAGTTTGTTAAATAGACATGGTAAACATCACTTGTTTCTTTACTGGAGGGCATACACAACACAAGGCATAGGCAAAAATCTAAGTAGATCAGCTGAATAATCTGTACTAAAAATAAAATACCAAACCATGTATATATGCTTCATTTCTACAAAGTACAGGCATACAACAGTAGTTCCTCGACTATATGGAGTGCAAAGGCCATAAAGGAACCAAAAACGCATCAAAAGAGCATTTTCACACTTCCAAAATTTATATCACTAGTGCCACAATGTGACAGAAACATCACTAAGTAGATCAACTGGACACTATGGTTCAAGTGACCATTCTTACCATTCACTAACTAGAAGTCAGTGCAAAAATTGCCACCCAAATTTGACCATCTTTCAAGCACATGCACATCCAGCTCTGTATAATCAAGTGTTCAGGATTGTCCTGAAATTGCCACCCAAAAAAACACCATCAGGAGAATCACTAAAAGCCAACCCAAATAATGCATAACTAGTAGGTAATCTCAGGCAGTTTGCTTCAGCATGGTTACTGCATGAACAGCCATAGTTTATGCTGCAGATATTGTGTTTGGCTACTGTATGCCAGTTAGGCTGAATGTAAGCAACTATTACAGTTTAGCTGCTCAGTTGCATGTATGAAAAACAACAATGTTTCTAGGCTACAGAATCGGAAAACAGGGAAAAAAAATTTGACAAGCTCATAATATATCAAGCCTGAATTTAGTAAGCTGTAATTTCCAAGTATAATTTATTTGGTATTGCACGAAATCATTGTTGTGATCATTGGACCTATAACTAATAAGACAGTTCTATGCAACCAAAGATTTGTTTGAGCTACTAAAAGCAGAACCGAACTAATTGCTTGCATCCCAGAAAAAAAACACTAGTTAATCTAGAGCAACATTTCCATATGTCTTTTCATTGTGGCAGACAGAAGGGAAAACAGCGGTACACCTAAATGAGATTTTAAATATACTTGTCTTATTAGGCAGTTAGCCACCTATCAGATATCTACTAAAGAGGCAGTTAACAACCTGCAGCAGGCCCCGCCGAGAGGTAGACAAGCAAGCACTGCACCGAATAGGAACTGAACCAAAGCTGGTGTCGGCATCAATCTAGGGGCACCACTCCGCCCCCTCCACATCGATCTGCCACAAGCCATGATAAATAAACTCATCAGACATGGACACAGCAGGAACAAAAGAAGTCGCGGAAGCCACAAGGCACTCCGTTCTCTGTACGCGAATCATCAATATGTATAACACAACAGAACTGAAAATTGACAATAAACCTAAATCGTTGTCCTTCATAGTCATGATCATAACAGAGAGAAAGAACATAAGGTCTATAAGAGGCCATGGTGGCTTACATTTCCATAGTAAACTACCTAACATAATATTAGACATGTCGAAGCATCACCTCTACTAGATGCAAACTGAAGAACATACAGATTGATGTTCAGGTGCTACTTTGCCTCGCATAACAATGATCATTAGTGCGCCCCCACTAGCAATCGCGATATGCTGCTAGGACAATTTGAAAGTGCCATGCATACAGGTTAAAAATGTTTCATAGCTGGGCTGTTTGAGATGAAATACCAGTTGCGTAGTAGTAGAATGTAGAATTCAAAAACAGCATAATGTACAAGCTAAAAGGACATTAATCATTAGCTTATGAATTCTCAGTTCAACTCCAAAGGTTGGGTTTAGGGGGTGCGAGCTTAAGAATAACCGTGTAAGAGCAACTCCGACAGCTTGGCTAAACATAATAGCCAAATTCCATTGTTTACCCATTTTGTAAAATAGAAAACTTGTCAAAAGGAAGAGTTCTACAACAGACTTGCTATTTTACAAAACTATATAGAAAATGGCTATGGCTGGTATATATGGCCACCAAGATTTCAGGGATATCATGTTTGCTACTCCCTCCGCTCCACCACCAAAAGACTGCAATCCGGGAGTTCAAAATTTTGCTCAGCAAAAAACGCTAAAGTAGCCTATGGGTGCTTCACTGTGCCTAGCGCTCAGGCGACTCCCGCCAGCTCATGCACCAGAGTTCTAAAAAATCCCAACACGCTTTCGCCCACTGCGTTTCAGCGGGAGGCCACTAGCGCTGCCGCATGCACTCCAATACCGCCAGCACCTTTCCAGAACACTCTCGTATCAAGCTTGAACTGCAGTGTCAGATTCTAGGGGTATTTTGGTAATTTTACGCATTGCATTGGTACCCGTGTCCAGTCTTATAATTGCATTCTTTCGCTGGACGGAGGGAGTATTTTATAAAACCATATAGCATGTCCGTTGGAGTTCAATTTTTTCTCTAAAAAGCCATATATAGCTTACCTAACAAGTATAGCACATCTCTTGGAGTTGCTCTAAGATATCAAAATAATTGGTCAACAATATCAGGTTTGTGAACTTGTTTTCTTTTTTAAAAAAATAAAAACTCCTTTACTTCCTAGTATATCTTGCTGATTTCAAAGATTGTTTTACAATTCAAACCAAAAAAAAATAGATGCAAACTTCAGATAACGTCATATATTACCATCAATCAAGTTTGCAGGATATTTACAATATGTGAATATTATTGCTTACATTCCACTATATCTACAAATCAGAGCTAAGAAAATTTACAAAATCCACAAATGCATAGGAATACACATTTACGTATAAGGAAAGTGCTAGCTTAATACCTCGAGTCTGGAGTGTAGAAGGCCATGAACGGGAAGATCTTGAAACATTTCATAGTCTCGCCAACCTTACTCATGCGGCTTGACTTGATATCTATTGTGAAGACACCTTCAACTGTGGCCAGAAAGATGATACCGAGGTCATCTGCAGAACCAACCACTTGCATATTAAAGAACGTACTGATGGGGATCAATTTCTGAAGATCAATGGCCCCGCATTGTAACCATCGTGCTCCTGCAACTACATCTGGATTAACATTCCTCGACCACAGGCAAATCCTTGTGTCTGAAATGGTACCAAGACCCAGCAAACCATCCTCCATTGGCACAAGAAAAAGGCCTTGCAAGTCCGCTGGAGCCTGGAGGAAGGATATGTGATTATTGCCCAAGTTGTACTTCAGGATTTCGTCCCGTGAACCAAAGGCTGAAACAAAGTAGATATCATTGCCGATGAGCGTGCTCCGATTAGAGTTAACATGAAACCAGCAGCAACATCAGGTAATGTATTCCAGGAACCACGGATCTCCAATAGCAAGGCTCCACCAAGACCACGAAGAATGGGCCACTGCAGCACTCCAGATGATCGCAGCCATGCCCGTGCAATGCACAGAGGAACAAGGGCAAGGCTCCTGTTTGTCAGTGGCGGGGTCCCAGACAACAAGGGCAAGACTCCTGTTTGTGGTGATGGTGGTGGTGGAGGCTTCAAAGAGGTACCGAACGCCTGCTTAGGGAACGGGGAGGGTGTGGTAGTGGCGACGAAGGCAGGTAGGACGCCATCGTCGTCGCCGTCGCGACAGATTCCGCGCCAGCGGTTGTGGAAGAAGCCGAGCAGGGGCGGCGTTCGTCGGTGGAAGGCGAGGTAGCGGCGGCGGAAGGCGGGGTCGCAGAGGAGGCGGCGCCAGGGTTTGCAGGCGAGGGAGGCGCGCACGAGGCCTGCGGGGTCTCCCGGCGGGACGGCGGGACGCGTAGGAGGATCTCCTCAACGAGCTCAGGCGTCAGATAGGACGGCAGACGCGGCGGCGCCATGGCGCCGTCTGGTTGGTGGTGGGAGCGAGGCGACGGTTTGCGTGGAGAAGTGGGGGATTGAGGATAAGGAAGAGAGTGAACGGGCTGCCGGATGACTGGATCCACCGTCGATTGTAGATCAATGGCTCAAGTTTCTTAAGCTTTAGGGTTTCTTTTTTTGGGTCACTGCTGGGCCTCAAGGAGAGCAGCCGGAGACTATCTAAAATGGCACGGGGCTGCTTAATGAGTCCCTAGACTATTTAATGTTTTTTTCCTAATTATATGTTCTTGTCGACTTCTAATCCAATTATTATATTCATGTACCAAAAATATTTTTTATTATAAAATTGATTGCATATATGTCCATAACTCGATACGCAGAAGTTTGAAAAATTTAGAACCGATTTACTACTTTTATTGTTCAAATGAATTTTTGTGCACTTATAACTAAAACTTGAACTAACTTCCAAAATAAAAAATTAGTTTCAAAATTTTTGAAACTTCTACTCAATATAGTATGTATACATACTATCTTACTCAAATATTTTGAGCATCTTATGACATCAATACAGTCTAGAGACCTATCACTTGTAGTTAGGGTTCTTCGAAATAAGGCTTGTCCTTTGTGAAGCATATATAATATGCCGGTGTCTAAATAACTTTAAACTTTTTCCATAAGCATGTAGGCCTAAATCATAGCCCCCACACCAAATCTTAGATGTTTATGATTAATTAGGCAATTAATGAATATTTTTGTCCCTCAAAACGAAAGCAAGGTGAGTTGCGCCTTGAAAATAAGATATTTTACCATCTGGATCGACTAAAATTTCAAGTGATTTTGACAAAATAGTACTACACATCCCTCACAAACGCGTCTCCATGGTGATGACGAGGAAGAAGGATGCACAGAAGAAGCTCTACAATGCGGCCCGTACGTAAGCCATCGTCCACCCAATTGGACAAGGCCGATGACGAGGAAGAAGGATGCACAGAAGAAGCTATGTACCTCTCTATTTTTTTTTTTTGTTTTTTTCCTTCTTCTCCTCCCTACCAACTACTATACTCACCCTCCTGTTGAAACTTTAAAAGGCAGAAGGGCTAACCCAACTCACGCTGAACACACACAAGGCATTGAAACATCGCACGAGCGACACACTCTCTCTCCGAACACCACTGAAGGTTGGGAGCCATCTCCCTCTCTCGACCACTTATAAGGCCCTCCACAATGTGTGGCCTAGGTGCAGCCGCAAAAGGAGATAGAAAAACTTGGCACCGCTCCCCAAGGTATATCTTACGCTAGGAAAACTTGGAGCGAAGCAAGTAGTTGCGCCGGTGCTTGCTCCATAAGATAAGAATTGTCTAGTACTTGCAAGCTCAGCTAGACACATTACTCTTTGTGCTGGTGCTCATCTATTCTTCATGCATGATGTTTCTTTATTCTTGCTCCGTGGGTCCCAACAAAGATGACAGCGATGCTCTACCATTGTTGCATGCAAAGAGTAGTGCTGGCAATAGTACGTGGGACTTTTTTTTTGGCACCACTCCACCATTGTGGAGGGTCTAACCCTTAGAGTAACAAGTAGTTCCCCGATACCAAATCCCCAAAAAGAGGACTCCCTTAGTTTCAATTTATCCGTCATTATAAGAATCTTGGAGAGTCAAAAGATATCGTTTTTATAAGTGAGTTCGAAGATAGCAAACCAAAAGGCAAATACTTTTACTATTGTCACATATCTGTTGCTATTACTTTTTGTTCAACGTGTGGGGATAAATAAAGTACAATTGACAACTCTAGTGTCTATTGGATTCTCACAGAATTTATTTTCATAGATATGTACCTTTGGTTTTAAAAGCTTACAAATTTTTTTGTCATACTTCTTGTTGAATATTTCTTGTATGGCAATGGCTAAAATATTGCTCAAATTCTAAACAAGCAACCAACAACATGACACCATGTGTCCATGTCCGGTCACACTACTGGAAAGTCGAAATACTCTGACAGTTTTGTTTTGTTTTTGTTTATGACGGTTATCGTCAAAACTGTCAAGGAATTTAATTAGTTTGACAGTTTTGTATTTAGACTGACGGTTATTTAAATTACACACATGAAAAATAGTCGAGAGGTAAATCATCACCAGCAGATTCGTGAGGGGCGCGATATATAAACACAAAAAAAAAAAGCCCAAAATTTCCCTTTCACCTCTCCAAACGCCCAGAGGCGGCTATTGCGCCTGCCAAAAATTTCCCTCGCGCCTAGAACTAGACAGAGTGGGCAGGAAAAAAAAAAGAAGAAAAAACGGCAAACCCTACGCCGCCCGCCTCGTCGGCCGCCCCCACTCGGGGTTAGGGCGGCGCGTCGGCGGCGCGGGAGCGGGGCAGAGGCACGCTGGGCGGCGCCTATGCGGACGCGAGCGTCGCTAGCCGCGAAATTTCGCGCCTAGCGCGAAGAAATCCCGCACGGAAGCGGGAGCCGCGGCGGAGTGCGCGCGAAAACTGGCTTCCCGCGGGAGAGATAAGAACGATAGGATGCATTTCCCGCCCGCAATTTGCTCCATCCGCCGGCAACGACAGCATCGACGAGTTCCTCCCGCCGGAAGACCTTCTCCCCGGAGGTCCTGTGGCCGCCGCAGGAAGGTCGTCATCCGCTCCCCTGCTCCTCCGGTCGTCCCCACCGGCGCACCCCCAAGGTCAGTCCCCTCCCCTGCTCCTCTGTCCTCCTCCTCCCCTGCTCCTCTTCCTCTTCCCTCCCCCACCGGCTGCACCTGAAAGACTGAATGACTGAAACTGTGTAGCATCTGAAAGACTGAAACTGTGTAGTGTAGCAATGTGTCTACTGACCCTATCTCGGCATGCATTACTTCGTGATTTCAATGCCTTTGGTCTGAAGGTTTGAACTGGTGTCATTGCTTCTCGATCCTTGCATATTTGAGTTCATAACTTCATACCAAACATTGCTACCTGTTTTTTTTTTTCATGTCCCCATGGTCCAGTGAATTGCTAATATTGATGCTGTACATATACATATCCTACATGGTCTTAGTTACATTTTTTGTGAGTTCTCAAGAGTTGAAATTTTCATGTCAGCAATTTTTGTGATGACAGATAGGTGCTTCTAGCTACTCGGGGAATAGGCTGCTTGTGGTTTCTTTTCAAATTCCAAGTTAAGGCTAAGCTGGAAGACATTGAATTTCAGGGTTGGTTTTCAAATAAGTTTAATATTTCTGAGATCTTAAATCATTTTTGAGATTACATCATATCTTAAGTCATTTTTGTTGGTAGTCTCTTTGACCGTAGTACGCGGAGCCCATGTGTATTGTTCATATGTATGGATGATGTATATGTTTCTAATATTCTTGCCATGGTTGATTTGGTCAGGACGTTCATTTAGTAATGGTGTTTCTGTGATTATGTTTTTTATGTGCTAATTTTGGGTTGATGCTAGACAAAGAACTGGGCATTCGGTTGCCGGAGCACTGAGAACTATTGCTAATCAGTAGCTATTCATGTAGATGACAAAATCTTTCTATGCTTCACTACAATTTTCATGATGCTGTGTCTTGCTTCTACACCCACCTGAATAATGGTCTTTCTTTCTTTGTTTCCAGTTCAGGAGAGAGTTTCAAGAAGCTGAAACGGCTCCTAAAGGTACACACCTAACATTGCACATTTGTGTGTGTGCCATAAACATATCTTTGTTAGCATATGGTAATTCAATATCACGTTATGGTTTGATAATACAAATTTGATAAGTAGCACACAAAGTAGAGTTTAGAACACAGCCTGCTTTCTAATTGTTTTTGTGCGAATTATTACTTGTTGGACTGTTGATAATTGTAAAAAAAAAAAAAAAAAAAAAAAAGTGGTTCTGTATTACTCCAGTTCTGTTATGTCTGGCTGTTTACTCCATTGATTCTGCTTCGCTGATGCAAGATGTCATTTTGCTGCTGCATTTCTGAAGTAAAGAAAATGATGTGGCAGGGTATGCAATTAACTAGAAGCTAAACTAGAGAACTGAACTAACCTTATGGCAAGCTACTACTCTGATCATCTCAGTGTGTGTTATTCTGAAACAAGCTCCTGTTTTTCTAATCTAAGCCCTTAATCGCATCTGAAGAAATATGTTGACATGTGGTCGGCCACCTGCTGATCTTTACCATTGGTCATGACGGGTTACTTTGAAGATTTATGACCAAATGACGTCCTCATAAATCCTTCTATGGTGTCCCGGGGCAAAATAGTTTTTTTCTTTTATTTTGTCACTTCTCTAATGCTCCCTGCTTTCAACAAACATGCAGGACCATGAGACACCGCTCGATCCCCAGTTGCTCATGAGTCTAATTAGACTGTGCTACTAATTTTCACTATGATCGATCCAATTACGTTTCATTTTATTTGTGCAGCCCCAGCAAGGCGCTCGTCCATCAGCGCCACTGCGCTGGCTGGCGGCCGTCCAATGGGTCGTGGTGCCCTGTGGCCTACTGGCTTCTCGTGAGTGCTTGTTCTCCATTCCACTACTTTCCTCGAATTCCCAAATCTCAATACTTGCAAGTAGTACGATATGCCTATATTTTTTAGCACTTGTGAATTTTTGGTAATGAACTTTCAGATATATTTTCTAAAGATGGCTCAACCTTCCTTCTCTCGTATACTGATGCTAGTAATTGTTGATGGTTATTTCAAGGTAGTGGCGGACTGGCGGTGGACAGACATTTAAGGTAGCAAGCCTAATGTTTTGTGTCTATGGCAAGTTTTGGAATAACAATGTTATATGGAACAAAAAATGATAAACCGTTTATGTTATATCAGGTGTGTTTCATGTTCTGATGGTGCAAAGAGTTAATTTAAGAAAAGTAGTGGTAGCAAGCCAGTGTTGAACCGCATTTCGTGCTTTCCTTTCCTTTGTGTTTTTTGTTTTTGCTAATTGTGATTTGCTTTGATTATTCTGAAGTTAGTCAATCCAGTGAGTCCTATTAATGACTTTGTGATAAACCAATACAAGTTGGTAACAAACCTCACACCAGAAAGGACTCAACAACTGATTACTAAATGTGACATTGATCACTTAGATATTTGTCAAACAATAAGCATTACCCAGACTAAAATAGTAAAGGATTTGAACTAAATTGATTTTTATTTGGTTGACAACTTGGGTTTATGCCATTAGAACACAAGGGTCAAGAGCTCAGGGCTGGAAAGGACTTCGATGTGGCTCAAATTTCCTGCATTGGCTTACAGTTATTATCATGTTTGTTTGTGAGCTTTCCTTTCAAGGATATCTCATGGCTGTGCTGCATATGATTCATATTATAAGGATTTGTGAAATACTTCTTGCCAACCCCCACCAGGTATTCGCACCCCCTTCTCTTCCCTTCCTTCTGTCTGAAACTGAGCAGCGAACACCCAAACCCTATTCGGATCTGATCTAATTAAAGTTTATATATGTATTTGCCTAATGAATTTGATTTTTCTTTGCAGAAAATATTGAGTGTACATGTGTACACCATGTTCTTTACCGGGTCTGCCCCTTGTTGTGATGATTGGTTGATATATTTGTTGATTCTTTCAGGTTCATAGATGGTAGAGACGGTGTTCATCCCCTCTTTAGAAGGGATGGAGCATGTCAAGGCAGAGAACAAAGTCATTCTTACCAAGCTCTTCCTTGATGTCTGCAAGCAAATCTTGCCTGTCCTGGGTGACTCATCTGCTTCGCTGTCAGCTGCATATACATTTGGAGTTTTGGATGGTTGCAAACAGTTCTGTGTTCCTTTATGCTTTTGGGATGGAATATGCAGGGCACATTAGTACTCATTTTTGTTCTTTTATTTAGTTAATAAATTAGATGAACAAATTGAAATACTTGACATTGGTTTTATGAATGAAATTTATTTGCACTTTAACTGGACAAGCAGTCATCATAAGCAAGTGCTGCATGCATGTGGTTATCACAGATGTTCACATCCTTTGTCAGATTGTGACAATGAAGATTGCTAAATATTCTTTTCTGAAATTATTTGCCACAGTTTTGGTCCATCCTTTTATTTGTGCGACTATTAGCTGAACATTAGAAAGGGGTGGGATTAATATATTTTACGGTTTCCAAGTCTAATTCCTGGATTGGTGCCCTGCTTCTTGGTTATTGGTTTTCATCTTCAGTGTCGTGATGTTTGTGACTTGACTGAAGATCCTATTTCATTATTAATAAAGAACAAATGTTTGTTGCTAAAAATAGTGGTCTTTGGAACAAACTAGAATTACCATACGCCTTTTTTCCATGTTACCAATGTTGATCTCATTGCCGTTGTGATCCTGAAAATCGTTGATCTAACAATTCTAGCGCTTTTTGACATAGCATGTCGGTCTTTAGTTGAATTTCCATGTTTCCAACTTTCCATGTTGCTTAGGCCTTGATCCATCACCACCACTGCTGCCATCTTCACCACCACGCCCCCTGCTGCGCCGGCCATGTTCCCCACCATGGTGTCCGGGGTGTCCACCGCCATCCCCACCATGACCAGCGAACAACTCACCCAATCCCTCATCCACTTCTTGAACAACCTGGCTGCCCTGCAGACCGACGCGTGGCATCGATCAAATCCTATCTGGTGGGCTCTCAGAGGCCGCCCCACCCGCCCGCGCCAGGCCGCCACCATCGCTTGCGCTGTCGTCACCACCCCTGCCGTTCTTGCCGGCATCCTCCACGGGTGCACCCAACCTGACGGGCGCCACCGTCCGCGGGTGTGCCGCTGCACCTCCTGTCGTTCCAAGGCGCCCAACCAACAACGTTGCCATTCCCGGGCATCCAGCCAACACAGCTGTAGGGGCGGCGCCCTGCCTCATGGTGCGCCGGCAGGGGCAGCGTCCAGACAACATCGATGGTCCACAGCATTACCCTGTGGAGCATATCTGTAGTTTACCTAACACTGAATATCTGTTTAGATAAGTAAACTTAAACTGTCATGAATACTTGGCTACAATAGCCCAATGGTAAGCTTTTGGCTTTTTGACACCATGACGATCCATATTGGAGCCGCACACAGCACTATTGTTTCCATTTTTCATTTTTTTTGTCGCCTTTAAAAAATTAACTAATGTTCTTTTTTTTTTTTTTGAAGCAAACGAGCATTTCATTACTCATCTGCCACAGCCAAATCGCTGGACACCACACCCTCAAGCGAATGAGGTACAGTATCCAGGAGATTTTTCCATCCCTGGAAGATTACAGCCTAGAGAGGCGAGTTCATGAGCTAATTTATTACAGGCCCGTGGGCAAAAGCGAATAGAAATGGACGACAAATCATAAGCTATAATATGCTTAATTTCTGTAATCAAACCACCAACCGATGACAGCCGGTACTCACCACCTTCAATCGCTGATTTCACCAACTGAGCATCTGTCTCCAAAACAACCTGGTTGAGACCTAACTGAACAGCCATTCTCAGTCCTTCGAGGCAGCCCAAGAGCTCGGCGTGAAAAGCACTTTGCAGGGCCGAAACAGCACCCGCGCCTGCTTTCTTCACTGATCCTCTGTCATCCCTAATGACATATCCCCATGCCCCTGCCCTTGTTTGCTCTGAGAAAGAGCCATCAGTATTTATCTTCAACCATCCACTTTCAGGTTTAGACCAATGCTTTGTCTGACGAGTTTCCGACAACAGCGGCTTGGCTTTCAGTTCTTGGCTTTCAGTTTCTTCAGTTCAGTTCTGCCAGCAACCAAATATGCTATGTCCCGGCCAGCTCTTCGACGCCCCTCTTCTCTCCATCGGTTTCTCTCTCTCCACCATAACCATAGCAATGTCACCACAGTTTGTTGCTGCTCCTGTGTCAATTTGAACACTTTCTCCATCATCTCGATCGGCGAACATGCTTTGGACAATTTCTCTCTCTCCACCATAACCATAGCAATGTCACCACAGTTTGTTGCTGCTCCTGTGTCAATTTGAACACTTTCTCCATCATCTCGATCGGCGAACATGCTTTGGACAATTCAGAGCGTACATCTTCCAAACATAACTCCCTCCATACTTCCCTCACTTCTTTGCACTTAATCAGCAGATGTCCCCCATCTTCATCGAGCCTGCCACATGCTAATGTCCATTTTTTGATTCGGCGAGATAAGGTTGTCGCATTATTCAGATAGGCTTGCCAGGTCAACAACCAAACAAGTTCCATAATTATTTATTAATATATCCATACTAAATAGACAGAATTCTCAATCTACTGAAGCAGAAGACAGCATATAACAAAACGTGGATGAGAACCAAGGGTTTAGGTTTTCCCCTATGATTTGTTTCAATGATAAATAAGCATAGTAATTCATTACAGTGTCATTAGCTTCTTGAAAAAGCAAAGAAAAACAATTATGCATGGAACGAGCAGTCTTTAGACATGGGGCTGCTTCACTGCAGCGCGCCATGAGCAACTCCTATGCTGCTATGCACACCCCCTTTTGCATCACAAACAAAATATCACAAGCTAATTCACCCGCTGTCTGACTAAAGAAATTTTCTTGGTTCCATACACTCAAAGTGATCAGCTTTAGGAGAACTAGCGATAGACATGCTAAAATCACGTCCGAATGCAAATTGAGCGCCTTGTGAAGCTTTGTTGTCTAGTTGAAGTCGTCTGCGTTGATTAGACATCCACTTATCACTGCAGTTAATGACTCCAAAAATCATCTCCCTTAACATTTTTGCATTCAAAACAAAGAACTTGGCAAAGTCAACATCAGGCTTCATGCCACGATAATTATTGATGACTACTTTTTGAGATGAAGCTCGAGACATTCGATTGGATTCAGTGGATCATAGCTCCGTGTATTTTTCATATTCTTTTGTGCGTGAGACTGCAAAAGTGAAACCACCATGAATACAGTTGCTAAATAATACTTTGTCAGTTCAATATAAATCGTTTTCTAGTTAATAATAGTAAATGCTATATATCAAAACATAGCGTGCATAATAAAGCTACGACGACTTATAGTTTAGGTAACTTGTAACTGAGGGAGTACTACTTTTGCAGTTTGCTCATCATTATTATATATTATCTCTAATGTGCATTCTAGCATCCAAATGAAAAGGTAAATACTCACCGTGATATATAGCTTCTCCACACAAGGGAAACATTTGAGAAAATCAACAACTGAGCCCAGATTAGGTCCTAAAGAGACAAGTGACAAGACCTTTACAGTTGGCATCAAGGTTGTCAAGCTTAGGGAAACCATTTCCTGGTGGAAATTTTAAAATAAAAACGATACATTAGAGACAATTAATAGGCAAACATAGAAAAGAAAATTGCAAGATACAAAATATTTGCCGCAACCTGAAAAACTGTAGTTCCAAACACAAGTTCTGATATGCCAGCAGAAAGCATGCCCATTATCTTGAGTGTAGGTGCCTGTATTACACGAATGGTTGCAGGACCATTTTTGGATCAATCAGTAGCAATCTTTGAAGGCGAGGGGCATCTTCGATGACAAGCTCTTGTAGCATGATAGGATTTTTGACTCTATTCCAAGAGGATAAAGCTCTGAAGCTGATGCTCATAAGAGTGGCCAAGTTAATGCGGAGGCAACCAACGCCGACATTCCCTTCCAACCAAAGGCTCTCTAGAACAGGGCAATTAGACAACATGCAGTGAAGGGCGCCCTCCGATATGGAGACCCTGTGCAGGCTAAGGTTCTTGAGGCATGGAAAGTTTAGCGAAAGCGCCATCTCATTGGGGAAGTCGCAGCAGCAAAACTCAGCTACGCAGAGGGTGGGCGCAAAGCGTAACGCTGAGAGCGGCAGAGGGTACGGCACCTCTGGGTTCTCGAACTCGTAGCTGAACTTGATCTCCTGGAGGCCTGTGAGACTTTGTGAGCGCAACCAGTTGTCGATCTGGGCATAACGGTTGCGAAGGCGGATCCTAGAGAGTTCTTCCTTTTCTATTTTTTATTTATTATATTAAAATTACTAGCAAAAATGCCGGTGTGAAACGGGAGAAAAAATACACTAAAATCCATTTAACAATGAAAAATTATTTATGAATAAACAAACAATTAACATGGTCTGAGACTTATGTATATTTGATCTTTATTGTTGGTCAACTATATCTATTTGTATATACAATTTATGCTCACAATATTCATGTGTAGACAGTCAAGTAAAATATGAATAAAATCATATATATTCATAGTTATACTTTGTTATTTGTGAACTTGGAGGTAGGAGGACATTTAACATAATTTTTGTTTGTTTTCATCTTATTCTCTTTTAAATTTTTTTTTTTGGAAATAATTTAATAGAAGGGGTAGTTTTGACCAGCCTGTATGAATGCACTCAAAACAGTAGAGGCAGGCTTGGGCCGGTGTATCACTGGGATTTTATCCTAGTCAACGAAGACCGATACATTCAATTCAATTTAACTCCAGTGATACGTACAGCATGCAAAACCGCCTCCTACCTCATGCTCCAATGCGAAAGCTCCTTGAGACTCTCTTCCTCTTCTCGACTTTTCCCATCACATCGCCTCTTCCTTATCGCTAGCTTCATTTTCTCTTCCATCTTTAGCCAAGAGAAAGGAGAACGGACGAGCAGGTGTATCTAGGGATGTTTCCTATACATGTGGTCACTACTACATAACGTTTCAATAGGGACGGCTCAAACCGCTTCCGCCCCTAAATGTATGACACAAATAATTTTTACGTAAATTTTCGGAAATCGCGTTTTCAAAATTAAAAAAAATACCAAAAATATTTTTATTTTTTCGGGATTCAAACTCAAGAACCCGTGCCGCAGATTCGACTCGCCCGACCCCCCACCATTTGCGCTACACACTCATATGTGTTCATATCTCATTCCACGTCCCTACATATTATACAATTCCAAGAGTGTAAATTGACTATTTGAGGCCTTAAATGGATTCAAAGTAAAAAGTGGTCAACTACAAAGTTTTCATAACTTTTCGAGATCTACATTTCATATGTAGGAAGTTTTTTCATCCGAGGTCGTTTATTTAAATTTGAATTTTAAATTTGAGACATTTGAACACAACTTTTGCATGACTAGATGATTTCAAAGTAAAAAGTGGTCAACTACAAAATTTCATAACTTTTCGAGATCTTCATTTCATATGTAGGAAGTTTTTCCATCCGAGGTCGTTTGTTAAATTTGAATTTCAAATTTGAGACATTTGAACATACTTTTGCATGACTAGATGATTTCAAAGTAAAAAAAGTGGTCAACTACAAAATTCATAACTTTTCGAGATCTACATTTCATATATAGGAAGTTTTTCCATCCGAGGTCGTTCACAATTTTTATTTTTAGTGTCTCGTTTCAAAAATTCGGGATCTCACCGTCAGAGCATGCTCAATATAGAGCCGCCCTAATGTGGTCACTATAAGGCGGCTTGTATGGTCTTGTCTGATAGAGGCGGCTCGCCTCTTCCTATAGGGCGGCATTTTTCGAAAAATAAACCGCCCCTAATGTAAACGGACGAGCAGGTGTTCTCTTAGTAACCTTTTGTAGTAGTGGGTGTTATATGGTGTATATAGGATGCAGGATGCTTACCCAGTATACACATGTTCTATGATATATTTAGTGATGTTCGATGATTACCTTCAAATAGAAGTTCATTAAATTTTTTGCATTGAAATGTAGCCAAGCGAGGTCCAGAGAGAGTAGAGACGGAAGGGGATGATTTAAGCTCACCGGCGAGTTGTGCGCTTCTCGGGGAGATGGAGCACGATTGAGCGCACTACTACCTATTTGATTTCTCGTGGTGGTCATTTTTGATTTTTTCCGTGTCGGTTTTGAAAAACCGCCACAAAGGGAAGGTCACCATTAATGGATGGATTAACCGTGGCGGTTTTGGAACCACCAAAACCCGCCATGTAAATCAGAAAAAAAAAGCCGTGATGAAACCCTAACAAGCCCAAGGCCCGGACCGGGCCCGTTAGGGTTGTGTCACGCCCGTGCGCCACTAGGAAACTTCGCAACCGCCGGAACCGCCCGATGCTAGGGCCCCAAAGCGCGGCCGGGTGCCAAGCGCGCCGCGAGTCCGCCGCGCTTCGCCCGAATCCGGACCCGCCGATTGGGTGCTCGCCTTGACCGCCGAACTCGCGCGCGCCTGCCAGCGCCGGGGGAGCCCCGTCTTTGTCGGGGAAGCAGCGGGGACGCCCGGGGTCTCCACGCCGCCCGCCGGGATCCCCCGGGCGGGGAGCCGCGCCGTGGAGCTCCACCGTGCGCCCTTTGTGCCTCCACGTCCACATCGATCCCTGCACGTCGCCGGAGCTCCACCGTCGCCGTGCACATTGGGCCGAGGGAGAGGGTGCTGGAAAAGGGAGAGAGAGGGTGCGGGAAGAGGCAGAGAGAGGGTGCGGGTAGAGAGGGAGGAAGTGTGGGTGGAGAAGTGGGGAGTGAATGTGAGGTGGAAACCCTAGTTTATGTATATATACGTAAGCTGTGATACCGGGACGACGTGGGTTTTTCGAGTTTAGGTTTGCTGGGTGTTTGGGCTTCATTTACCATGGCGGTTTTTAAAATAATCGTCATGGAAAATGATTTCGAAACGCTGTGCAAAATCAACTGTGCAGTACTGGCGGGTGCACTGGTGGCCAGCACTGCGGCAAGATGGGCGCAAGTCGCAACACCGGCGAGCGGCTCAAGCGGAGTCTATTCGAGCGGCGCGCGGCGCAGGCGAGCGGAGTCGTAGCAGGTGAGTGTATAAGGATGGACGGTTAGGTGTGAGAATGAGTGGACGAGAGTGTACGCGTGGCCCACGAACAGCGCATCCGGAATCCAGCACGCGTCGGACGGCCGTAAGAAGCAATAGATTGCAATAGTTTTTCGCCGGCTAGATGCGTCGGTGCGGAGACAGCTGGTCTCTTGCCGGTCGGACACCGGTCACGCGTCGGATGCCTATATCACGTGTGTTTTGCCCCCTCGATGCCAAACCAAGCCCAAGGTACCATCTCCCCAAAAATAACTTCTCAAAATAAACCACTCGAACTCGCCAAAAGATATTGGGATGAATTATAAGACTATATACAATAGTTTTAAATAATTCACTCCTAAAATATTAAGAAAAACACTTTTACATTAGCCAATATTATTTCTAAATTATTCTAACCACTTTTATGAACACTTGCATCAGAAACCCTTTTTTATCCTTTATTCTTTTTACACATCCTTCTAGCTTAGATTTTCCTCCCGATCCCTGGTTTCTAGCCTTCTCATATTGCGAGGTTGATTTGATCTAGTTTGCATTTCCCTGCGATAGATTTCAAATGCATGTCCAAAAATATTCAATCTTCAAAGTTCGGGCGGATGATTTTGTACGAAGCCAAATCCCAACGGCACGATTAGACGACCTTTGTACCAGTAGCGTCACTGGGAATCGTCGTGTCCGAACACACAGTTTTTTTTAATCAAACATACCTGTATTAAAGTTGAGGATAACGTATATGGACACATAGAAATATAAGTATAGCACAGAAGGATACAAGGGACAATTTTCCCACCCTTACTTGCACACATAGGACCCTAGACAAAGCATAAAAACAATAACGCCCATGGTTCATGTGCTCGCCATGGCCGCCAGTATCAACCGCCGCCGCTCACCGTCGGTAGCCAACGCAAGCAGGCGCCATCTTCCCGAGGTCCAAGAAAGCTCCATCACGCGAGGGCTTTGAGCAGAGCCGAAGTAGACACTCGTCCCTAAGAACGAGATAAAACGCCGTCGAAGATCCATCGGGGGGCCGCGCCCGAGCTCTCCTGGCCTCTGATCGAAACTCTCCGTGTACAACCACCGCCGCCACAGTGTAGTCGAGCTCGAACCGTCCTCCACATTGACGGATTCATTAAATTGTGAAACATGGCCCTGCAAACTCTGCAACATCCTCTCCATCCTGGAAACAGAAGTCAACGTGTACATCACCAAGATAAACGCCGATAGGAAGGGGCAGCCGACCGAAGACTCCAGAACAAGCACTCTACACAAGGGAGTACCACCTCCACGGGCTCGCCGTCGTCGCCGAAGTGAAGCGCCGATGGGGCGAGGAAGAGTCCGAGAGGACTTATTCTGCCACGACGCCACCGCCTCATCGGCGTCGCCAGGAAACCCTAACCTAGAAACCCTAGAACCTAACCTACACCCTACCATACCGACCGGCAAGAGACCAGCTGTCTCCGCCACCCGCAACGCCCCGCAGGCCATCGGAGGTGGAAGAGACCACCAGCTCCGCCGGCGGTGACCAGATCACCTTTTTTTCGCCGCTTGCAACTGTAGTTGGGGCCCCCAACTTGGTGAAAGCTTTCGAGAGAGAGCCCCGAACACACAGTTGATTCCATGCGATTGCTCGACTTTATAAAATGCAACAAGATCAAAGAGTAAAGCATACAGCTTATTCATCCTCATTTCTCAATATTGTGTCCAATCTCTTGTGTCCATTACATTCGAGCATTCAATTTGAAACAAACACAACCTGCACTTGGAATCAGAGGGTATATGTTTGATATTCTTACTGAAAGAGTTAACCAACAAAATAGTGTCATGTAACTGCAAAATAGAGCTTAAGGAAATAACGGCAGAATACCTATTTTGATACATGAACTATTACCCGAGGCTAGTTTTATCCCCTGAACTTTTAAAACGGTCATTTTAGTCCTCAAATTTTACTTAAGCTCAGTTTCATTCTAGAACTATGTTTGCATTTTGAGCTCGATTTGTTAAGTAAGAAACTCCAAGGGCCTGTATTTTTTTTATAAACAATTCAATTTTCTGGTTCCAGCCTTCCAGGGATAAAATAATCCACATTGACATCACATACCATTACATATATTTCTTTTGCAGGTAATCCCTACCCGCTGCAATTAGCAGAATGTATATCTCATCGGGGCCAGCCGTACGATCTCAATTATTGCTAATTAACATCACATTTACCATCTACCGCGACACACCAGACACTCCTGTTGCACAGGTAACCTCGAAGAGCGGCATTGTTGGCATGTTTTATCGTGCTGCCCTTCAGTTAACATACTAATTACTCATGTTCCTGAGAGCAGAGATAACATCTTTATCGGAGCCACTTATATGCTTCACTTGTGCCATACAGCATATCTGTCGCCAGAGACAGCCAGCCTCCAGTCTGGATCGCTTGGGCACCACGGGCCGTCCCCAATCTTCATGCACAACTTATCATCGATGATTGCTGAGTACAGATCTGACCTAGCCTCCAGAATTTTGACTGATGAACGGCTATGTATGTCTTGCCATTTTCTGATTTGCATCTGGGTAATAAAATGTATTCGAAACTTAAGAATCGCAGCATCAATATATTTGGGGACCCTTATTAGCTGTGTGTATTTTCCCCTCCTTTCTTCAGTTTTACTCTTTTCTTGTAATGAATTACCAGGGCTCCTACTGTATTTTTGCAAACAAAAAACGGTAGATCAGGAAAGGATGAATCGAGTAGAGGCACAATCTGCATACCAGTTTAGCAATTTCGTCATGGAGAGGCACTCCCTGGTCATAGAAGTGATCATAGAACACCGTGGGGATGCCAGGGTGGGTGAGTATATAAGCATATCCCTAAAGATTTTACATGCGTCAGATCAACATTGGACTTCTAGAAAAACAAAAGAAAGCTATATTGCTATTAATTGTTATAAGGTGCTACAGTCTTTACAAGGAATTCAGTTTTCTAAGATCATAACAGCAATATTTCTGTAAAATAATTAAACAGCACATATTATAGTTCTGATGAAACTAAGGCTGTGAAAAAAATTACTTAGAACTACAAAGTCGATAAAGTATAGTACCTCCATAATATGATCTGATGGAAAAGGCCAATGACCCTGAATTTGTGATTCTGTTAGCAAATCTAAAAGTTGAACATTCCAGCTCATTAACACAGCTACATGGTCTTAGACAAAGGGTGAGAATTCGACTATTATACCTGAGTGGACCCAGTGTCATGATTTTCAATAAATGTAACTGATCTTGAAGGCCACCATCCTATCACACCAGGTGGTTTTCCTTCTGGGTCACGCAAGCGCCACAACTCTCCTTTGACAGCTTCCTGATTTAATCATTTAAACATTAATAATTAATAACTGCTCAAAAGATCACTTAAGACAAATATTTGCTCATCCACTAGTAATTCATTACTGACCTGAAGAATACCCTTTGTTGTGAAATCAAATGCAGCACAAAGTCCTCCAGTGTTATCTATCCAATTAATAATTTTCTGCCTATGGCTATCTGCATGATAAAAAAAGAAAAAAAAACAATAGGTTTAGTACCACAAGCATGAATAATCAAAATAAGGCTAGAAAGTATGCTTCATGTTTGAGGATGTAACTGACACTTCAGTCACTGTCATCCATAAGCATATACGAAGGAAATCATATAAACTGCCTTAAATTTGGAACTGTAAAAATTAGCCCTGACATGTCGGACAACTTATATAGCTTCTAAATAGACTCAGAGCAGAGCAGTTGAAGAGGCAACTATGGTAATGGATAGTAATTAAAACGTTGACATAACTAAAATATAAGCAAAGTTTTAGATAGCGGAAATAAAGTTTAACCCAGTCCTGATTCACGCTTGGAAATCAGGGGACTGAACTGAGAGTGCTTATGACAAAAATCATGGCACCAGCTCAAGAAGTCAGTATGGATGTTACTATATGACCTCTTACCTTGATTATAGTTCAGTCGGTAGTCCGGGGCTATATTCACAGCTATCCCAGTATTCCCCAATTGCAAAAAGAGGTTTTGATTCTTCAATGTATTCTTTCACAAACTTGGCTGCGTAACTGCACTAAAGAAAAGGTTGGCAAATCAGCAAGTTAACAGTGAAAGATAATAGGTTGGCAAAAAAATTCTTTCTTTCACAGTGGATAGTAATCAAGCCATTTAACTATTTACCCTTTCGTGAAATCAAAGCGAAAATCTTGAAAACCAATAGATTTTCGAAGCCAGATCAACCATTCGATGATATCTTTGCGTACAAATGGTTGTGTATGATCTATGTTGGGAACCCCTTCAAAGTTATCCCCAGTGCTCTTGTTTCCCTGATAGTGAAGTTGCATTGAAGTTATGAGTGGCTCAAAAATAGAGAATATACGTCAAGATACGGGCATACGGTGCCAATAAAAATGTTAAAACAAGACAAACTAAATACCTTCCCACCAGAACAAGATGTAACAGCATGTTCATCCCATGATATTGGGATGCCATCATAGCGATTATACATGCCATTGGATCCTTGAGTAGTCCCAATTCGATGGTTGATAACAACATCTGCCATAGCTCTTACATTGTGTTCACTCATTTTATGAAGCAACAATTTTAGCTCTTGGAGGGAACCATAGCACGAGTCAAGGCAGTACAGGTTCTGTGGTAGATAGCCTGTGAAAGAACACATCAGACTTCTGTAACTAATAAGCTTCGTGCAACAGTGTAAGAGAGGATGTTGCCTAGCTTACCTTCTCGAGATAATGACTGTGTTGGTGGAGGAAGCCACACTGATGTAAACCCAGATTCTGCAAGATCAGTAACTTTCTCCTCCAAATTACTCCACCATTTATGCTTATTGGATTCCCAGTTAAAAGCCTGACACATAACTAGATCAGAAAAATACGCAAGAGAGCTTAAGCTTGTTCATCCATCTACGTTAGCTGTTATTACAGAAAGCATAACCAGGTTACTGTATCATGTAGGAAACACTCACACACATTGAACTAGAATCCTAGTAAGAGGCCCATATGAAGGTAAACGTAGATTATGGTGAAACATAGACAAGAGGTCACAAATATTAGAATCATCTATCAAATGCTGACAAATTAGTATCACACTTTCTATACTAAAATGGGCCATTCATGTGTGCTTAGGCAACTGAATATAGATCAATTCACATGAATAGAGCTTTAGTAGTATTTCTACGCATCAAACTTTCATCCTTAGCATGATAGCAAGAGATAAGCTTGGACATATATTCTCACCTGGAGTAGGATTTCCCTTCCATTCTTGATGATTCCACCTGCGAAAAAATAGTGCAACACAACAACCACATTTCCATGAGAAACTTGATTAAAGAGCCGAAACAACGAATTAGATGGGGGCAGGAAACTAGCACTTGACGCTTCAAGCACGTGAGAATGAATAGCCAAGGAGAAGATAAGTTGCACGGACTGCACATGTACCGTTGCGTGCTGCCTGTTCTTCGAATTTATCATCCGAAACCTGCACAAATTCATCATCAACACATCGTCCGAACGAGCTGATTGATCACTGAGCCAAGAACAACGCGATCACAACACGATAAAAACACAGCAGGCGCTCATGAACTCACCATCTGGCCCATCCAAACTCAGACCGAAACTCAAGCAGCCAAGGGAAACGCGCTACCCACGCACCGGAACGGAAACCTTCAAATGGCGCGCTGCAGCGGGAGCCTCCTCAGCCAGCGCGCAGGTACCTATGTAGCCGCGGCGGCCGGCATGGAGCTGGCCGCGGGCCGGCACGAGGGGCGAGGCGCCGCGCGGGGTCCAGTGGGCGCGGGCGCCCGCAGCATCCGCAGCGACCGGTGGCGGCGGCGCGTGGGGAGCGGGGACCAAAGTTGTCGGCGCCCCGCGCACCCCCACGCGGATCGGATAGAGTTGACGGACGGCGGATTCCTCCTCTGCCTCGCCGCGCGCCGCCGCGCCGCGTGCAATGGGGAGGGTGATGGTGATGGGCTGAGAACACCGGTCAACCGGCGACAATTTTGGCACCGGCGTCGAATCTGCTCGCGCTGGTACTGATCCGACGGGATGAGATGAGGAAGGATGGAATGGGAGGAAGGAGAAGTTGGTTTTGCTTGTGGCCGTGGGCTTCCACTCCTCGCTTTTCCGATCGAGACTTGAGTGGAAATCGCCGCCGGCGAAGGATTTGGGGATTCGATTTGAGTTTTCTCGGAGACGTTTAGTCAAGGGGGCTATTAAAAAGTATCAAAAAAAGGGTATAAACAAAAAGGAAAGGAGATAAAAAAAAAGTTAAATCCATTGTAACACCTTAAACTTGTCCATCCGGGCCCATCATCTTGTAAAACGCACATCCCAAGACCTTAAACTTGTCATGGTATGCCAGAAATTTGGGTCCATCATCTTGCAAAACGCACATCACCCACCTTAAACTTGTCATGGTGTGCCATCTCGCATACATCATCTTGCAAAACGCACATCTTGCACCTTAATCTTGGTTTTTGGTTCATAACCATCCATATAGCCAAATCACCCCGAATCCAAGTGATGTGGACCGCCCATTTGGATCAATGGGTCACCCCGACCCGCATGTGAGGCTCCCCACGCCCGGCACTTCATTGGCAAATAAGCAAAAAGCCCCCCCCCAGCGCATCCTCCCGGTGTCACCATTGCATTCTCTCCCTCTCGCGCCATATCTGTACCCACTTTAAGCTTTCTCATTTAGTACCCTAAGTTTATCCATGGTTTTTGTCCATAGTAGCGGATGTTGCACATGCCCAGAGTGGGTTTTTAGCTTCTCACCTTTGAATTGCTTCGAAAGTTTGAGTACATGTGTAACACAAAATCGATGCTCGTAAAAATATCTCCACCACGGCTTTAATAAGACCCTACAAATATGACATACACATATCAAAAGGTCGATATAGCATAGGAGCATTCGTTTTATTTACCAACGAAGTGCCAGGACCCATCCACATCACCTGGATTCATGGTGATTTGGCTAGATGGGGTGGTTATGAACCAAAAACCAAGATTAAGGTGTTAGATGTGCGTTTTTGCAAGATGATGGACCTGCATGGCACACCATGACAAGTTTAAGGTGACAGATGTGTGTTTTGCAAAATGATGGGCTCGGATGGCACACCATGACAAGTTTAAGGTGCTAGGACAGACGTTTTACAAGATGATGAATCTAGATGACACACCATGAGAAGTTTAAGGTCCTACAAATTGCATTTAACTTAAAAAAAATTGGTACGTTAAAAAATGGTTTTTTAAAAAAAAGAGCTTGATAACTCGGCTTTTAAGAAAGCCAAAACGTTTACATCATCCACCGCTGGGAGCACCAGCTTTCCATTACAGTTCAAAGCAACATATGCTGGGAAAGAAAAAACAGTGATTGAAATAGCCAGCTAATCAAAACAACTAAATTTCTACAATGTCTGTTGATATAAGATCGATCGGTTTTAAGTTCCTGACCCATCCCAAAATGGCTTCACGTATCTTCCGCATCCTTTGTTGATCCCAAAATGGTACGTTAAAAAATGGTTTTGGACCTGATGGGCAGGAAAATGGGCTTAGCTCCGTATGGGCCGCAGAATAAGGGCACCTAACTTGCCCATAACGCGGCCCATAGTTTGACATGCACAAAAGAAGTCCGAACCAATTTGGCCCATGATGCAGTTGGTTGACAGCTAAGACAGGGACTGACTGAGGTTGAGATTTATTCCAGAACTATACTAAGTTGGAAGCTTAGCTTGGCTAGCCGAACTTCCACCTCCCATTCCAGATCATAATAGCGCCTATTTTATTTTTCTTCTTCTTTTTGATAAAAATATTAGTTATTAAATAGAACTATACTCACCTATAATTCGTAATCAGTGAAGTAGAACATAAGAGGTTAATACTTTGATGACTTGTTTTTATAGCTAAATTAATTAATTAAAGGATGCAAACGACCTAGCTGCTGCATCAACCAAGGATACACATGGACATTCATTTTTTTTTTGTTATAATTTATATATGAATAGTTCCTATAAAAATTTATATGAAGAAATGTTGATAAACCGAAAGGCCCAATATTTATGTTCTCCAATAGGTTTATTGTTTTAGAGCATAAGTAAAGGTGGGAGATGTAATATTAATTAGTACCATATTGTTAATTGATGTGGAGGTAGGAGTTTTACTCCCTATATATTTCTATCAAGCCTCTTGTGAATAGACACAACACCACAACTACAATTGAGAGTTTCAATTAGAAAATCCTAAAGTAGTAAAATAATATTTTCATTTTCTCTCTCTACTGCGCTACATAGTCTCTCCATCTTGTCCGTCCGCGTGAGAGCAAGTCTCCGAACCCTCGCCTTTGCGATTCTACAAGCGGGAGAAGGCGAATAAGGTTTTTTTGGGAAGCGCCGCACGATCGCTCCCAAATCTTTCACGGCAGTTTGTCTTAATTAAGACGCCTCACAAATCTTCTACGGCAGTTTGTCTTCATTAGCACGTCATTTTGTCGCTGTAAGGCTCGACAAGGAACACTCATCAACTAATCTCAAGAATCGTCGTGGTGCATCTTCACCACCAAGTACTTCTACATCGGCAGGGTATTACACCCGTGTTCTATCCGTCTGGTGTACGAACCGCTATGTTTAGATCAGTTGCCATGATCATGCTTTCTTATATGCTATAGGATCATGTCATGCTTCGCTATAAGCTTTTAGATCATACTATGCTTTGTTATATGATGCTAGTTGCTATGATCATGCTTTGCTATATGATGTTGAATCATGCTATGATTTGTGATATGATTTTGTGTTATGCTAATATGTTTCACATGTTTAATCTAGCTGCTCGGTCGTCATGATTTATTTTATAAAATTAATCTAGAAATTACCTAAAATTTCAACATTTTTCAACTTGATTTCAAAGTAAGTGTAAAACTTATTTCTTTTACACCTCCGCCGGCTATATTTCGCCGATCACTGCAACTACAAATCAGCAAAGTGGTTCACGAACCTCACGACCGTTCTCCCTACCGTCGCTTTTTTTTTTTTTTTTTTTTTTGACATAAAGCATGATACATAAAAACCAACGTGAATTAATGGGACCAAAGTACAAAATACCCTAACTCAAATTACCCCATCGTAAATTGGATAATAGCCGATTTACTCGAAATAGTCAAACACTATATGCTATTTTACTATTTGTGATTTGATTGTGTTATAGCAATTGCAACCTCTTGGTCTATAATGTATTTATGTTGCTTAAACTTGAGTTCTATCTTCTATTCCTATAATTTTGTTGGCAGGGCTACCTTGGGCCTGGACTGTAGAACAAATGTGGCCCAACAATGAAGGTGGCAAACAAAATGGAACTAGACGATAAAGTCAGTCCAAAGATTATAATTTGCTAAATAAATAATATTCTGAAACGGCAGTGGAAAATACGTGTGCTGTGTAAAAAGGCGCCGAAGCACTGCGCTAGTGTTCAGTAAACAGTGCCAGGGAACAGCGACAGTACATCTGGCAGAAGATGGTGTGAATGTGATCCAGACCAACCATGGTAGTGTAGCACGCGTGCACGCTTTTGCTTTGCATCCTGCTGTCCCGGTCGTCGAGGCGAGTTGGATCGATCGCGCTGCCTGTGCCTGCCTGCCATGATGGGCGACGGGCGACTCTATCGATCGGATCGGCAATAGCATACTATGCGTCCATGCTAGGCGATCGAAGACGAAGAAGAGACCGGCCATGGCACCACCACCACCATCATCATTCATCACAACCGATGGCTACCAGCCGCTGCTTGTCATGGGCACCTCGAGTGGTCTCCCACTCCACTTGAGCTTCCATTCAGCATCACCCTCCATGCGACGTGCAGGAGATATAAAGGAGCAGAGGAATTCAGTTCCTCCTCCAAAGAGGGGGCCGGGCCGGTTATCATCATCGATGCATGCACCACCACCATTTGGTGCATGCCAACCAATGCAAGTGCAAGCCAAAGGCGATCCGATCATCCGACCAGTCGGTCTAGCCAACATAATTGGCTAGTGGGCCTTGCATTACATACTAGGGCTAGACTGTCAGCAGATAGATTAAAAAAAGATTCCAAAATAAAATAATACAGGCTTTCGAAAGATCATGCATGCTGGACATAGCTCATGCGATCTTCGTGGGTGCGGTAGCGTGACTGGTCACGCACATATGATCGGTGCATCAACCACAATCTTTCGTCACAAGCATCAAACCCTCCTGTTTCTGAATAATTAAAAAACAAGCATCATCAAATCTAGGCCGACGAGGCATGCATGCTTTGTGCCTATGTTGTTATTATATTACTATATCCTCAGTTTAAGTGGCGAATGCATATATACATATATGCATGCACAAGCTTTTTGTAAAAAGATGCAATGCAAACTACTGTGCAACAAATCCTCTTTAGTTAAATGTCACTTTTGGGCACAAAGAATGCCACACACAAACATATATATAATTATTATATATTCGTTCACATGTCACTTTGGGGCAGCAGCGCGCAACTTTTGGCCCGAACAAGATTTGTTTCTTTGTTCGTTTCAGTCGTGAGAGGTCTGATGAGAAATAAAGGTAGCTAGAGCCATGCATCATGCATGGGGTGCTCCACCACCACCACCAGGCGCACCAGGCGAGATTAGTCTGCTCTTTTCCACTTTGGGTGCCCGGGGCTCTCATTTCATAGGCTGAAGATCGCCGAGACCTAAATAATAACGATCACATCGTCGTCGGCGTCGTCTCTTTTTATTTCGTGCTTTATCTCTTTCGATTCGATGGAGAGGAGAGATGGATGGATTGAGTAGTGCAATATGCCGCCTATGTGGGCACATAATCGATCAGGGTCTCCACTCTCTCTGGGTTCTGGGTTGCATTGGTTGCATCGAGTGTAGTGTAGACTACTAGGCTGATTCGTGCTTGCCACTAGTCTAGTGTCGTCGTCCTGTCTGCGGTGCACTCATATCATATCATATCCTCGTGCATTTTCCGCGGCTGAGACGGGGCATCAAAAGGGCACATGCTTCATGCCCTCATCGATCCCATAATGCACCATGGCACCGGAAGTGGATGCTGAGGATCGATGGCGACGCCGCACCCCCCGATCGAGCTGCTTTTACGGCGGCAACGTACGTACGTGTCCGATGGAATTGAAAGAAAGCTAGTAATCTTAAAAAAAAAAAATTTCTTTTTCCGAAAGATCGAAATCTTCCACTTCGATCTCCCTTTTCCGCGAATGAATGAACGAAGGTATAGGAAGCTACTACTAGCTAGCAATCATCAAAGTGCGGCAACGACGATGCCGCCGGCGACCGCGACACCGACACGATGCCATTTGGATAATTATTCGGCCCCATCCCCATCCATCCATCCATGCATCCGATCAGCAGTTTCCTCAGCAATTTCGCTTTCGGTAGCCAGCCGCCGGCCGGGGCCCCGATCGATCGGCCGAACATCCCCGCACTTCGATCCTTTTCGTCCATCGAGTCGTGTAATAACGGAGTTCCATCGGCACCCACGCACGCACGAACAAGAATAATAATCTTACTGGATCGAGCTAGCGAGAGTACGGTCAGATGTGGCACCGCCGGGAAGTAATTAAAGCGTCGGCGTCGATGGATTCTTCTCTGCTGGTCGCGAATCGGATCAGATCGCCGGACGTCGTGATCGGTCGGGCTTCCAAAGCAGAATCGACGACGATACCAAAGCAACGAAGCATTATATATTATATGTATGTGCCTCCAAGCATCTCGATCAGTTCGGTTCGGTGATCGATCATGGAGAAGAAGAAGAAGAATATGTGACTGATGCAAAGTGTGCAAGAAACTAAAACACGTAGAATCTCGCAAAAGGTCCACAGCTGGGGACTAAATTAGAGCTGACTCGCTTTTTGAAAAAAAGATTTTATACGCTGTACTGGTAGTGTAGTGATCGGCACAGACCTAATTCTATCCTACTGTATGTACTGTACGTGCGGGCACCTTTGCTTTCACTGCGGAAAAGATGGAGAGAGCACAGCAATCAAGCTGTGGAAAAACTTTGGCACATGACTGATGATGACTCGAATAAAAAAGCACCAAACCAACCCAAAGGGGGGTCCCGGCCTCACTCACGGATCTGCTGTTTTTCCTCTCTTTGTAAAGGAAAAAGGAGAATGGATGGATGCATAATAGTCCAGTCACGGACGGACGAGAGGAGGCACCGACCGTTGATGAGATGCTGACACCAACAAACACCTTTGGCTGTGGGGCCGGGCCACAAAAATTATTCAACGGCCCATTTAAGAATCCAGAGCCCTCTGTCTCCACGGCGTGAGGCCCACGCGGCTCTAGCAGTAGAATAGATAGGCCCCTTTCCCTTTGCGTGGAAAAGGGTAGCGCGCGGGCACATGCCTTTTTTTCGTGGGATTCGGTTCGGAAACCAGATTAGCAGGTGCCTATTGGCTTCTGAGGACCCAGCAGACACTTATTAGCAGGTACAGTACGTACATATATACAATAGCAATTGTAACACGCACGTCTGTTTCCATCTTTGTACTAGTAACACTCCATCATCTTTTTAGGTTCCCAGACTCTAATCTAATCTAAAGTCGCCGATCTAACAAAGCCGGCCACCTCTATCTGATGTTATTCTTAACCTCCGAGCTAGTGGGGTTCTATCTAGCTTCTGGTCGACACTAGTAGACTTTGTTTAGCCTTTTTTTCTGTACTACAAAACTTTATTTAATTGATAAGTGTGCAATCCATATACAGGGCATAGTACGTAAACGCGTGCAACCGTGTTGTGCCGGCCATATGGTGTGTGTCGCTGCAGGCTGAGCAAATCTCATGCAGTAGATTTGTTCCTATATAAAAACACATACTGCTGGTAGCTTTGCAAATGGATCGGCTTTGCCCTAGCTAGGGCTAGGAAATTCTGCGAGTGGAATCTCCTCATCTTGATGGAATCGACAGTCACGTGTTGATCCCGCGTAGCCGTAGCGTACGAGTAACTTGCTAGTGCGGGAAAAGTGTCAGCGGACAGAAAGCGGCAAAGTGCACACACAAGACGACCGTACTAGTAAAGTGGAAGGAAGTGGGTCACAAAAGTAGCGATGCTAATGCACGCATGTAGAGTTCTCATTAGTCTAACGCATTGCATTGCATTGCAGATTGGACCTCTAATTAACATACTCAACCGGGCATGCTTAAAGTTTGTAGATAGATCATCGAATCCCGGGTGAGTTGAGTTCGAGGCCCAAAACCAAAAGGTAGGCTTGATGGTTCACTAGTCACCACGCACAATCCAACTCGCCGCGGTGACCAGCAACAGTACACGCCCTGCACCTCTGCCCCTGCGTTGCACGATCAAGCAACAATACACTACTCCTACTCCTACTCCAGCAGTGCACTCTGCATGCCGTGGCAGGCACCATTGCCGCACCAGCACAAAAGTGGGATAAAAGATCTCACAAACACGATCGATGACTGACTGCTCCTCCCCTACTCCTCCAGTCTATCAGTAGTACGGTCATCGTGCACGAAAAACGACACGAAGATTAAAGAAAGAATGGTCGCTACCCTACCGTGAACCCCGTCGACGTGAGCTACTAGTAGTACGAAAGCAGCTACAAGTAGTAGGTTGAGAGGCCCCAGGGCCAGGGCTCATCGATGGACCGGTCCGTCCGTCGTGCCTCGCGAGCGACGTCGTCGGTGTCGTGCTCCCGTTGCCTTTGACATGTCACGTTTCACAAGGCCGCCGAGCATGGAAAGCAAGCAGCACACAGCACAGACACAGGCCAGTGATTGATGGGCGCAACTCGCAGGCGCAGCCGGGCTGGAGATCCGCGTTTTCGAAGTGCACGCACCGCTTTTCCTTTTCCTTCCCCCTCATTTCCCATTTCCATCGCTTAACATCTGTACTCTACGCTGCCCCAGGCCCCCCGCAGTGCAGGGTAGTGTGCCTGCCTCCTGTCAACATGGACCGATGACGCGTCCAAAAGCAAAGAGAGAAAAGTTCAGTGCCGTACTAGCAGGCTAGCAAGGTGGTGGAGTGGAGTCGTCATCAAAGTGGAGATAATCCCTGCGTAAAAGTACTCGAAAGACGCCCATCTCCTGCCATCACACGCTTAACCAAACCTAACCATCCTTCTCCGCTGCCGCTTCACGCGCCACCATGCTAGTCGTCAGTGGCAGAGGCAACTGCGCCGCGCCTGCACGCACGAAAGGAATCGCTTGCAGTGGCTTTGCCATGTTGCCTCCGATGCGATGCGCTTGTTCCTTCGTTGCAACTTTTCTGGAGGGCAGGGCCGGGCAGGCGTGCAGGCGGAGTGTGTGACTTTGACTAGACCTAGACGTGCGCTAATGTGATTGATTACAGCTGCCACCGCTTTGCGGTCTACTGTACCCTACCAGCACAACGTTTGGGGCAGCTTGCATGTGATATCCATGAACCAATCGTTGGACCCAACCCAAAAAGGAATCGCGTCCCACTGCAAGTTGTAACAGCACGGCAAGCAAGCAAGCACGCACGCAGTCTGATCGATCTGAGACGCTCAGCCATTTCGCACTTTTAGATGGCTAAAAATTGGAGCCGAACGTTACATCGTCATTTTACTCACCGCGGTAAAAGACGAGGCCTTGTTTAGATTGGTAAAATATCAATAGACTCAAAAGAATTGTCTCGCAATACATCACATACAAATAACCCATATGTAATTAGTTATTTTTTACCTACATTTAATAATTCCAAACATACGCATTTTGATGTATTTAATGTGATGTGACGGAGAAAACGAGGAAAAACGGTTAGAAATTTTAGCCAACTAAAAAGGCCCAGTGCTTTGCGTAAAGAGAAGATGATTACTACTCCACGTCATTTTACTCACCGCGGTAAAAACTGGAACTGACGCCTCCTTTTACTGACTTGGTGCTGCTGCTGCTAGTCGATGACTGACCACGACGTCGGCGACTCTGAGTGTGACGCACCGGACAAGTCAAATTTGTACCGACAAAGATCTGTCCCGGGAGTGTACCCACACGCCATTTATGCGGCGTGGGCGACACCAGCGGCCGCACGCACGTCACGAGGGACCAGACCATACGCGTAGTGCTCGTACACATACGACCATACAGTACGGTGGAGTAGATGCGATCCATCCCGCCGGAGCCAGGAGGCCCCCTTCCTGATGCTGGCCGGCGTCCGCCGGCGTGGACGCCGAACCGCCGTGCCACTGCCGCGACGCGCAGCGGCGCCACAAGATCGTCGATCGTAACACGAACACGATGGATAAACAGATGCACAGATTTCATAGCTAAACTTTGGACGATTTCTTCATTAATAACCAAGGTCAATAGCCCAGTACTTAATCTACTACCAAAACAACTAGGGTAGCAGAAAGATACTAGTATTCTCGAGCGGTGAACAAGAGTTAGCGATTTCTACATGAGATTAGCCTACCCTGCAACTTGGTGCATTCCTACATGTACTCCTACTACTACTAGCAGCCCCAACAAAAGCTTGCTTGCTGCCTGACACCGGTCACGTGAACTAACACGCGGGAGGCAACCGGGAACTTCATTGACAGCCAGAAAACGAAGACGCCGACGACGAGTGCCCACCGCCGCCGCCGCAGGACCGAACGAACGTCGGCATGGCCCGCCTGGCCTCCTCGTCCGTCACAGCAGGACCTGGAGCGAGGCGTTCTTGGCGGCGGCGCAGACGGGGCACACCTGTGCAGCGGCCTCGCACGCGCGGCACAGGCAGAGGTGCCGGCACGGGAGGAGCAGCACGCACGCGTCCCCACCGCCGCACGACTTGCACGACGACCGGGCTCCCCTGGCCGACGCCGCGTCGAGGAGGAGGCCGCCCGATGGCGGGGACGTCTCGAAGCAGCAGGACTGCGCGTCCTCCGCCGCGCCGCCGAAGCATCCGTCGCCGGTTCCGGCGGCGGGCGGCTCCTGCTGCTGGAGGAGCTGGTCGAGCGTGGCCCGGAGGCCCGCGGCCACGGCCTCGTGGCTCCGTGCGACGCCCAGCCACGCCTGGCCCTCGGCTGTCAGCTGACGAAGCCTCTCCTCCAGCTCCGCGTTGCGGCACCGCGCGCGCTCCAGCTCTGACTCCACCAACCGGAGCCGACCTGCCGCCGCGCGTTCCACGGCCGCCACCACCGCGCGCGCGTGACGACGGCGAGCATCCTGCAGCCCCGCGCGCATCCTCTCGGTCTGCAGAAACAATCACCATGCGAGCAAGAATCAGACACCGTGTCCCACGACGTACTTCCGAGGTAGTATGCAGTAGTAACTACGACGGCCGCAATCGCCGGATCAATCAATCAAGACGGCGGCGTGGTCGTGGTCAATCAACCAAGAAAGAAACACAACGCACCTCGAGCCTGACCAGCGCGTCGATCTCCACGCCCTGGTGGTACAGCTGCGCGAGGACGCCGCCGCCATTGCCCGCCACCGACGCCGCCGCCCGACCGCTGGTGGACGCGGCGGCGCCGCACCCTCCGGCCGCCGCCTGATCTGCACGTCGCCGGCGAACACCTGGCCGTGCTGCGTCGGCACCGGCAGCGGCAGGGGCAGAACCTGGTAGCCGCCATCATCCATGAACCCCGGCGCAACGCGTGCCCGCTTCCTCGGGAGGAACACGTTGTTGTCACCGCCACCGCCGCCGTTGCAGGTGAGCTCGCTGCGCGGCTGGGCGTCCGGCGCCGGCACGCACCCGCCGAAGCCGAGCTCGTCCAAGAACACGGAGCCGCCGGCGGCGCCCTCCAGCGCCCTGAAGGCGTGGCCGATGTCGTGGTGGGGAAGGAAGGCTGGGGAGAGGAGGTGCGGCGCCTGGACGGCCATCGCCACCACCGCCCTCTTGTCTTTGGCAAGAAGAGAGAAGAGGGAGGGACTTCCCGGGGAGGAGGGAGGGAGATGTGGGTAGTGGAAAGGCAACGGGTGGGAGGGGAAGGTTATATATACGGCCGGGGCGGCGACGGGGCGGTCGGGCGGTGCGGGGAAGACACGTTGGGTGTGTGGGCCGCCTGACTGCAAGGAGACAAAAGCTGCCGGTTTTTGTTTATCTTGACGAGGAGAGAGAGAAGAGGGTCAGACGAAATATAGGGGAGGGTGGCAGATCACAACACAATAGGGGCACAGGCAAGCAAAGAGGCGAACGGATTGGATGCGGCTGCGACCTCTCTTTTTTCCAGCGACTTTAATAATGGCGATCGTTTAGTCGCCGGAACCAATACTTTACCCGGCCTCGACCTCGCCTTTTGTCTGCGCTACTGAACGCTTCTTTTTTCTTTTGAGGGTTGTCATGGGTGGGTTTTTTTTTTTTTCTTTGATTTTGTTGGTGCCTTGCCTGGCGATTGATTGATTCGCCGGCCCGAGTGGCGTGACGGTGGTGCGAGACGTGGAGTACTAGAGTGGTGGTGGTGGTGGTGGTCCGCGTGAGGCAGCATGCAAAGGGAGGTCTACCTGCTCTGGGTGGGAGCTTGACGTTATGTGTTCTTCTTTTTCTTTGATTAATTGCTCAGTTGTGGTTGTGTCATTACCGGGGAAGTCCATCAAAGAGGATTACTGGGGAGTAACGTATCATATGACGACGATATTCTACGTTTCAGGTGATGGAGTACTTGCTAAGGTAGCTAGAGGGGCGATTAAGGACATGTTTAGATGCAATTCTAAAAGGGTCCAGATTGTTTTTTGGATTCTATATAATCTAGTATACTTCTAAAACTCTGGTATTTTTATATCTATCCTATGGATCCAAACGCTACATACAACAAGTCTACATCGCCACAATACACGGACGACGGTGTGCAAAATAAGGTGCTAGTCAGCCACTAGGTGATAGGTGATGACAGTACAAGCACGGAAAACGCCACAGCGCACGGACAGCGGTGTGCAGACCCCCTGCATCTGCTTCTCTGCATGCGCGCAAGAACCCAACGACAGGTCCTGAACGGGCCGCGCCATCCGTGCCCGGTTGACGGGTACACTTCCCGAAACGCCAAGTGCGTGACCATGATGCCCGGCAGACCCGGATCTGCTTTGCTCTGCTGCATCTAGTCGGGCAGATTCTACATCTAAAATAAACGCTCGTCTTGATACTACTGCATCTACCAGTATTTATTACTCCCTCTATCAAAACATATTTACGATTCTCGGTTTTTTTTCAGAAAATCAACCCATTCCATCTCTGATCAAAATTCTATAAAAAAAATTACCAACAGTTTCTACAAAAATAAGCTGAATTAATTATACCGGGGAAGGTTGTGACACCGTGGTGTCAGAGCCGGCTGCCTAAATCCTCTACCTATCCTACCGTTTGGACAACGAATGTCATAAAAACCCCTCCAATAGACTATCTATCGGACTAACTTGTTAAAGCAACTCCAACAACAGCACCCATATCAAGAACACTACTTTGGATTTAGGTGCCCTCCCCAACTCTTGTTGGCACAATAAATTTCATTTGCTCCACCAAGTAGCATCCAAAACAAAGCCCCAAATCTATATCAAAAGACAATGACATAGGGGAGCCGGGCATCATTGAGTCGTTTTCTTCCCTCGTCTCCACACACGGCTGGTGGACACGGCCGAAGCGTATGCGGCCCCGCGTTGAAGGAGCTAGTGCGGCGGATCCATGGTGGGCGTCGGGAGGCGCCCCCACACCCGCCGAGGTTGGAGGTGCCACCGAAAGCGTAAAGCGAGGGGCTTACAGATCCGTGGAAGGGTGAAATCTCATGTTTCGTTTTGGAAATTGATGACACACTTGTGGACTAATCCTTTGCTCTAAGTGATGACTTGAGATATGATTAGGTTGATGACAAGGAGCATGGTGATCATGAACATGGACGATGATGGTGGACATGATGGATCGTCAAGCTCGGTGGATCGGCTTGAAAGGAACCCCGAGATCAAGGCAAAGGTATCCCGATAGGGTTTTTTCCTTTCGGTGATCAAGACACGATAGAGCCGCGTGTGATCACATTATAGGATAGATAGCCGACTATCAAGAGGGGATGCCACGACAATCCTTTGGTGAAGTGCTTCTAGGTCCAATTGGCTTGCATATTGCATTTAGGACATGAGAGCACTAACTTCGATCTTGCCTAACTTTTCGACGTACTAACATTGGTGATAATGTGGTCATCCGTGTTGGCAACCTATGGCAAGAGGCTTAAGCAAGGTTGAAGCAAAGAGCAAAGAAAAAGATGAAGAAGCCGGTTTTCAGCCGACAGACGCGAAGTTCGACCGGACGCATGCACATTGTCCGCTGAGTCCGATCGAAATTCCAGAGAGCATGTTTTGAACTTTGAATTTGGATTCGACCGACGCGGATCAAACCTCGACCGAACCATGACCGGACACACTTGAGGAGGGCGTCACCGGTGGGCCTGTGCCTTGTCGACTATAATGTGATCGGACGCTTGACCGAACCCGCCGGGTGCTTCCGGCCCGAAGGCCCGGCCACCCTAAAAAGAGCCCATTTCGTGGCCAACGGCTCTATCTCGTGAGGGGGCTTCTATATCCGGTTTGCCCGGTTTTAAGCCTCTCGCTTGCACATTTGAACACTCTAACTTGCTTGTGAGCATTTGAGACTCCTCTCCACTCATCTCTTCATCCATAATTCGTATTCTTGGTGAGATTGAGAGTGATAGAAGTGCATTGCATTGGTGATTGCATCTAGAGGCACTTCATCCTTGGAGAAGCCATGGGATTCTTGTTTTCTTGGGAATTTGCCCCGGTTCCCTAGCGGCTTGGAGCAAGAGGCGGTGTTGAGCTCAAGTGGAGCTTGTTTGAGGCCACACCGTGGTGATTGTGAGGGGTCGTTCCTTACCCCGGGAGAGATTCGCGAAAAGGAGCACTAGTGGATTGCTCGTGGCTTGTTGGACCCTCTCTTGTGATCGTTTGCTTGAGCTCCCATAGGGGATTTGGCACCGCCATTGCTTGGCATACGTCAAGTGAGTGTGTCGCCACAACGGGGACTTAGCGTCGCAAGCACGTGAACCTCGGTGAAAAATCATCGTGTCATTGTTCTTGCTCGTTGGAGATTTCTTGTACACGGTGATTGGCCACAACCTCTACTCGACAACGGTGGTATTGTATTCGAGCACCTCTTTGCATTTACTTGGTATTATATCTTGCTAGGGTGCTTAGCTTGTTAGGTTGAGTAGCTAGTTTGTTTAGCTTAGCCTTGTTAGCTCCTAGAGGTAGAATTAGTTAGAATTGTTGTTCACCTAGGAGTAAACTAGCGACATAGCCCTTGTTGTGATTAGAGACAATAGAATTGACTTGTGGCTTGCATAGCTAGTTTGTAGCATCGCTTATATTAGCTTCGCCATTTTGTTGTCTAACCGGTGTGTTTAGTGTTGTTGCAAGAATTTATAATAGGCTATTCAACCCCCCCTCTAGCCATTAGGACCTTTCAAAGGGGCATTGCTCTTGGCCTCCCAAGCAATCGGATCTTCGCCATGAGATGCGCGACGACGAGGGATGGTGCAACCGACAAGGAGGAGAAGGGGAGGGAGCGGGGGCATCTACGTCGGTCCGTGAGAAGGGGAGGGAGTGTTGGGAGAGCAAAAATGGGGTCTGAGTGTTGGCCAACAAAAATAGGGTCTGAGTGAAGAATTTGGGTGCCCAAACAAATTTCGGGGCTATAGTAGAGACCCCGTTGGAGCTCGCTTTTTAGAGCGAGCCCCCATATTTAACTATGGGGACTCAAGTAGGGGGGCATCTTTGGAGTAACTTCGGGGCAACAAATTCTCTCATACTACCTATGTCTCTTAGGCCAACAAATCTCCCTACCTATTTTCTTCGCATGTTTTCCTCAATCCCATGGCGTCTCTCTCTTGCGTGCCACAAAGCACATCTTACTCTTACCCCCCGACGAATACGTGTCTCCTCGGCCGGTGGCGCCCTCCCCATGCAGTCCCCTTCTCGATGGCGCATCTTTCCCACCAAAAGCCTCCCTAGGGCATCTCCTCTTGGGAAATAATGCTAAGAAGAATGCAATCGTGGGTTGCGTGCCACGAATCACGGTTCACATTTGACCAAATTTATAAAAAATAATATTCACATTTATTGTTTTAGGTTAATCATATCATAATTAATTTAAAGCTATTTATTTAGTATCATGAATCTCGATATTTTTAATAATAGATCAAACTAAAGGTAGTGAAACGTAGCCCTCCGCTAGAACTGCATTCTTTCAAGACTAAGGTAGTAGCTAGGTACGTGCAGATGAGGGCGACCGCCACCGTTTTTCCCATCACTCGCGATGGACCGTGTCGTCCGGGCCATACTTTTGCATTCCGCGCGCAGTACTCGCACAAAACACCAAGAAGAGCAGTGGATCCAGCCATCTACCACTGCACGGCGCCGCTGTGCATCGTCACCGCCCCATTGTCCGTCTCCCGCGCCCAGTCGGTGCGCTTGTCCTCGCGCTCTTGAAGCCACGTACCGGCCGGTCCATCCGTTTTGGCACGGGCCTTGTCGATCTCAGTCGTCATCGATCCTTGACACCCCGGCGGACGGGGCCGGACGTACGGCTGGCTGGACCATCCACGTCTGCCATGCCACGGCGCGGCACGGATCGTGGATCGGCGCTAGCACAGCACCACGGTCCACGCAAGTAATGCCGCTGCCGAGTCGAGTCGGGCGCGCCAACGTACGGTACGCCCGCGGCGCGGTCCATCCACACCTGCCACCGCCGTGCAGCTGGGATTTGTGTGGAGCCGTGCGCACCGGTGACCACACTGACCAGTGATCCCACCCACGTCACGCGCAATAAGAGCGCCCAACGGGAAGAGCGTGACTAAAATACAGTCCTGACCACGAACAGTCCGCAGTAATGGCAATGGCCGGCCGGCCTACCGTCTCCTGGCTCCTGCGCATGTCATGTGTCGCCACCGCCGGCCGCTCCTGCGTCGTCGGCCCCGCGTCCGGCCACACCGGCTCCATCGGGACGACGACTCAGGAGGACCATTTGTGTGACATGACAAACATGCGTGGACGATCGATGGGGTAAAACGTACTCCTCCTACTGGTCCAACAGCAATTGCATACAGGAGCCGCGAGTTAAGCCGCGTACGAACGAACGGTGTCCATTACCACACACACGATCGAAACCGACCGGATTTGTCATGTGCTCGTACACCTGTCGACACGAGGCCGGGGAGGAGGTCGGGTCCGCCGGACGGCCGGTCGCGATCTCATCCTTAATTCAGCGCGATCGCGATCTAATAAGCTACTGTAGCGTGCTCGCTAGCTATGCGGTGGTGGTAGTGCTGGGGCATGCTATGCAGCAGCTATAGCTACATTGCCGGCGTCACCCGTCGGTCCATGCACTACGTCAATCAATACAGTAACGCGCACGACGACGGATTCGTGGCACAGTGCGCGCAGATGTGGTGGTGGTACTACGGCTAGTAGCTATAGCGTTCACCGATCGTGCATTGCATGCATGCACGGGCTGGCATGGCACTAGTACCCCGACAACGGTGCCTTCCTACACGAATCAACCACCGCTCGCTATCATGGAGCCTGTCCACGGACGGGACGGACGGACGCGCCCATGCATGCACACGCCGCGCGACACGCACCACTGGCGCGCGTACGGCCATTGGTGGCACGAGCAGTGACTGCGTGGAGCGCGGTGGCTGCATGCGATGCGATGCGAGCCGCCGAGCCCCTATCGCCCATCGGATACTGTAGCCTGTGGCCTGGCGTTGCTGCTGCCCGTGGCTGACCTCCCATCCGCTGCACAGTCCGGCTACTCCGCTGGGGGTCACATGCACATGCTTTTTGTGTGCATGCATGCCATGCCATGCCATGCAATGCACGGACGCGCAGATCGGATCCAACGCACACGACACGGTTTACAATCGCCTATAGTAGTCAGTAGTCACCTAGTAGATAGAAAAAGGTGGTACTGGTGCTTTGTGCTCTTAAAGCTAGGTTGGCTGTTTGCACACAGTGCCTTGACACGGGCCTATTGACTCGTTCCGGGGTGCGCGCGTAGTACGAGCTATACTAGTCCCGTGGATGCGACGCTGCCGACGACATGGACCGCGCCGTGCCGTGCCCGTGGGATCGGATCGGAATAGCAACAGCTAGCTCTAGCCGGCCCGATGGCAACGCTGCAGTCCTGTCCAGCCGGTGGGTGGACCAGATCCCAGCGCAGCCTACACACATGAAATGCATGCCATGCCATGCCAGCGCCCACGGCCGCGCGCGCGCAGCGGCACGGCACCGCCGGGAGCCCGGGGGCTCCATCCAGCACAGTGGCTCCCTCCTGTTCCTGTGGTCTTTACCTTTACCGTCGGCCCCGCGCAGCTAGGACCACGCGGCACTGCACGGCCGCGCGCATCGCGCGTCGCTGGCCGAGGCAGATGAAGGCCCAGCCAGAGCGTACTGCGTCTGCGTGCCCCTCGCTTCGCTGCCTCTCTGCCTGTGGCGTCGTCGACGCGGTCCCCTGTCTCAGGCTTAGGGTCAGAGCACGGCATCGTGCCTGCGCGAATAAAGGCGCGTGCAGTCCACAGAATACCACGCCGCTGTGCTGGACCTGAGCCGTATCGACTGGCTTCGAGGCGGGGTGCATCTCGTTCCCATAGAGCACGGCTACCTACCGGCATTGAAAAGGGTTCGGGGTTTCGCGTCTGGTATGGTCTGTGCCGACATGGGTTCCTGCACAATGGCCTCATCTATATTCTCACCCAAATAAATCGAGAGGAGTATAAGACCAACAAAGTTCATTGCAAAATTACAGCCAAAAGCCATCATCAAAATACAAAAATCGAGTAATTCTATCCACTATCGTTTTTTATAAAAATGTTCTTTTTAAAATTAGTTCTAAATTGAAAATTAAATTTATAAAAAAAATGTTAGTTTGAGTTTCCCTATGGGTTACTATAATAGAAGTTAAAAATCATATCTCCTCTCTCAAAGGCTACAAAAGCCAATACGTTGATTAAAGAAATCAAGAAAAATGTATGTATTACATATATAATTCATTCGATGTCTTGGTCAAATGTATTAATTCTAAAAAGTATATCTCCCTATGAAAAAATATAATTAAAATCAAAAATGTATTATATAATTCATGTTGCAACTACATGAGCTATTACACGTTACAAAAGAGCTATCTAAGTTCGAGATAGATACTATGACAACCCTCGAAAAAACATCAAACAATTTTCGGTTCGCTTGTATCGCCTTCTCCCTATACCAAAAAAAAACATAACGTTGCTAAGACCTTATGTTAAATCCTTGTGAAATTGCAAATTTGACTTATTTCTCTAGTTAGCTAGAGAAGCCCGATGCTTTGATTCGAATCCCAACCAAGACATCATCGTACTTTGATGTCTTGGTCACAACCTTTTCCAAATAATCTTATACCATCTCTCTTGATAAGACATTCCCGATACCACACTAATATGGTATCCAATTTATTTCAATGTCATGAGATGAAATTGAGGCTTCGTGTGGACTACAACCATATGGGTACACAAATGGATGTATTTAGGCATGAGGAGTGAACTATTGTGGCCGCTATAAAGCCATAGCCATACCAATGAGCCTCCTTATCATCGACAGTTTCTACAACCCAAAAATTCTACCTTCCAATGTTCACGAAGGAATGAGTATAGCTAGACAATAGATGTCCATATTTCGTAGAGCAAGTTCCACTTCAAGGATTAAGAAAGCTAACTAATGAAAATATGTGACAAAGCTTAGGTCTCTATTTAATTTTGATTTTTTCCATTCGAACTTGTCTAAGTATTCCATCACCAAAGTCTTCAACAAAGCAGGTGCCCTTCTCGATCTAGTGCTATTCTTTCTTCCAATTTAGACAGCCATATGAAGGCATCATCACTTTTACATAATCACATATCCAACCGCAAGGTGACTTCGTCTAGAATCTTGTTTAAAAATGGGACAGTAAGATTCTAGAACTTTTCTTAAGAGAATTGTTAAAACTCATAAAGGTCTAAACGAGGCTTTAGTCTATCCATTCATCACCGCTTGACCCTCATATTTTTTTACTCATGGAACAATTGCTTAATGGTCATTCTTTGTCATCAACAAGCGGTTGTTAGTTCATCTTAGTTTTGCAAGAAATTCTTGAAATGACTTAAAATTTAGAAATGAGGGAGTACATCTTACTTTATGCTTCTATATTGATATCTTGATACTACTATTTTAAAACATATTTTTGTGATGGGTGAAACAAACTTTTTTTTTACTGTAAATTCCTTGGACGTAAAAAAACCCATAGAATCTAGTAGAAAATTTGTGGTTTCCAGACATGCCCAATCAAACAACATCTTTGAAAAAAGATCTCTATACATGATTTCCGAAGTCTTGACCGTCTCTTAATAAAACTAATGTAACAAAAATACAATGTGAAACTCGTTTTGTTAATCAGAAAAGCTGGCTGGCATGGCTACCAAAGCTGACCTTCATTTGCCCTTTACCATTGAGCAGTGTCTCTATCCGACTCATTTGCTGGCGTGGCTAACCAAAGCTGGCAAGATGTTGCGTGGCGTCCACCATTGCACCCGGCCAGCTGGGCCCCGGCGGCATCGCCAAACGGCAAGCACGAAAGCTCGCAGGCCGTGGGGCCAGGCCAGAGGCAGCTCCTGCCACCCCTGCCGGACAGCGCCCCACCCACACGCCCGTAGGGTAGGGCTGCCTTTTTGTGTGATTATCCGTACCCGGCCGCACAGCTCCTTTTGAGGTGCACTGGCACACTGGCTCTTGCAGCAGAGGCGGAGAGGAGAGCGATGGAGATCGACAGGGCATCTGCGGCACAGCAGCAGAGGGCAAAGCCACTGCAGATCTTGCGGCAGCCTCGCGCACAGTCCCGTCGTCCCACGGATCTTGTTGCCGCTGCTGCGGCTGGTGCTGTCATGCATGGATGCCCATCAATCCACTTGCCTGGGGTCCTGCCTGTCCCTCACGCTGTTTCCTGCCTCTGCCGCTTGTACTCTTGCTTTTCACTTTTTCTGCGCCTGCATCGCGTGGTACTAGTACGACGGACTGCAGGGCAGCAGGACCCAGGATTGTGGGGAGCAGTCGGGACGGTCTGGCTCATCAGCCAGCCTTCACCCTATGGGCCCCAGATCTGTCCTGTTGTTGCTTCACGCTGGTGCATGTGTAAGTAACCCGTACTATCCTGCTGCTGGGATGGGATTTGATGGCTGCACGCAGGCCCTACCGACCAGTACAGTACAGTACTCGCTCGTCTCCTACGGCCTGGCCCGCAGCAACGGGTGGTTTCCCACTGCAGCAGTGTTGCCACTCTACTACAGTGGACAGTGGATTGGGTGGGGGTTGATCGATCTGCTGCGCAGCTGGCGCGGTGCGCATGTCCTGTGCGGTGGCAGACCTGCTGGCCTGCAGGTTGTAGCAGCGCCGTGTTTGATGCGTGCGCAGCAGCCACGGTGCACGCCGGCGACCTGCGTGGAGCCGATCATCACCCTTCACCAAAAGGGAGGGGCACCGAGAACCTAGGCCAGAGTGTGCGGCAGGGGCACTACCGGGAACCATTCATGCTGGCATACTCATACGAGCACGCTGCTCTGCGCCCTAGCAACGGGCAAGGATGGAGAGCGGATCGAGAGCATGGATGGCTTGGCCACTGGTGGCAAACAGTGAAAGTCGTGGCTCGTTGCATTGGGCAGGGCAGCAGCTGAGCCTGAATGAATGGCCACGGGACACGGCCTCCAGGGCATGGCATGGGCATGCTGTGCCGGCCGTACGGCTTCAACGCTCCTTGGGTAGTGGGTACCGGATTCTTTTGGACTACTACCACTTGCTAACAGATTTTCCTGTGAGAGCAATTAACTTGGAATCGGTATCTCATTGCACATTTGTCAAGCAATTTGAATTCTTTGGGAAAACAAAAACATAGACAACGACTCGGGCATAGATGTAGTATACTATCTGCCACCGAATTTTCTTGTCCACTGTTAATAACTCACCTCACGATCGATCCGCTGGTCAGTTGCAGTTGTTATTAACCAGCATTTCTCAAAAAATAAATGATCGAAGAGACGAGAGACCTGTACGCTAGCTACTGGCAACGACCGAACGACGAGTGGCCGACGGTTCAGTTCAGTCCACTTCGGGCACCGCCCTGTCCACCTGCAATCCTCATCCATCTATTCATCCATCCATCCATCCATCCCCGTCGTCTTCTGGCGGCATGGCCGATCATATTCATATCCAAGCGAGACAAGAGCACGTCACGGCCACGCCGTGCAATACAAAAGAGGGTGGCGCGCCGGCCGGACGCATGACGACGCCTCATCGACCACGCCGTCGGCGTCGTCTACCGGCCGATGACGACGCGCCGAACGAATAATCCTGGCCGACCCACCGAGTTGCATGCCCGCTGGTGGCGGTGGCGTGCCTCACCGTCCGCTTTGCTCGTGTCACGCTCGATGCACTGTCGCGACGTAGACCGCCTGACCTGCCGTCGTACATGTACAAGTTGGAGTCCGGGTATGTGACGACTCTGTCTGGCCCCACAGGCCAAGTCTATCGCTGGCGTTTCTGCTCAACGTCGAACGGCACGTACGGCGACCTCTCCTCGACCACACAGTCCGTAATGCTAGTATTCCTGGTACTATAAGCTTTGTGATTAACTTGTCACAATCGGTTTGACGTGCGCTTGCAGCGGAGTCCGTATACTGCTACTATTGAATTGATAATGGAGCTGCCAACAAGGTTGTGATAGACGAGAACGATGGATCGAGATGCAACGAACACGGACGAAACCGACACGGCAGCACGTACGGGATGGAATGAATGGATCGATCGGCGGACTTTTTTTTCCAGCGCCATGCCATGTGCGACGGGACCGGCTCCGACATGTCGGGGCGTGGCTCCCAACGCCGGCCGCGCCGTGCACGCAGCGACCCACGAACCAACCCCAACCCCAACCTTGGTGGTGTGCACGGTACTACGGAGGTGCTGTTCCTAGCTTGTTGGTTGGGTTGACAGCCGTGCGTGCGTGCCCAAGCAAAGCGGATCACATGCGTTCGGTCGGTTAGCAGTTGCGCTGACAGGCACGGCACAGGCGAACGGATCGGAAGGCGTGTCCGTGTCACGTCGTCAAAGCTAGTAAGCTACTGTACGTACAGCTGAACTCGATGCTCCACTGTGTAGTCGTCGTCGATTACATATACTAGGCGATGGTGTGCTTGGACGGACGGGTATCTATCTGCGTACCTGGACGCTGGACCTGTGGATGGGTTTGATGGATCATTGGCGACCGATGCCGATGCGCAGACAGGGATGGGATCGGCGAACAAGGCGTGATGGACACGACCGGCCGGGGAAACGCATCATCGTGTCGCGCTCGGTCGTCGCTACCGGCTGCCGCTGCCCGTCGCTGTACCACTCGCCTTTGTCCGTGTCCGGCACGTCCGTCCATCGTCCTCGTCCCGCGCGCGCTGCTAGTAGTAGTGCTAGCTGCGGCCGAGCCAATTAATAAGTTTGCGGATGGCAACAGGAGGTCTCCCTCAAAGCGTGACACGCGTGAATTATATGGCCATCCGTCCAGATGCAGGAATTTTCCGGAGTTGAAAAACAAAAACTATAGGACGACGGCGATAACCTGTGTCGTCGTCACCCGTCCATATGTTTCTGTTCACAAGTAAATGCGAGGAAAATACTCCGTAGAATTGTAGGGATGATAGCAGAGGAGGTGGCAAAGGAAGTATGCTCCACGCATATATGTTGGTTGGCAGAAACATTTCTGCACTGTGAATTGCTCTTCAAGCTATCCAGAAAATCGTAGGTTGAAGGACTAATGGTTGAAGAGAGAACCAAAGAGAGAACTAATGGCGATTACTCTTTGGTTTATTTGGTCAAAACGTAATAGCGTCAGAATAGAACAGAGGCGAAGGCCAGCTAAGATTTTAGCACGAGACATTGAACTCTTTGGCAATGAAAATATTCAGATATGTTACGATACGTCACCCACCAATGGATAGTATAAGAAGAAATGGACCAAGTCACCAGATAATGTCCTTAACCTGAATATTGACGGCTCCTTTAAACCAAATGAGAAAGCTGGAAGTCAGGGCTTCCAGATCCGAGATAGAGATGGTGATTTGATCATGTCGGGCAGAGGCAAAGTCGATAACCTACTTAGTGCCTTTCAATCTGAATTGATCGCTTGTCGGCGGTTATGACTTAGGAATTAACCACCTCATACTAGAAACTGATGGAGATGAGGCGGTGCTAGCTTTGAAATCATCGGCATATGATGAGTCAATCTTTGCTCATCTGATTGAGGAGATAAAATTTCAAGCTAGCTTAATTTTTTTGAGGAAAACAGGGGGGTCCCCTACTGTGATTTATTAAAACAAACAAAAGGTCTTACAAACCAAGGTTCAAGAAACATAAAAAGAACAAAAAAAATTAAAAAGATTACACAAGAAGGTCTATCCATTGGTCAAACAAAGCAGATCGAGGAGCAGCAGCCCTGAGCTTAGCCAAGGACAGTTCTTTTTGAAGACTTGCTTAACTGAATGCAGAGAAGGTGCAAGATGCCTGAAAATACTGTCATTTCTGGCCGACCAAATTGACCAAAACATTGCAATGATGATCTCCATGAAGATTGGACTAGGCATCGGGATTTGAAGGACGAGCGTGTTCGAATGTCCATTTGAATTGCATTTGCTAATCCCAAAAGATCCCAAGCAGACATAGCAAAGGGACAGTGGAGAAAGAGATGTTCAACAGTTTTGGAGAGTTAAGCTGGCATAACACACAACTGTAATCATCAAGGATCATATTTCTTCTTTGTAACAAGTCCCTTGTGCTTAACCTATCTCTTAGCACCAACCGGAAGAAAATTTTTCTTTTTTTGGTTGATGGGCATTTTTGCAAAGCCATTTGAAAATAGGGGAAACCTGGGTGACCCGAGAGTTGAGAGTAGGCCTTCTTTGAAGAGAAGGTAGAGGAACCCCAAATATATGTCCAAGTGTAAGAACCTTCCCGAGGTTGGAGATCATTTAAGAGGACAAGTGAGATTTTGAAGTTGACTGAAATCCTAGTGTCTTTGGAGTAGGAGAAAAGTTGACTTGAAAGATCCGGTTCAGCTAGGACCTGTTGAACTGAAATCCTAGTGTCTTTGGAGTAGGAGAAAAGTTGAGGCATATTTATACTCAGCAGCTGGTTATTCCAAACATCTGTCCAAAAGAAGCATGAGGCACCATCAACCATAACTGCACTAGCCATTCCTTTGTAAGTATCTAAGAATTTACAGATATCTCTCCACCAAAATGACAATTTTCTATTGTTTACAGATAAATGACCATTTTGATAATGGGTGTTCCAAATGAGTTGCACCCAAAGGACCGACTCTCTATTGAAGAATTTATGCAGATGCTTTAGGAGCAAGCTCTGGTTCTGGGTAGTCAAATTTATTGCCCCCAGACCACCATTGCTAGCTTAAATTTCCTTAGCCTTGTGTGCGTTTATGCTAACAGATTGTGTAATGTTACGCCTCATGAGCCGGGCTTGTAACTTGTAAGGGTTATCTATGTTCAGAAGAGGAGGGGATCATCACCGATTTCATGCCCGATGACGTAGCCGTGATTGTCGCTAACGATTCTGTTACCCAATGAGTAATGAGAAACCCATGTTTAAAAAAAACAATTAGCACGATCCGAACGGTTATTTTCAAGAAGCCGGCCAAAGAGCCCACATCTAGGAGACCCATCCGCTAGCCGGGCCGGCCAGAAGCTCTACAAGGCCGAAGCCCAAGAACGCCCGCACTTCCGCCGGCCCGAGTGGGTTTGCGACCTGTCTTTGTCCGTGCCGTGAATGAGTACAAGTAGAGGAGCACCGGGATGCCGCCGTCTTGATCTTGTCATCTATTATCTCTAGCTATTTTGAATCCTGTAATAGAACCGGCAATCCGCCATAGTAATACAATTAGCTCGGCGGCGACGCCGGGTCGAACTCTATCTCGTTCCGATTCCGAGCAAGAGCCCCGCTGGCCGCCGACAAGTGGTACCCGCCTCCCCGCCGATCCCTCCGCTGTTCGTGCCGGATTTTCCCTCCCTCCCATCCCCACTTCACGGTTCCGGCCCAGCGGGTGCCCATGGATCCGGTCGCGGCGTCAAGCGACCGACAACCTCATCAGCAGTTCGAGACCCTTCAAAGGCGGGATCGAAGTCGTCATCGCAACGCTTGGCGCGGGGAGTCGCCGTCTCGGAGGCCACCGGCTCGAGCGCGTCTCGGATCGGTCCGCCGCTACCGAGGCCTACGGCCGCTTCGACACCGAAATCGTCGCCACGCCGAGAACCCTCTCCGCGAGCCACTACTCCCCCGCTGTCGCCGCCGACAACCGGGGCGGCCCTTTCGAGATCCGCTCAACGACTTGGCCGCTCGTCCATGATGTCGAGCTCGGCGCCCATCGGCGGTTCAAGAGGCGCGATCTGTAGCGTGCCGCCCAGCGCTCAGTCCTCCACCGTAGCAAGTAGCTAGAGTCTGGCGACCCATGGTCGAGCCGTTGGCCGCCTTCGTCCGCTCGAGCTCGGCGCCCGCTTATTCGCTGCCCGGGGCGGATTCGCTCCCGGTATTGGATTGGTCGCCGGCCACGCGTCGCGAGGGCAACGACCGACCGGGCCATGGGCCCGCGGCGTCGAAACGACTACACGGGCGACGGGGCATGGTTCCTTCGCGGCCATGGCCCCGTTCGGCCAATGGTACGTTCCACCCGCCTCCCACCCATCTTCCTTCTTCGGCGGGTCACTCCCCGCTCCCCGTTCTACCAATTTCACCACGATCCACCTAATCCACCATATCCGCCCCTAATCCACCGTATCCACCACCAATTCCACCGGAGAATCTGCACTCCACCCTACCATCCGCCCCCAAATCCACCACCTCCATATCCACCACCTGCTTCAAACCAATTCCACCATGCCTCCAACCTCAATTTCTCCCAATTTTACCATCCTACTCTGTGTTACCCTCCACCCACCCTCACGGATCCCCTCACCATACCTCCAATTCCCACCTCGGCCGCCTACCCAAACCGTTGTTTCCCCAATTCGATGGTGATAACCCTCGCCTATGGATCACTCATGCCCGGTCCCATTTCGAGATGTATTACATTGCATCCATCGGTCCGGTGCGTATTGCTACCCACCACTTCACTAGCGGGCTGCCGTTGGTTACGATCTGCATTGGCGTCGCCGAGAACATTTCTGGGATGCCTTCACACAAATGGTCGAGATCGTTTCGGTCGTGATCAACACGAGCCGTTGATCCGACAACAACTCCACATATCACATACTTCCACCGTTACCGATTACATCGGCGCTACACCGATTTGGTGGAACGGTTAGCTTTACAATCCCAATCGACACATTAGCTATCGTGGCCCGGTTCATTGACGGTCTCCGTCCGGACATTCGTCCCGCTCTTCTTCTCGCTGGCGTCCTTTGGATTTGGATACTGCCTGCACTCTTGCATTGATACGGGGAAGAGGCCCCGGAGTATGGAGCACGCCGTGAGTACAAGACATCGGATGGTTCCCATTTCGCCAGGACGGCGACGGTCAAGGGTGCTCTTCCACCGCCCCCTCCACCACCTCGGGCACCCAATAGACCTGCTGATGGTCGAGTTCCTGGTGCCGAGAAGAAGTCGCTCGACGAGAAGCTTGCAGCCCTCCGCGCATCCCGTCGTGCTCGGGGGCGCCGTGCGCCAGCGGGGCGGAAGTGGGCGCATGCGGTCACCGGTGTGCCCCTGTTCCTCGGTGTTCACCGCTGCGGGGAAGTGTGGGAAATCTGGCCGGGGATGACTCCTATGAGGAAGGTGAGACATCGACCCGCACATCTTGTTCGCCGCCGAGGTCGGGCCGATGTTGTCATCACGTTGTCATGATTCTTTTTCGCTATACGCATCTATGCGCTTGATTGGGTCAAGATGTCGGCAAGCGAGTTTCCATTTTGATTGATTCCGGCAGTACACATTCTTTCATCGCCAGCACGCTTGCTCGGGATATTGGGCGCTCAACCCTTGTTACATCCTATGTCCTGCTCGGCGCGGATGGTACTATTCTAACCTCAGGATTCCGAAGTTCCCCGATGTTGAGTGGTCAAGGCGGGATGTTTCATTCCATTCCTCATTGCGTATCATTCGGTTGGGCTCCTATGACCTCATCATTGGTATGGATTGGCTTGAGGCTTTCTCCTATGAAGGTTCACCGGCATGACAAATGGATGTGTATTCCTTATGGTGACCGTAATGTCTTTCGTTGCAAAGGTCATTCAGATCATTCTTTGCCGCAGATTAGTTTGTGCGTTGTCTCGCTTATCTGCGAGCAGGATAGTGACTCCATTCCTTCGGATGTCCCTCCGCCTATCGAGAGAGTTGTTAGATGAGTACAAAGGCTCTCTTTGCGTCACCATCCGAAGTTGCCACCTCGGCGTGCCCGTGACCACACCATTCCTCCGTACTGAGCATCACCGTTGCGATTCGACAAGGGTATAATCCAAAACTCAAAGACGAAATAGAGCGGCGGGTTTTCGAACCGTTGGATTCTCGCTTTATCGGACCAAGTGTCGAGTGCTTATTCTTCTCCTGTGCTGCTTGTTCATAAAAAGGATGGCAGTTGGCGCATGTGCGTTGATTACAGAATGCTAAATGCACTTACAGTCAAAGCCAAATTTCCCATTCCTGTGGTAGACGAGTTGTTGGATGAATTGTCTGGTGCCCGATATTTCTCTTGTGCGGACTTACGTCTTTGGTTTCAATCAAATCAGATTGGCCGAGGGTGAGGAATACAAAACCGCTTTTCAAACATTTGGGGCGGTTCGAATACAACGTCATGTCGTTTGGTCTTACCGGGTGCTCCCAACACTTTTCGACCGCCATGAATGGAACTCTCAAAACAGGTTCGCCAATTTGCCATCGTCTTCTTCGATGATATACTTGTATCTGATCCGCACTTGGCCTCTCATATTGAGCACCTGAAACAAGTATTTCAGTTGTTAGCTGCTGATCAGTGGCATTTGAAGCTCAGCAAATGTCGTTTTGCACAGCAAACTATCTCTTACCTCGGCCATGTCATCAGTGCTGAAGGGGTGTCTACAGATCAAGCAAAGTGGCCGATGTCCAACGCCGGCCTGTTCCTCAGGATGTCAAGGAACTTCGTAGCTTTCTGGGGCTATCAGGGTACTACCGCAAGTTTGTTCCTAACTATGCCGTCATTGCGGCTGCACCTTACCGACCTCCTCAAAAAAGGCACTATGTTCATCTCGACACCGGCTCATTCGCAGCCTTCAATGCTCTCAAGGCCTCCTTGGTCTCGGCCCATCATCGCTCTTCTCGTTTTCAGGGCCTAGCCCTTTTCGGATCCGCACGGATGCATGTGATTTCGGTGTTGGAGCCGTGCTCTTGCGGACGGCCACCCATTGGCATTCGTAAAAAGCATTGGGCCCCGTTCTCGCGGCCTCTCAACATATGAGAAAGAATATCTCGCCATTCTCATGGCAAAGGGAACAATGGCGTTCTTATGCGCAAAGATGCCCCATTCACAATTTACACCGATCGCCGCAGCTTGATGCATATTACGCATCAGCGGTTGCACAACCGATTGGCGTAAGAAAATGCTTACCAAGTTGTTGGGGTCTGCGCTCAAAGGGTCTATAAACCTCGGCTTGCTCCACGGCCGATGCTCGTCACGCCACCCTTCACCTTCGCCACTCTCAATGTCAGACGATGGTGCCCGATTGGCTTCATGCAAGAGTGTCCTGATATCATGATGATCCTTTTGCAACTCAAATGCTCGGTGAACTTTCTCTTAATCCTCAAGGCCATCCTCCATATACTCATCTCGGGCGCCATCGCACAAGGGCCGATTTGGCTAGGGAACAACATACCAGTCCAGACTCCAAGTCATGACAGCCTTGCACGTTACAGTTGCATTAGGTGGCCACTCCGGCTTCCCGCCATTTACAAGAAGCTTAAGCACTTGTTCTCTTGGCCGTGGCATGAAGAATTCTCGGCAAAGACTTTGTGGTTTCCTGCTCCACCCAATGCGCAAGCTAAATCGATCATGCCAAGTATCCCGATTGTCGTTACCTCTTCCAGTTCCGGACGAAGCCGGCAACTTATCACCATGGACTTCATCGATGGTCTTCCCCCGTCAATACGGCAATGCCAATCTGTATTATGGTGGTGGTTGATAAATTCATTAAATATGCACATTTTATACCCCCCGCGACATCCTTTCACAAATGCAATGGTGGCTCACTCATTCACGGACATCGTGATACAGGGCCGCATGGCCTCCCGTAAATCGGGATCCAATTTTACAAGTAACTTCGGAGCGAATTCTTCAAGCCGGCCAAGGTGGAACTTGACTTGTCTTCAGCTTACCATCCACGTCCGGACGGGCAAACCGAAGGGTCAACCTGCCTTGAGACTTATCTCCATTTGCTTCCGTCCATTGCTGTCCAAAACATGGGTCAAATGGATTTCTCTTGCTGAATTTTTGGTACAATACCGGTGAGCACTCATCTCTTGGTCGATCCCCTTTGAGGTCTTGTTTGGCCGTCGCCCCGCCACTTTGGAATTCTTCGATACTACTCCCTGCATTTTGATGTGACATCCAAGATTGAGGAGCGGAACACGATGTTGGCCGCCATAAAGCAACATTTGCCGCGTGCCCAAGAACGCATGAAGACACATCGCCGACAAGCGCCGCTCGAAAGATCATTTTCCGTCGGTGATTTTGTTTTTCTCGGGTTGCAGCCCTACGTTCGCGCCCCTCGGCTCAAGGCGCCCACAACAAGCTTTGCTTCAAATATTTTGGGCGTACTGCATCGCCGAGAAGATCAATTTGATTGGCATACAAGCTCAAGCTTCCGGTGGGGAGTTCGATTTTGCACATCCTATCTTCCGCGTATCCTTACTCAGCCGGGGCGAATCTTTGCTGTCCCCGAGGGAGTTCGAGCAAAGCTTCTGGGACGTGGGACGACAACCTTGAGTTTCTCGTCGCGATCCCGCGTGACGGGGCATCCATCACCAAGGTGCTCGTGCTATTCCCCGGTGCTTATACATTGGTCGCATGGACTCCAGCCTCGCGCTACGGGAGGATGAGATCGCTTTTGCGCCGGCTTTTTCCGGCTGCTCCCGCATGGGGACACGCCGGGTCTCAAGGGGGGGAGGGGATGTCAGCAGCCCACATCCGGAGAGACCCATCCGCAGCGGGCCGGCCCAGAAGCTCTACAAGGCCGGCCCAAGAACGTTCGCACTTCTAGCCCAGAGTGGGTTTGCAGCCTCTGTGCTGTCCGTGCCGTGAATGAGTACAAGTAGAGGAGCACCAGGATGCCGTCTTGATCTTGTCATCTATTATCTCTAGCTATTTTGAATCCTGTAATAGAACTGGCAATCTGCCATAGTAATACAATTAGCTCCGGCGATCGCCGTCGAACTCTATCTGGTTCCGATTCCGAGCAGTAGCCCCGTCGGCTGCTGACAGAAGCTGTGTCCACATGCGGCGTGTGCCGATCATTTACGGCCTGGCCTGGCCATCCTTTCCTCCCTTTTCTTTTGTTTCCTTTTCTCAAGCATATCCAGCCAACTTTTTGGTGAGGCCAGGCCAAGCCAGGCCCCGGCCCCGGCCCGCGATAAAAGACGGAGCAGGCACAAATTCCCGAAAGCCACAGCACACGCATGACGCATCTCGCATCGCCATCTTCCTTTTTCTTTCCGTCCCCGTCCGTCTTTTTGCTATCCATCACGACGGGACGAAAAAGAAAAGAATAGGAAATGAAAGAATTGCCCGGACATGCATGGGGACCGACGCAGACCCTGAGGAAAGGAAAACGTAGCCTAGGAATAGGATCATCTATCATCAGCTAGACGTGCGTGGCCCACGCACCGCACGGGCCAATTGTCACTGATTGGTTTCTGTACGTGTGGCCTCGGCGTGGCCGTGGGTGTGAACGTGCGTGATGCCGTCGTGTGTGTGTGTGTGCATCGTGTCGTGGTCGCGGCTGTAGTTTTCTTGCTCGGTGACGACCGGCCGCCCGGCCGGCGAGAGAGACGGACGAGCGAGCTCGTGAATCGTGATAACTACTAGTATCACCCAGTAAGTGCCGTGAACAATATATCTTCTTCATCGTGCGACCCGCGGGTCCAAATGCCCGATGACGATGAGCCAGCTGCTGCGGTCCAGTTACGATGATGGCGGGCTGCTTGGCGCGACGTACGCGTCCGGACGGCCGGCTATTATAATCGCGTAGCGTCGTACTCCGTACTACGAGTACGTAGGATGATCGATCTGCACGTGGATGGTCCTCGGTTACTACATTCTATATACTCCTACATCCACATCCACATCCACAGTGGATGAATCCGCAGCAACCTCCACACAGTGCATCCACATGGCATCTGGTGTGTCTCATTTGCCAGACCCGGAGACGCCTCACCAACCGTACGAGGCCTTGCTTGCATTGGTTCGTTGCGCTCATGATGAAGCTAGTGCTAGAAGCTTGGCATAATATCGATCGATCCGCTCTCTCCCTGGGTAATGTTAATGACGCCAGATCGGCAGCCGCAGATGGAGCAGCAGCTAGCCCCGCTGATGCCGCGCCCGCGCGCCGCTGACACATGGTGGGTCTCCTGCCTCCATCCGGGCAGGTGCCGACTAGCAGGTTTACCGGCCGACCACGCATCAAGATTCACGAGCGAATCGCGGCGCAGCGTAGTGCGCAGGTCATCGGTTCACAGCAGGCACAGGCAGTCAGGCTCTGAGGCACAGCACGGTGACCACGAACCACTGTGCTCCCTCGTGAGTTTATTAGCCCGGTCCAAAGAGGATCGGAGCTGACTGTTTCGACTGTTCCGTCGTCGGCGGTTCTCTGCATCGTCCGCACCTGCCTGGAGCTGCTCCGACCTCCATGTGCACGCCAGCCACAATGCTACGGCACAGTCCTCTTGTGCATATCCATCGAAGCGACCGGCCCAGACGTGTCGTGTCGCCACTCCTCTCTTTATTGTGTACTACGTGCCGATCGATCGATCTGGTCCGGCCGGTCTCATCAGGAGCAGTAGTTTCTCACTACTACTATTTTCTTCTTTCCCTGTCGAGCTCATGCACATGCATGTCGGCTACAGACGAAACTGTTTGAGAGTCGAGACGTACGGGACGTGAGCACACCCTCAGACCGTCGACCGGAACTGCTTTTATTAATTCGTTCGTCAACTTTGTACTACGTGATGATCTACTAATGAGGCGTACAGTACGCACGGTTTTAGATCGGCGTACGACGACGTACCGCTACCGCTACCTACTACCACTACGTACGCTGCGAGCCATTCTTAATCCCTAGCATGGTCAATATGCAGGTTTTTTAACTGCAAAGGTCAACTCACACATAAGATGGCCACTTGATCATAGACACTGATCAATTATGGAAATCTGGTGGATATATGAGCCATGCCATCAAAATCGAGTCATATTCCAACTCGGCGTGTACCTTTACCAACTCTACTCTACTCTACGGTGCCATGCCTATCAATTTTCTGAATCAGCAGGTGTACTCCTTTGGAGATGTGCCGGTAGATCAATTATCGAGTGCACGGCAGCGCATTCAGTTGGAGCATGCCCGTACTAGCTACGTGCCAAGGCTGTGTATGTAGGTGGGGCTTTGCCTGTGGATCCATTTCCACAATTATGGTTGTGCACCCGTTCAATTTCTCAACCGGTTCAGACGACATGTGACATAGCGACAGCAACAGCAACTTCAGCCTGTCTGGACCATATGTAACGTCACACTTTTTATTTAATGATGAGGTCAATTACCATCAAAACAACAGGGATAACAAAGAAAGTCTAGTTTGTTGTTTCCATGAAACCTGCCGGCCATGGTACTAAAAAATGATCCATGAACAACTCATTTACATGACAGTATTTTATGTAAGTTGTAATTAGATACATATATTTATTTATACATTTTGAATGATATGGTACTACTACACATACAATTGATAGAAATTTCAACATTTTGATTAGCCATGACTAATCAAAATGGCTAAATAGTGGTTGAATACGCCATCGGATACGGATACGCCACCCCCTTTGCAAGTATCATTTGAGCTCAGAGTTCTTAGCCCATCCAAGATTAAATGACCATGTTTAACATGCCATTATAGTAATTAAAAATATAGTATAGGACTCGACATTTTTACTATTACTGATCTTAAAAAAAGAGAGGTTTGAATAATAGGTAAAATACACTAAAAAGTTTTAGCCTAACATGTTGATAAAATATGTAGCACCTAATGATAAAAATTTAGAATCATGATGCCACATAGGGCGCATGCAAGAGCAACCATAACTTAAGATAAGGTTTCAACTAATTAGGTGCATATGTAAAACCCAAATAGTACTAAGTCCATCACAACTTGATAGTGATTAAAGCGATAGAACATAAAAAAAATGATGGTGCGATACAACCGGTATCTAGACTACCGTATTTGCTGGCTACCGACTCAGATCGAAGAAGACCCCGACGACCGCAAAGCAGCCTTATTCAAGGAAGGATAGCTCAATGTCACACCAAGACTCGACTAGTGCACAATTGCTTAGCTTGTAGGGCAAATTGATCTCGGATATTAATAGGAAGCAATACCCCCTGTTGTAATCATCGAATCTCTCATATGCATAGCTACATTGTAAACAACAATCTTGCCAAATACAAGAATACAAGAATAGCGAAAGTGGACGCTAAAGACTTTTACTCGCTTCCTAAGGGCCCAAACCATTATAACCGGTGTCCCGACTGTGATTGTTCTTGCATCAACGGATTTAGCCAAGAATCAACTATTATGCCGGGTAAAACCACCGACAATAATCACTTTTGTTTAGTTGTAGATACTAAATATAAATTTTAATACTTAGTTTTCTAGCTAGGATTGTAGCCTTGAAACTTGTTGATGGACTAAATCTCACTCCCAATGCTAGTGTACTACATTTCAAATTCTTAAAAGCATTATATACTGTGGACGTAACCTCCTAATTATTGGGCCCACTGCACTGCTTTTGTCCCAAAGACCTCACGACCGTGTGCAGATGCACCCAATAACTTAAGAAGCCTGTCGGGTGTCACCGAAACCCCGACACACCACTCATACCGGGATCAACAAAGGAGTAGCTACAACATTACCACATTTGTTACAAAAAATATAGATCGAAAGTGCGTAAGAATAATAATATTAATTTTACAAAAGTATGAGTAAGTTACTTTTGAGCAAACTTAACTTAATTTGCGGGAAGATGAGTAGAACTAGAAGACAACCGGATCATGCCGAGCCCACCGACATAACCTTGGTTAACGCGCACGAGTCAAGACTCCGCAACAAGGGTTAACAAACCCCGAGTACACAATGTACTCCCGCAAGACTTATCCGACAAAAGAAAAGACTCCAAGGATATGTGGCTTAAGGGAAGTAGAGCTAGAAAAGGAGAGTTTGCGTAAAAGCTTACTACAAGTGGATCCTTACTTTCAATATTTTTAGCATCAATTTTGTTGAAGCATAATTAAGCTAGATTTGCACCTGTTCTAGCTCAAACACTTTTAAGCAACACAACTCAACTTAACTCTGCATCTCTTTTCCTTTCATAACCATGAGTAACCTTGTTTCTTCAATTACTACGATGAATGGACGTAAGAACGGGTCTCCATAACCGAGAAGCAACGGCGATCCGCGAATCGATTCAAAACCCAAAGGGGATCCCTAACCACACGACATATGTAGCACTTAAGCTTGCATATATCAACCTTCTTTCAGATTTGTCCAAAACGGGAACGAGGCCTGCGCCACCCGGAGAGTACAAGACTCCACCTCCCTACCCCCGATCCCCTAATGACAATGACGGTTTACCCGATGAGGGTGGGTACACGCTACTCCCGCCATCTCTCCACTCCCAAGGCGTGGTTGCCATTCCCGATTTGGCTCCACCGAGATCCGGCTTTAGGGAGTATGTGGCTAGTTAGGGTCGCCCGACTGGGGTGACAACCAGTAGCCGCCGTGCCTTTGCCGAAGGCCTCAGCGTACTTGCGCTCAAAAGTCCCGAACTTAACAATCCAAACAACGGACGGTCCTTATCGACCAACACGGGACAAGCACGGCTAGGTATCCCGCCGGCTTTCAACCTACGTCCCGTCCCGATCTCAATTTCATCACTACCATATTTATTCTCATGAACCACCATCGTGGTGTTTTCTTTTCCATAGCCCGGAGGAACAAAGATAAAACCTATATCTCGCGAACGATGAAGCCATCATTCGACTTCTACCGAAGTCTAGGCATTACTAAGCATAAGAGATCGAAGACCTACACATACTAGTGGGATAACATCCGAGTAATCGAGATCAAGGTAATCATGCAACAACGGTATCAACCAACTCCTACTAACTTAATGCACATTACACTAGACTTAAGGTGAATAAAACATTTATAAAATAGAGAAGGGTTTATGCTCGGGGCTTGCCTCGTTTTGCGAGGGGAAAGTCGATTCCACAAGCCGGATCTCCGAAGTCACACTTGACACCAACACATCGGGTGTATGCACCTTCTCCAAAAGTTTGGTCATCGTGAAAACCACATCACTCTCGTTTACACTACACGTAGATGATGCATGACTTAGCATGATGGAATGGTAAACATGATGCTTGATGGATGCATGAAATGATAAACAATTGAGTACAACTTTCCTTCACGATAAAGTTGTAACCCAACAAAACCAACTTGTTGAACTACTCTTCTACAAGATATCATCACCATTGCCTAAGGAGTTCTCAAGGACCACTTGATTATGATATGATCCAAGTTTCACAAAACAACCCAAAAGTCACTTTTAAAAACCTAAATTACTTGACACTAAACAACCTATAACTCACATAAAATAATAGAGCTCAATATAGAAAATAATTTAAACATTTCAAAACGACTCCAAACTTTTTATACAGGTAGGTCACATCATAAAACAGTACCAAATAAATTTTCATGATTTTTGAATAAATATTTTATTTTCTAAAAATCATAGAAGATGCATTTTTCAATTAAATATTGTATTTTTAAATCATGCAAGAACTACTCAAAATCAAAGTTTCAAATTTTTCATGGATTCATATACTCATAAGAAGCTTCTACAAAAATTTTCAGAATTTTTAAAGCTAAACTTGATTTTATATGAAATTCACAAGAATCAGCACTATTCAAACAAATACTAATTGATAAAACATTGAATAAAAGAAAAAGGCACACGGGCTGAAATCAGCCCAGCACTGTGCGGCCCATACTGTTCAAAAGGCCCAGCATCATTTTACCACATGCCGAACTATTTTTATTTTGGCCCAAGATTTGATTCGCCCAACACTATTCCTCTTGGGCGGCCCATACGCCACAAATGTTGGCCGCTATCGGCCTTGCCATCGTGGCCTTGCCACGGGCATGGTCATGGTCACCGGCGGTGGGCGAAGGCTGGCTGCTTCCGGCGTGACGGCGGTGGTGAGGCGGTAAAGGGAAAAGAAGAAGGGCAAGGAGGGGCAAAGTGGCTCACCGTGAGACACGGTGCGACGATGGATTGGACCCGGAGGGTGGGCGGGAGGGGGTTCGACGACGGTGATGGCGGGGGCGGCGGCGATCGGGCACGGTGGCACGACGGGCGTTCGACGGCTACAAGCTTCAACCGGGTAAACGGGAGGTCGATCACAACCACATCATCAAGACGCTTCAAAATGGCAAGCCGTTAGCCAAGAAGCTCACCGGTGAAGGATGTTCGACGGGCGGCGTCTCACGGCGGGCAAAGAAGACGACGGGCGCCGAGGAAGAAAGGCTCGTGACGCTGGCTAGAAGGAGAAAGGGGGCTGGGGTCGGAAGAAGCGTGAAGGAGGAAACGGAGGTGATGTTGAAGTGAAACGGCGAGCGGTGGAGCAGCGGCGTATCACGGCGGCGAAAAGGTCGCCGGGCGGCTAGGTTTTCGGAAAACGGAAGAAACGCATTTAATGGCCGAGTGATATAAGGAATAGAGGGCATGGACAGGTGGAGGAAGGGGTTCGCGAACACGGCCCAGCTGCGCACGACCGCGCTCCGCTGGAACCAGCGAGAACGGCCACGGCGGCCGCCGGCGACAATCTTGCGTCGGGCAAGGACGGCACCCATGCCTTGTTAATCGAAAGCATTTTTTTCCCAAACTTGCTGAATTTTGTCAAATTCTCCCAAAAATTGAACTGAACTCGAAAAACTCCAAAAGTGACTTAGGCTAATTTTTTCAAGATCTATAATTTTCACAACTGGAAGATTTTCAAATTCGGCTTCTAAATAGGACTTTTGAAATACAGTTCAAAATTTTGAAATTTGAATTCAAAATTACTTTTAAAATCATGTAACAACTTGAAAAACTTTGTATATGACTTTTGTTCATCTCAACAAGATCTACAAACTCACTTTTTGAAAGTTTTTGCAAATTTTGCTTAGATTTTGAAATATGATTTTTTTTAAATCAAAGGGGACAAAACCCTAATTTTGGTATTTTCAAAATTACTCTAAATTTTTGAACTAAACTTTGAAAACTCAAAATACCAACTTTGTTCAACTTTGAAAACTCTACAAATTTGTTTTTTAATAACCATACCCAAATTCTTTTATAATTTTTGAATAAAAGAAAAGGGGATAAAAGAAAGAATGGAATTTAGAGTTTTCGGAGTTCAATTCAAACTTTGAATTTGATTCAAATTTCAGAAACCCAATCTATACTATCCAACCCTCATCCACAACACACTTAGGATCAAAAAACATAAAATAAACCTAATTTTATTCAATCCATGACTTAATCGGTAAGTAACACCTGGGGTGTTACATATACCTAGTTTCAACTTCATAAAATTTCTCATATCTCTCCAATATTAATTTGTTTGCCATGAGACAAAATATATTTTTTTTGACGGCATGGCATCCTTTTTAGTGGGAATGAAACCTACATTGGGATTGTATATATAGCTTGTTCAATACCCCCATTGTTTTAAAAAAAATCTCTATTGCTTCTATGTGAGTCTAAAATCGCAGGAGGCCAAATTGCTTTTCCCTCATTGTTGTGCTAGAATCCACATGTCGTTGTTTGTAATGCATGATGAAGCTCAGCTACGGTCATAGTTGACACACTTTGGGGATCTTCTCAGACTTACTAGACCGGTATAAAAGTTAAAGGACAATCTCAATGCGTAGTTTTATTTTGATCTTTTCACGTAGTACATATCATCTAGAGTTTTTTTTTTTTTGTAATGATGAATGAAACAACCTCCTCCATTGTATATTTATAGAATTGTTGTTTCATAGGCTAGCTATCACACTCAATGTGTGAAGTCTTATAAGAGGATTGTCGATCAACGACATGAATTTTTTTGTCCCTCAACTCATATTTGGAAAGAGTGTACAACTAATTTCATCTAGACGAGACTTCTCGAACTTCTTGTACGTAACTTTAGAGTCATGTATGTCAAACTTGCTTAGGTCACACTTTGATTCAATGAGAATGAAGCATAGATGTAGGGTGGGGGTTGCATTGTTTTAGGGGGGAAAATAGGGTCTCTCACTCCAAAGATTCTAACCTTCTAGTACATCCATTCTTGTTGTATATAGGTTTCACGTTTGGCTCTTTTTTCTCCGACTCCAACAAACGCCCGAATTTCAACTTTGGTATGGGAAAAACGAAATAGAGCTCGCCATTACGCACCTTGGGCAAGGCGTAGCTGGGAGGGGGGCCATGCCCCCCCCAAGGTTTTTCAAGCAAATTTTTACTAGTATAAGTCCATGATTTTTATTTATTACATCTTAATATAAACAAAAATAAGTTCTTCTAGATAATTAACATTGATGTATGTGTAGTAATTTTTACTAGTATAATTCCTTCTAGCTAATTAAATCATACAAAACACAATTAAATAATATTATGAAGCATATTAGAAGGACCGAAACATAGACATCAAAGTTTATAAAATCATCTCAGATGCCTTACGCTAAGGTATTATTGTCTACCACGAAAAAATAGTGTCTTTGCTCCAAGAGTGTATATAAAAAATGCGAAGTAGTGTCAAGTCGATAAATTAATAGTCAGCATATGAAATATCTAAGGCGAACTCGATGTGCTCATTTTTTACAAGTTAGATTTGCTCCCCCCTCCCCCCTCTCATGAATAATCCTGGCTCCGCCACTGACCTTGGGTTGCTCTAACATCAACAAGACTAGTTAGAGCGGCTTCAATCACCATGTAGATGAAGGAAGACGAAGTAAATAGAATACATAAGGGATTAGAGGTTCAGGAGACAAAAAAAAAGGATAAATTTTTTGAGTTTGATTGATTGGATACCATCAACCAGTCATTGACCTTTATATTAATATTTATAGGATGGGATTATGCGGAGGGATGATTGATGTTCTACTTGTGAGTGATGCTCCATTAGCGTGGCTCCACTGCTATGGCCGAATAGCATCCGCGAGAGAGAAAAAAGGAGTGCGAGAATCAACCAACACATCCTGCAAGATCTATCCGACTTATCTTTTGTTCAATCAAATCCAAATGTCCAGATGCATGCGTTCGATATACTATTCTTGGCCCCATGCGTATGTGTGTTCTGCGCCAAAGGAGCGGCACTCCTCGGTCCTGATCACTAGTGGTAACTCATTAGTTGGTGCCCCCCATGCATGTCGCCTAGTCTCCAGCGCACTCGCTCTCACTCAAATCTGTCACTGCAGCGCCAACTTGCATGCATGCACCCGATCGATCCCGGCCAAGAACCAGACGGATCATGCATGTGGATGTGTTGTTCCAGCCACTCCACTAGCAGCTGCAACTGCAACGACGCTACCCGTTGCTACTCCGTACAATACAACACGGTGTGAAGCCGAAGGAAACACAATTATTTGTCGGTTGTCGCACATGCGCATGCATTCATGCCTTTCTTGCCATTCCCAAAGATAAGATACAGCTGAGGCTAATCGTAAAGTACTGTACTGGCTGCTACTATACTAAACTAATATTAGTAAACTGGACTACAGTATATTTTTATGAGAGCTGCCTCATAAGCTGTAGTATATTCCTAGCCTGGTTGTGGGTGTCCTCATCGAGACGACGAGGGCACAGTTCAATGAATCATGCCATGCGTTGTGCACTGGTACCGGCACATGTAAGTAACCGGAAGGAGCTGAGCGACACTAATTATAGTACTGTATGTACAAATTAACTTATAATTTGATTGAAATTTGTACAAAAAAACACATCAATATGTATAACACAAAATTAACTAATATTATTAGATGCATCATGAAATATATGATTTCGTGCACACAATGCAATATTGTTTTATGTAAAGTTAATTTAACTTAAAAATATTTAACTTAGAACAATTCCTAATATATATATTTTTAAGGGAATGACAAATAGTTAGGCTCAGCTAGTCAGCTTGATATAATGGTGACAGAGCAAGGTGTGGTGTCAGTTGTGCACTTGACTCCAAAACACATGCCTGCACGCCACTTAGCACACGACGAAGCAGAGAGAGGCCTTTACGGGACCGGCACCACTCATCACAATACTATAATTCGCGTGATCGATGCGGAATAGTATAAGATTTGCGCGTATCTGAATTATTTTATCCATCTTTCTGCGCTGGCGTCTGGTCTTGGGCCACGGCCGCCACGCTCACTGGATCGACTAAAAATCTTTGAAAACGAAGTTGATGATGATGGCACTGGCAGCAACCGGGCCGAGGTGTGCACAATGCAAAAACAAATCCAGAATAATCCCCAGCTTGCATTGCCTTGTTTCCTAGCTACTAGAATCTATATATATACACAATAGTATATGTATTATGCGTTGGATTGGACTGGCAACTGCACGGAGTTGCTGTGGTGTGGAATATCTAGGCAAAGGATGATTAAATATTGAAACTGATTTGTCTCGCTCAGATGTAGTAAGCCACATGCTTTCCAGGCTAACCTACGCTAGTGCGATGAAATGACAAACGGACGTGGCACTGGCAGTGCCGGCGGGGTTTGGTTGACCCAATGAAAGGTTGGACTTTGGTGCAAATGGAATGCACATCTCAAGGCACAAAGGCACACCGGCCAAGTTTTTTCCCTTGGATTCCAAGAGAACGAAGAATACAAGTTTATACTTAATTGTGGAGTCCAAGCTATAGCTATAGGTGCAGCCGTGCAGGGTGATTCCGTTCATTTCCCTTGGTTCCAAGCACGCATCTCAACTAGTCACGGCCCACCCAACTAGCCGTGTGCCGGACGGCCGGGACCATATCGATATAGTACCTCACACACGCTGTCGACAAGTTTGCACACAACAGGACACAGGAGACGACGATTTATTACTCCACTAGCTGGGTACGTGGGCCGTGTGCGTGCATGGCCGCAGCGACATCTCTACAGTGTCCCTACACACGAGAAGGTGATTGATCGTCGGATGCGTACAGTTGTTTCTTGTTTGCTCACTGTGTAGGCTAGCGACGCAACGACATCTTAGCCGGTTCATATCTATGTGGAGGGAGAGAAGTGAAAGAGAGAAGAAAACAGGCGTCTCATGACACGCCTCATTGCGGTCGTCTCACGACACGCCGGCTGCGTCGGGCGACTCACGCCATGCACTTGCTGCAATTGGCTCCGCGATGCATTTACGCCTTTAAATAGTAGCGGGCTCCACCACCATCGCCAGGCGTTGTCGGTTGGCAAATCGGAAAGTAGCCCATGAAACTATTAAACCTGCCTAACACAGTGTATTGCTGCTCCTGAAATGCCGGGGCAATTAAGCACAGGCACGTACTACAGTGACCTATCAATAAACCATTGCAGTACACTCGCTATCAAGGCGGCATGTGCTCGATTGTAGCGTGTGCCTGCCTTTATAGTCCTTGTCCCGTGAAACAATCGGTGTGCATGCATGGTACCTAGTACGCTGCCCCCTAGCTAATTGTAACGTTATCATGTCAGCCTCCAAGCTAGATATAGAGATCTAAGGACTAGCTAAAAGCGCAGCCTCTCCTCGACAGCCTCACCACCTGATTGACTCGTAAACTATGGATTCACTTGCTGCGATAGCTACATTCATCAACAGCATGCAGGCTAGCTAGTAGGTCTCAAAAATTAAGCAACGTACTAGCTGATAAATCATTTATGGCTTGCCGATTTTTTTTTATTTTAACGAGGGGACAAAAAGTGCACACCTGATCCATTGCCCACAGATGCCAGGACAAGCCCGGTGGGTGAACAAGGGCACAAGGCCCAGAGTACAACATCTAGCAGCGGCCATCGACCACCACTAGCTAAAGAGTTACATGAGGGGGGAAAGGAAAGAAGATTACATCAAACGAAAAATACAGCAAAAGCATAGAGTGTTACATCAACAGAGGGAGGAAGAGAATACAACATCACAGAACATAAACGACTACACAAACAACAGCAAGGTTACTCTAGACCAAGCCGAGTCGCCAACCTAACGCCGATTCGCGCCACCTCTGAACAAAGATACTCGCGGGCCGTTTCAGAGCCCTTGTACCCTGCACCACCTCCTACGAAGCTACTCCGCCTCCGCCGGCCCCCCGAGGTACAAAAAAAAAGAGGGGCCAACAATGGAATGGGGACTAGGAGAGGCGATTTAACACGTGCAGCCGTGGATCGCCGCGAACACGACGACCTCCCTTCAAGTTGATGGGGACATCTTCCAAAGACATCCGAGCCCACATACCACCATCCGACGCCGCCCACGGGAGGAAACCTTAGAGGGGAATGGCTTACGGCGTGGAAACACCACCGACATTTGATTTTTCGTGCACCATCAAGGAGAGCGCCGACGGAGCGAGACGCCGAGAGGAGGACACTCATGAGCGTCGAGTAATGACCAACAACCAAGGTCGGATCTCACCCAAACACACCGGGAAGCAGAAGGAAGGAATGGAGAGGATAGAGAACTCAAGGAGGCGACAAGGACAAAGGAGACCATCGGGAGAGACGCCTTCAACAAGGAGCGCCACCGTCTTAGGCCCGCATAAGGGGTGGGGATGCAACATTGTCGGCAGGTAGCAAGAGCGAGAATCTTCAACGACGCCTCAAAGGAGGGGCATGACGTTGGGTGCGCCATCGCCGCCGGACCGATCCAAACCGGATAAGGCTTTCGCCTAGATTCTAAACCAACCCGGGCAAGACCGGATTTGGTCGGCCACCAAAGACCGCCGCAACAAGACACATAACGGCGAAGTTCCATGACGCGCTGCCCCCGGCGACGAAGCCTCGACGACGCGCGTCAAGGAGGTGGATGACGCAACCTATGCCATCGCCGCGGCTCGGACCAAGCCGGACAGGTTTTCACCCAGCTATGCGTGCACAGGAACTAGCTTACCGCTGTGCATCCGACATGCCGCATACCACGGCTTGCCGATTTACTGCGAGAGAAAAACACGGTACATGATTCATAAGCTAGCTTTTAGTTTTTTATTCTTTAATTGATGAGACAGAATAAGCTAGCTCTTGCTCAAGAGCTATGCTAATACGGTTATACACACATTCCATTGTTATGTGCCGATGTCATGTAGGCTATTTAGGTGTGCCTCGTACGATATCTATGTGAAAGCAGTGCAAGGTTTCTGGAGTTGTGCGCCTGTGCTTTGCTCCATCAACAAATCGACGACCTGACGTGCGGCCGGAACCCGAGCAGCGCAAGAGCGCAAACACAACTACTACAGCATGGGCCACCGGTGCTGCGGCGTCGTGGGTGCGTGCAGTGCAGCTACAGAAGCAGTTGCCAACAACAGCACTCAGCAGCAGCCACGCCAGGCAGCTGCAGAGCGCTTGATTGCTAGCTCGTGCATGGAATGGAATCGCGATGCTTTGAGATCTCCAAATATACAAATATATGTACGAGTACGATATGAATACGAATATATGATACGGTGAGAGTACGACCTGAATACCACATAGTATATGATAGGAGTACATGTACAGAACTCTGCATCACTGACTTGAACTAGGAGTATACAGTACGTAGTTTAATAATGCCGACACCGTAGAAACGCAGGCAGTGCCAGGCATGTGTTTCCATGTCCAGTGCACACCACCTCGCTCGATCGACGACGATCTGTCACCTAGTCAAACTCATCATAATTCGTCCATTTTTGGGAAGGTACGTACGTACTCCTTTGCTGGTGTCAGTGTAGCACATGGTGATAGTAAGCTTTTATCGATCTACCTGATCGATGAGCAGACCCATGCGGAGCAAATTCACCAAACTTTACCAATGGCACCAATGCAAGCGAAGTAGCCAAGCTACCAAGGGCCGTGCTGTGCACCAAAAATGTTCTGTAGCTATAGCATAATGATAGTATCGGACAGCCGGCGGACAGGTTATGCACGTACGGATCATCAATTTGCGGGCACCTACACATGGGTGTACGTGTTCTTTTCGCATGTTTTGGACCATTGCATTTGCCTGCATTTATTCGTGTGTGATGCTGATACAGAATTGAGAGGGGCAGCCAAACTGCCTTTTGGTTAGCATATATACATATGGTTGGCCCTATGGGCTATGGTGCATTATATGAATGAACGAGTACTAGCACTGTACAGTACTCCCTCCCGTCCCTAAATAGATGTCATTCTCGCTACGCGAGAAGTCAACGTTTTCAAACTGCCGGCAATTATATATGAAAATATATAAACATTTATGCTAAGTAATTAGTATCATTGAAAAAGATCTTTAAGTCTAGTTTTTTTTAATAAATTTATCCGGAGATATAAATGTTGCGACGTATTTTCTACAAACCTAGTCAAAGTTGAGAAAGTTTGGGGCACGTAACGACATCTAAAAAGGGACGGAGGAGTACGTGTCAAAGCATCAGTGTTGATCTAGTAGGGCGCTGGGCCGCGCTGGGGCACACTACTGTCTGTGTGATGGGACAGCGGGCCAGCATCAGTGTTGAATGGATTTTTTTTTTGGATCATTAAAGTTATCAAAACAGGAGCAATAAGTACTGGTACAAAAAGATAGTCCTACATCTCAGATCTGGGGAAATTTAAGGGGCTGCTTGACCGATCTCCAAGGGACCATGTGATCGATCGCCGTCCTTTGAGGTGCGACGCCGGCCGGGGGACGACGCCAAATAATACCTCGGGGACGACGGCGATGGGCCACCAAGACACCAACCCAGGCGGCAGCGGCAGGCCCAGCGATCCGACGGACCCGTACGCGGCCCGCGAGGATACTCCTCCTCCATCTCCAGGCAGCAGCGCCAGGTCTGCATGTCTTGATGATGGTGTCCCTGTACGAGCGAGCGCACGATCGTTTCCATGCCGTGGGGGCTGTAGCTGTAGGTGCCTGTCGCAGTGTCGTCCCGACGTCTGTCGTCGCTGCACTGCAAGATCATGATCGCAACAGGGCCCATGGCGTCTTTAGTTTTCTGCCCCACGTACGTACGAGAGCGTGTATGATCACACCGCCACAGGCCACCACAGCGCCCGTTTCGTCGCCGTGCAGACGTGCATTGCATCCGATCGACGACATGAAGGCCGGCCGGCCGGCCATGTGAAGATGTACCTCGACAACCACTGGATCCATCGATATCGATCGGCAACCTCGTCGGACCGGCGGACAGTCGGTGGGAAAGCTGAAGGCATCTACCATGAATCAAAGTTTGGCCGTTCACAGTACATCTTTTTTGAACAAAACAGAAGAGACTTCCTGCTTTTATGTCATGGCACAATGCCTTTACATATTATTCTATAGTTTCAGTGATATATATTATTGCTCATGGTTTAGGGAAACAAGAAATCAAAATTTGCAATACTTGTACGCAGTTGAGCTCCCAACTCGACGTATCCAACACCAGCTAAACTCTGCTGTTGACTTGTAGAGCCAAAATAGTGCCGACAGTCAGATGGGTGAAATACAAATGTCACAAACAATGCATAATATTTCCACTAGGAATTGACATATATCTCATGATTTGTTCTTTTCTTCTAGGACCACACAAGTCGTTGTGACATTGACCATATAATAGTTTGCTATGATTGTTGAATCCTGCATTTCCAGCCAACCATTGGAAAATAAGTTGCCGCTGCTTTTAATTTCCCTCCCTAAAGGTCGTCGGCAAGATTAATCTGTTTTAGACTCTCTTTGGTTAACACATCGATCAATGGCTAAAGAAAGAACATTTCCATGCCAAAATGTGATGAAGATCTAACTTTAGATCTTCATAGAGACTAGCATATATTCAATATAAAAAAAGCAATCAGGCACAAAGATGATATTGCGAAATGTTCTTAACCCCTCCGTATCATTATTAGAAGACGTTTGCGACACAGTTTTCAAAGCATAACTTGGACTTCTTTTTTCTATAAAAATATTTATTGGAAAGTTATATATGCATATTCTTATGAAAATAATTTTCAGGACAAATCTATTGATACTGATTTTCACATTTCCAACTCAACGACATAAAAGTTATTTATAATTTATATTCCCAATGTTTAACCAAAACCTTTTTCAAAACATCCTCAAATAGTGAAACGTAGACACTAAATATTTAACCAAAACCTTTTCCAAAATGTCTAACTAGTAACGTCAGCCCATCCTTTTCTCCTGGTCGAAGACACCTAACATTTGATATCGGAACTAAGCTAAAGGAATGCATCGATCATGCATGCGTAGACTCAATTAGGTAAGTCGCCGTCGATTAGTAAAACCGACAATGATGAATACATGAGGAGTATATAGTAGTAGGTCTTAAGTCTCTAACACACGTTAGAATTCACGTCGCTCCACTATACGTGGCGCTCTGAAAAAAACAGGATGGCGCCCATGCATCTCGGATATGGTAGCAGCTTGTTGTCGTATACTATTGCATAGTACCACGCAGTTTACTTTTCCCAAAGTGATTTTCATCGTAATTAAGACAAAAGACAATGATGCAGTGACGTTCTTTCCAATGAAATTGCCACGGACAGATGTGGCTGGCTGCCAGTTGGTCCAGGAGATGAGGACAGGCAACTATATACAGAACAAAACGATAAATGGAGGCATAAATATACTGAACAAAACGATAAATGAAGGCATAAACATGCCATAGCCAGATGGGTAGGCGTGCTGCGTGCATCTTAGGTTGGACATCATGGTTTAGGGCACTCACAATGCTAGAAACTATTATGGTTTGTATAGTCTTTGGATATTGTGTCAAGAAACTATCTCACAATGCAATTTTTTATCATAATGTCACATGGCCCACTTGTCGCTCTCACAAATTGTCTTGGTTTTGCGTGAAGACCTAGTTTTCTTAGTTAGACTTGGTTTCTTGTGTTTTTCCTCTCTCTTCAATAAATATAGCGCAACATCAGCAAAAAGCAATAAATAGAGGGGTAATAAATGAGGATAGAAACCATAGTAGTAGAGTCTGCATTGTGAGTGCTCTTATTTGCAGTGCCAGTAGTTATCGGTCGTTATTAGCTTTCTCTTGTTGCGTCATGGCAATGCGAAAAAAATGCGAGGTACTGAACAGCAGCTCCAATAGTGTGAATAGAATCCCGAGACGGGGACATGCATACCGCTAAGAACAATATATTTTCTGTCCTGAAGACGACGCCAGCTGCCTGATGTCGTGGGTGTAAACTTTGAACAGTAGTAATGCGCAAGAGGAACCGTGACAGCTTGGAATATCATTGACGTTGAGGTGTGCTGGTGGCTGTACGTAAGTCCGTGTAGTACGTCGTGGATAGGGAGAGGACGTAAACAGTCGTCGTCATGCCAAGACGAATATACTTGACGATGGATCCAGAGAACGCCGAGAGGCCCAGCTCCATTTGCAAGTGGATATTATTATGTACACACACGGCGTACGTCGTCGTCGTCGATCGGCCAGATAGCGCACCGCCCGTCGTCACCGGCGGACAGTACACGGACAAACGACACCGGCCGAGATGAGCTTTCTATAGATTCCAGCAGCCTGAAAAATGTGGGGCGCCGGGCACGTAAACATCACACGATGAGAAAAGAAAGAGCCTTGGCGTTAAATAAGTTCTCATTGTGACAAGGACGTCACAGTGTACCGGCTTTATTAGATTGCTGCTAGCTATATAGGCTGATCTGGTTAGCAGAAGTCCATTGCCGGTAGCTAGTATTAGATGGAAATTTAATGGGTGTAGTCATCGGGTGTGTTTGGATCCTCTAACTTGTCTAACTCTAACTCTAACCCTCAAGTAACTCTAACACATGGACAGTTTGAAGGACAGGGTTAGAACAGGGTTAAAAACACTTTTCCAATCACTTTTCTAAGTTAGTGTGCCTTTGAGTTGATGGGCTCTATCAAAGTAACTCAAATATCACCCCTTGAGGAGGGGTTACTTTTTGGTGGGTTAGAGCCAAAATAACCCAATCTAACCCATGTGTTTGGATGTTTTTGTGTTATTTGGGACAAAAATAACTCAATCTATCTCTAACCCCGGCATCCAAACAGGGCCATCATCTGTTAGAAAATAGTGGTCTTATTAGTGAGGATATCCGATCATGACGTCTTAGCCGAGCCGGCCAACTAATGGCTGGTCGTCGATCGTCCTGCATCCTCTACTAGGTGGCCATCTGTGGAAAATTATTGTCGCCTTGATTTCATCACCTGACCAAGGAAGGAGGCCCGGGCGACGCCGTGCCGCGCCTCCTTGAGCTCGGCCACTCGGCGCCCCACCACGCACGTCGCACGGCATGGCACGGCACACAGCAGGTGGCTCTTTCTTGGCGTCGCGGTCGTAGATGAATGGGAGCGGCAGCACTAGCACCACCTGTGCAACTTGGTGCCAGGGGTCAGGTCGCACGTCTTCCGCTCATCACTGTAATATTACAGTAGTTGTGCGTGCGGACCACATGTTTTGTGATTTTATCCCGTGGCCCCGTGCAGATCCAATGACCACGTCTCGTCGTCTCTATCTCTTTCTCCCATTCTGAACCCAACGCAAGCAAGCTGTCCTCCGGTCCTCCGATTCCATTGCCACCCTTTGTGTATTGTGTTCGCTTTCATCAAAACCACTGCCGTTGAACCCAACACGCAAGCTGTCCACTCCCCCTCTCTCCTTGCACCTCACAGATTTTTTTTTAGATAATAGATAGTATTTCATACTCTGTTTCATCTATCAATAGTTACAATCATACCAATTATTACAAAGTTCAGGCCGTAGGCCAGAAAAACGAAAAAGAAAAACCGCTAGGAGCTCAAGAAGTCATCCACGGCATTCTGGTTTGCGACGAGAATATACCGCCAAATGAACTACAACAGCAATAAGGATCTAGGGAGGTAACTAGCCCGGCTCCAACACACACAAGGAGAAAACTTCCAAAAGCAACACCTCCAACAAGAACATGACATCCGAACATGTCATCGTCGCCCGACCAGAAAAATTGGTCTTTGGATTTTCATCCCGAAATATCTCCAAGGCATCTTTGGAGAGAAGTGACGACGTCTCCAACAAGGAAATGGCACCCGCAGGTGTCACCGCCGTCTAAACACAGCCGCTGCCCCGCCGCCATCCATGCCATTACGTCGGTGGCCACAAATCCAGATCAATGGAGCTCTTGGGAGGTGCACCGCCTACATCAACGCGCTGCAGCGCCTAGCACCGGCGGGGGGACGGAATCCATCGCATGAAGGTCGATATGGCCATCACCGGGTAGCGGCTGAACGGCCGCCGCCCGCTGAAAGGTCCTAATGGCTAGAAGGGGGGGGTGAATAGCCTATTAAAAATTCTTGCAACAACACTAACCACCGGATTAGTAAATAAGATGGCGAAGCTATTAAGCAATGCTACAAGCTATCTACGCAAGCCACAAATCAAATTCTAATGTCTCTAATCACAACAAGGGCTATGTCGCTAATTTACTCCTAGGTGAGCAAGCAATTCTAACTAGATTACCACTAGGAGCTAAACAAGACTAAGCAAGCTACACAAGCTACCAACTAAGCACCCTAACAAGATATGCTACTAAGTAATGCAAAAGAGGTGCTAGAAAAAGAATACCACCGTGTAGTGTCGAGGTTGTAGCCAATCACCGCGATCACCAAGAAATCTCCAACGAGCAAGAACAAGTGACACGATGATTTTTCACCGAGGTTCACGTGCTTGCCGGCACGTTAAGTCCCCGTTGTGGCGACACACTCACTTGACGTATGCTAAGCTTAATGGCCGGTGTCAAATCCCCCTATGGGAGCTCAAGCAAACGATCACAAGAGAGGGTCCAACAAGCCACGAGCAATCCACTAGTGCTCCTTTTCGCGAATCTCCCGCGGGGTAAGGAACGACCCCTCACAATCACCACCGGTGTGGCCTCAAACAAGCTCCACTTGAGCTCAACACCGCCTCTTGCTCCAAGCCGCTAGGGAACCGGGCAAATTCCCAAGAAAACAAGAATCCCGCGGCTTCTCCAAAGATGAAGTGCCTCTAGATGCAACCGATGATGCAATGCACTTCTATCACTCTCAATCTCACCAAGAATTCGAGTTAGTGGTGAAGAGATGAGTGGAGAGGAGTCTCACAAGCTCAATAGCAAGTTGGAAGCTTCAAATATCCAAGAGAGAGCTCCAAGAACCGGCCAACCAAGTATATATAGAGCTCCCCTCGAAATAGAGCCGTTGCTCTAAAAAATTTGCTCTCAAGACCGACCAGGACGCCGACCGAACCCACCGGGCGGTCCGGCCGAGGGTCCGGTCGGTGCTTCCGGCCGCATCCGACAAACTTCGGGCCCATTGGCGCCCTCCTCCGTGGCCCGTCCGGTGTTTTTTGGTCGACCACCGGGAAGCATCCGGTCCGACTTCCTGGTCGACCGAAAGGTCCTAATGGCTAGAGGAGGGGGGGGTGAATAGCCTATTAAAATTTCTTGCAACAACACTAAGCACACGGATTAGTAAATGAGATGGCGAAGCTATTAAGCAATGCTACAAGCTATCTATGCAAGCCACAAGTCAATTTCTATTGTCTCTAATCCACACAAGGTCTAGGTTGCTAGTATACTCCTAGGTGAACAAGCAAGTCTAACTAGTTAACCAACTAGGAGCTAACAAGACTTAACAACCTAGCACACTACTCAAGCTAAACTAGAGAATGTAAAGCAAAGAAGCTAGAATACAATACCACCGGTGTAGTGTCGAGGTTGTAGCCAATCACCGTGATCACCAAGAAATCTCCAACGAGCAAGAAACAAGTGACACGATGATTTTTACCGAGGTTCACGTGCTTGCTGCGTGCACGCTAAGTCCTCGTTGTGGCGACACACTCACTTGACTTGTGCTAAGCTTAATGGCCGGTGCCAAAACCCCTATGGGCGCTCAAGCAACGATCACAAGAGAGGGTCCAACAAGCCACGAGCAATCCACTAGTGCTCCTTTTCGCGAATCTCCCCGGGGTAAGGAACGACCCCTCACAATCACAGGTGTGGCCTTAAACAAGCTCCACTTGAGCTCAACACCGCCTCTTGCTCCAAGCCGCTAGGGGAACAGGGCAAATTCCCAAGATAACAAGAATCCCACGGCTTCTCCAAGGATGAAGTGCCTCTAGATGCAATCACCAATGCAATGCACTTCTATCACTCTCAATCTCACCAAGAATACGAATTATGGATGGAGAGATGAGTGGAGAGGAGTCTCAAATGCTCACAAGCAAGTTAGAGTGTTCAAATGTGTAAGAGAGAGCTCCAAATACCGGCCAAACAAGTATATATAGAGACCCCCTCGAGAAAGAACCGTTGCCTTCAAAATTTGCACTTTTTGGGGTGACTGGACCCTGGATGGCAACGGGGAATTCCCCATCGGGGATCGGCTCCCCATCCCCATCCCCGCGAAGAAAATTCTCCCCCATGGGGATCCCCATTTATGCTCGCGGGGAGGATTTTCTCCCCATCCCCATTCCCCTTGGGGGGATAAATCCCCCATCGGGGATCCCCATCCCCCGCTTAATGTTGACAATATATATTATTTTATACTATATAAGTGACAAAATATCATATTATATGTGACATGATATCACATTATATGGTTTCACATTTTCACCACATATACGTAATATGAACTTACGTTCACGTATTTTATTATATATTCTCGTATAATTATATCATCATTCACATGTTATATTAACATATCAAAGTAAGTAGCATGTATACTAGCTTTTATCGGGTCCCAGCGGGGGAACGGGATGGGGATGATTCCCCATCCCCATCCCCATTTACCCATCGGGGATGAAATCTTTCGTTAACATCCCCATGGGGATAGATTTCTCCCCATCCCCGCCCCCTAATAGGGGAATTCCCCACGGGAATCGGGGATCGGGTCCCCATTGCCATCGAGGGGGCCGGACGCACCGGCCGGAACCACCGGGCGGGTCCGGTCCGGCGTCCCGATCCTTCGCTCCCGGCCAAGCACGACAAGGATCGGGCCTGGTACCTGGCACCCTCCGCCGCGCGTCGGGTCGCAGCTTCCGATCGGGCACGGAAGCGTCGGTCCGGCTTCCGGTCGGCGTCGGTCGATTCAGCTACGCAGAGCTCTGCCAGACTGGACCGGCCGGAGCCACCCGGTCGGTCGTCCCGTCGCCTCTAGTCAAGACTTCTTCTTTCTTTTCTTTGCTCTTTGCTTCAACCTTGCTTCGCCTCTTGCCAAGGGTTGCCAACACGTCAAGATGACCACGTTATCACCAATGTTAGCACGTCAAGATGTTAGGCAAGATCGAAGTTAGTGCTCTCATGTCCTAAATGCAAAATGCAAGTCAATTGGACCTAGAAGCACTTCATGTAAGGATTGTCGCGGCATCCCCTCTTGATAGTTGGCTATCTATCCTATAATGTGATCACACGCTCTATCGTGTCTTGATCACCGAAAAGAAAAACCCTATCAAGTATACCTTTGCCTTGAACTCGGGTTCCTCTCAAGCCGATCACCGAGCTTGACGATCCATCAAGTCCACCGACATGGTCCATGTTCATGATCATCATGCTCCTTGTCATCCATCTAATCCTTTCTTAAAGTCATCACTTAGAGCAAAGGATTAGTCCACAAGTGTGTCATCAATTTCCAAAACCAAACATGAGATTTCATCGACGCGTCAGGCCAAAAACGCACTGCAGAGCTCTACGACGCACTCCACCGGCGCGCCCGGTCGGAGCACAACGTTCTTCGATTCGGTCGCGTCCGGTCGATTTCAGCGTGTTCTTCATCTTGTTGTCGCCCTTTGCTTCAACCTTGCTTCGCCTCTTGCCATAAGTTGCCAACACATTCAAGATGACCACGTTGTCACCAATGTTAGCACGTCGAGATGTTAGGCAAGATCGAAGTTAGTGCTCTCATTGTCCTAAATGCAATATGCAAGTCAATTGGACCTAGAAGCACTTCACCAAAGGATTGTCACGGCGTTCCCTCTTGATAGTCGGCTATCTATCCTATAATGTGATCACACGCTCTATCGTGTCTTGATCACCGAAAAGGAAAACCCTATCAAGATACCTTTGCCTTGATCTCGGGTTCCTCTCAAGCCCGATCACCGAGCTTGACGATCCATCAAGTCCACCGACATTGTCCATGTTCATGATCATCATGCTCCTTGTCATCCACCTAATCCTTTCTTAAGTCACACACTTAGAGCAAAGGATTAGTTCACAAAATGTGTCATCAATTTCCAAAACCAAACATGAGATTTCACCTACGACGACCGCCCACGCCTCGAAGCCTCAGATCCGGCCTCGCCCGCCGATCGTCGGGACTCCTCGACCTCCCCCCTTGCTCGCACCTCCACCTCCTCCACCAACCAACCCGGCCAGCTGCCCCCCCGGAGCCCAAAGCAAGGAGCCGCCAAGGCACGCTCATCCTCAGCGGCGGGGAGGAACAAATATGGCCGCGGAGGCCGGTCCGCCATCCCCCGCGCCACCATCACGAGTCTCCTCGGCCTCGGGCTTCCATCGGCGGCAAGGGAAGGATCCCGTCGCCATCGGCTGTGCCCGGCCGAGGCTGGCCGGCGCCGATTCAGGCAAGGCGGCGTCCTCACCGATCCTCACACATACCGATGAGGAAACACCGCCGCCCGCTAGATCACCACGCCGCCACTCCATCGAAGGATCCGCCGCCACCATCCTTGCGAGCCACACAACCCGCTGCCACGGCGGGCGTGATCTGAAGGGAGGGAAGAGAAGAGAGGTGGCGGCGCTAGGTTTATCGCCGGGAGTCGCCCGCGTGGGGAGCGACTCGCGGAACTCTTCAAGCCAAGCGTTTTGCACCTCAAAGATACATACTAATCTTGTCTCCATTCCAAATTATAAGACTTTCAGGCTTTTCTAGATATATAATTCTTTTACTTTGTATTTAGACATAATAGCTGGATGTATAGTAAAGAAAATGTATCTAAAAAAGTGAATGTCTTATAATTTAGAATAGAGGAATGTATATGCAGTACCACGAACTCCATCCATATAGCTATCATCGACCAATTCCTTATATTAAAGCTATTGTCTCTCTTCTCCCTTCCAATAAATCACGCCTTATCTTGTGACTATAATTTATGTCGAGATCAAATGAAGTTAGCTTTTGGTTTCTATCGATCGATGAGAGGGTTCTTTGTTCCCACCAGACTGTCATAGGCCCGCGCAAAGCGGCGCGGCCGTCGTCGGGCTAAGAGAGCATATCTAGCCGGCGTCGCGTCCACAGTCTCTGTTGATCTCTGTCTAATGTAATAGGATAACTTCCTATACACTTTGGAGAGACTGGGAATTTCTATCCAACATGTTGCAGGGTGCCGCTATGGTGTGTCATGTTCTCTGCCTTAATACAAAGACACACAACCCTTTTGCGTGATTGAGAAGAAAAATGTCCGGATAAAACCGACGTCTAAATTTCTTGCAGATTGGCGTATCTAGCTCTCCCTCACTATTCTATTATACTCCCTCCGTCCCAAAATAAACGGCGTTTTGGGTTTTCGTGCCACAAGTTTGACTTTCGATTTGTAGAAAATACGTAGAAGATTTAAATGTCCAAATAAATTTGTTAAAAACTAGATCAAAAGATCTTTCCAATGATACTAATTATGTAATATAAAGATTAATCCTATTTTAGTATATAATTGCCGGCATATGTTTTTCGAAACTTAAAACGTCGTTTATTTTGGGACGGAGGGAGTACTGTTTATTTCTTTTTTTAAGAAAGGAAAAGAGAAAACTACTGCTACATCTTACTAGTATTTGAAGCCGTGCCGCCTCCAGTGCATGCAGTACTGCACCAATCTGCACTTCTGTAGCAACCGCCATCATCAGCACCTGAGCTCACCTCCAGAAATGGCCACTGCTTCCTGCCACTGTTGTCGATAGCATTACATGCAATAATAGGGCCTGCGTGAGAGAGCTGCAGTAGCAACTTTCTGACTTCTGACTAGGGCCGTCCTACTGTACTGCGGTACGTACATCGATGATTTGAGATCGGGCCCTTTCTGACTGTTCCCCATGCAGTCCTGGTCCTTCATCTGCACGCTACACTGCACGGCGCTTGCACAGAAAAAGTGAAAGGCATCCACGCCTATAGTAGTCGCAGTCCAGTAGCATTACTGCCCCCACCAAACAACAGACGCAACGCAGCAGCAGAACTGCATGCACCACGCGTGGTTGGATATGCTGTGTGTGTGATCGATCTGCCAATGCAGGAGCCAACAAGGATGCCATCACCGCTTGATCGATCGATCAGCTGCACAGCTGCATGGATGGGGCAGGGCTGGCCACTGGCAGCTTGACATCGATGGCAGCGGTAAAGCTATCGCAGGGTTTGCAGGTGCTGGCCATGGTCTGCACCCCAGCATGGCAATGGCATGGACGCTCGCACTTGCAGTGCACCGTCTCATCGTAGGAGTATAAAGTTTTGCTCATCGATCATCGATGAGCCCACTGTGGTTTTCGAGGCCGGGCTAACCAGCATGCATGCGAATATGCCATTGTGTGCTGTCTGTGTACAAAAGCCCTCAGCTCCCATCCTACTACAGGCCGGCTACCGCCACGAGAACTCTACCGGCGTTCTAGGAAGGGTCTCTCGTGCTACAGTAGGTCCGATCCATTACCGTGTGTTTGGTTCGAGGTGTGGAGCCAACCGGATGGAGCCAACCCACTTCGGTCTGTTTGGTTGAGGGCAGAGGGAGTGGAGCGGCTCCAAAGAGGGAATATTCGACGATTATGCGGGTTGGCTCCGCCCCGAGATTCGAGGGACGGAGCGAACCCGTCCGGGGTTCCGTCGCGGCCGTCTCCTCCGTCTCCGCGCCCCGGCGCTCGTCCTCGCCGTTCCATGCCCAAACATCTCCGCGGCGTCCTCGCCGTTCTCGCCCGTTCCCGCGGCGGGAGGCGCGCTGCTTGGCGGTGCATGGCGGCTCACACAGGAGGCGGAGCTCGCTTGCCCGCGGCCCGAGCGCGCGCTGCACGGCGGAGATCCGCCAGCTGCGGCTCGCCAGAGGCGGGCTTCGCCCGCTCTCCTCGCGCCGCGGCGGAGATCCGCCCGTATGCTTCGCCACAGGGCGGAGCTACGCCGCCTGGCGAAGCTTCGCCGCGGCTCGCTGAGGCGGAGGTCGCCGCGCCCGGCAGTCTTGGCCCCTTGGCGGCGGATCTCGTCCACGCACGCCCTACGCTCCGTGTTTTTCAAGAAGAAAGGGCGAGATGCAAATTAAAATCTTTGTGTGTTCACTTTGTAAACTGCTAGAGAGTAAGGATTTACGTATAAGGGCCTAGTTAGTTTATGAGATGCGTAGGGTTCACGATGTAAAGTGCTCGTCGAGAGGAGAATGACACGTGGGACCCACTAATGGAGTGAACCTGCCATCCAATCATATCCCAATTCCTCTAACCAAACAGATATCAAGGGTTGGAGCCAACCCGCCCCAACAAAATCAACCAAACATGAGAAGGGTTGGAGTCATCCATAAAACCTGGGTCGGAGCCACCCAACCCACCCAACCCCAAACCAAACACACGGTTACTGGCGACATCGAGATCGCGATCGCGATCGCTCGGACCGGGGCCCTGCAAATGTACGAGCACGTGGCATGCATGGATCGTCGGCAGACGAGTAGTCGAGTAGGAGTACGTACTCCTAGAGCAGCAGCACCGATGAATTCATCAGCGGGTGTCAATTTGACATCGATGTACAGCTCGATGTAATGCCCGTGGGGGCGTGGCCGGCTTGCCAAACAATTGCATGCGCGCGTGATCGCACACCACGCACCACCGCGCGCGGGTACAAGCACGCATGATGCATCGTGCATGGAGGCAGGGTTGGGACGGCACACCGACGAAGGCCAGCGCAGCGGGCTCCACTACTCCACCTGCAGCCGGCCGGCGCCCGACACCAGCCAGAGCGGCGTGCGGCGTGCCCACTGCGTGCCCCCAGGCCCCAGGCACGCGCGGCGTGCCGGGGATGCCGAACCAACGGGCGGGCGACGGCCGGGTGCGCGCCTTCAAGTCGGCGAGGACAAGCGGCGCGGCGCGACCAGCGTACGCGCAGCGGCGCAGGGTGCACAGTCGCGCAGACGTGCGTGCAGTGCACAGCAGCAGGTTGAGGCGGGCGCGCGCGCCACTGCTGACGACTGGACGCAGCGGGAGCACCCTGTGTCGGGGTTGGCGTTTTCTCCGTGGACGTGCTCACGCAGGCGACTGGTGCGGCTGGCCGCCGTCCGGCCATGCCAGTAGGCCGCAGTAGCCGTGCTCGGACCGCGCGCGCGGTAATCAACGTGTGCCTACGTATGCACGGCCTGGTCGCGCGTGATAATTCTGGTGCTGAATTCGGTCACGACTCTGATCCAAAAGATGCCTTCTGAATTCTGATCCGTCATCAGAATCAGATGCTCTGCTCACCTGTAATCATGTAGCGTGGCTGCGTGGGAGACAAGAGGACACGGTGCTGTACGTATCATCAACCTACTATAGCTGATCCATCGTGTTTACTGGAATAGCCCACTCGTGCATGTCGTTGAACATGCGCATGACAGCCGTATTTTGCTCTACAGGGCATCTCACAGCCATAACCGTATCTTGTCGATCATTCGCTATAGCAGCTATAGAGGGCTAGCTTGTACAATGCTGAGTGTTTATGGACTGTTATTGGCCGTTAAATCATTATTCTGCCATGGTGGAGTCCAGCATGGACGACTTGGACTAGCTCTGGCATGATCTCTGGAGCCGGTCCCTGGACAAGGATGAAGGAATCTGTATACGACGCAATGATCACAATTAATTGGTACTAGGGTAGTTCAAATGAAAGGAGAAACAGTTACAACGTATGAACTGCAAAATCACAAGAGAATCGAACTGGTGGCAGCGAAACAAGTCCGTTCAAGAGGCACGGTTTTGCATTGCTGTTAATGTTGCTGATGGACTGACCTTGATAAACAGCTATATGGCATTGCATAGCATGATCTATGCTCCAAAGCTCACTCTACAATTAATAGTACTCAAAGGCAGGTTGTTCCGAAGCAACAAAAAGGTAGGAGTAGGCAGGTAAGCACATCTGTCATACATTTGTGTGCGGCGTGTACACACTACAAGCAAAAACACAAAAAGGCAGGTAGTTCTGAAACAGCAAGAAATCAATCAGCTGCTACAAATGATTTCTTATATATATATATATATATAGTGGAGTGGTCGAGTGGACTTTCACGTAGACGCTGGGGATCAAAAAGAATTTGTAGGTGATCAATCACAATTGAAGTCTCCAATTCAAGGGCAGTGAGAATCTCGGAGAGGAGCTGCAATTAACACAGCGCCTCTCTGTCGTCTGTCTTTCTTGATGTTTGGGAGTTCAAAACCATTTCTACAGATCTTTTTGGAGCAGCCAGCGAGCGAGGAGCATGACGACAACGACAAGGGTAGCCGCAATGGGTAAATTTGATGTGCATTGTTTGGTTTCTTCAATTAGCCGCAATGGGTAATTTTCACTTTAAAGTACACTTAAAATTTAGCGTACAAATTTGATGTGCACATTGGTTTTGGTGGATCATTCATTGACTTGAATGTCTGGAGTTAGAAAAAGGAGCTATCTAATATATTATATGGTGTTTTATTTAGTGCCACCATTGGAAATATCCAACGCTCATACTACTCCATGGTTGAAAAGTAAGATGTTTTAGAAAAGGCTTTGAGTCAAACATTAGGAACATAAATCATTAATAACTTTTAAATCGTTGAGTTTAGAAATGTGAAAATCATATCAATAGATTTGTCTTGAAAATACTTTCATAAAAGTATACATATACAATTTTAATAAATATTTTTATAGAAAAGAGAAGTCAAAGTTAAGCTTTAGAGACCGTGTCGCTGTCCTAAACGTCTTCTTTTTTTTTAGGGGGTGGGGATAAGTGAAGTCTATTGTTCATTAATTTGGTGGAAATGTGTGATGCATTGTTGGGTGAAAAATGACACGCTACTCGATGTGTTGAAATGAGTAGTGGACCTAATATGGTGAAGAAGCACAACATGGAGAAATGAAAAACTTTGTTTGGCTAGTGGTTTCACGGCTGATAATTTGGTTAATTAATGCTGATTTGTTATGAGAGAAAAACAACGTACCATAGCTGATAACTTCAAACAAATGAAGAGCCTAGGGGAGCATAAGTCTCAATGTAAGGTCAAAATATGTTGACATATAGAGTTAAGTGTGGTACACAACATAAGATTGTGTATCTAACAAATGACAAGATTAATTGAACAACACAAAGGCATGCCCATTATATTACTCATGTTACGTCGACATTGACAAAACCACAACCAAATCAAGGTGATAGGCATTTTGTTTCCACGCTAGACTTGAGCCTGTAGCTAGCTTGAATGGTAATAGCTTCAAATGGTTGACGGTGGAACCGGCCTAACAGTGTGGAACGCAAGTCAAAAAGTTTAAAGAGAACATGTGACATCGTTCTATAATTTGAGCAGCGCATAAGATAACTGCACAATTGCATGCGAGCCACTTTGCTAATTATGTATGCGTACGGCTTAGGTGGTGGAATTTTTAGCACTCCGAACGCCCATGCTCATTGGTTCCCAAACCCTAACCGTGGCTCTGCTCTGGCCTCTGTATATAGCCTCCGTGCCTGCAACCACCGTATTCTCACTTGCCCGCACTTCAGAAAGTTCTTCCTCACCCTTTGCGTGGCCCTTGTGCTTGCCATGGCCATGCAAGCGCGGCACCACTCCCACGGCCACGACTACTTCCTATCGAGGGGCGGCTCCCTGTTCTTGGACGAGTACGCCGGGTGCGTGGCAACCTCGCCGGCGGTGGGGATCGGGGACACGCCGCTGCTCAGCGACTTCCCAGCCAGCGAGCTTAACTTCGGCCACGGTTTCTTGCCGAGGAAGCGGGCACGCATGGCGCTGGCCTGGGGTCTGTTGGAGGAACAACGCGTGGCTCTACCCCCGCGGTGGTGATGCAGGGACTGGCGCAACTACCAATGACAGCCAGGAACGTGATGGGCTCCGGCGCGGCGGCGGCGTCCACAAGTGGGACGGAGATCGACGCGGTGATAAGAGTTGAGGTACGTACGTTCTGGTGACTGGTGAGTGATCGGAATCTGCTTCCTGATTCCGTGGAACCATGACTGATTTGCTGTATATGGTGCTGACTCGGTGGGTGTTGGGCAGAGCGAGAGGATGCGCGCGGCGCTGGAGTCGGCGTGGCGGAGGCACGCCCGGGCGCTGGTGTCCGCCGTGGGGCGAACAGCAACGGGACGACGGTTGCGCGCGGCGGAGTCCGAGCTGGACCGCGCGCTGCGTCGCAACGCGGAGCTGGAGGAGAAGGCCCGGCAGATGGGCGCCGAGTGCCAGGCGTGGATGGGCGTCGCCAGGAGCCACGAGGCCGTCGCCGCCGGCCTCCCGCGCCTCTCGACCAGCTCCTCGTCCAATCGTCGTCGCCCGCCTGCGAGGGCGTGGCCGAGGACGCGCGGTCGTGCTGCTTCGAGGCTCCTCCTCCTGCGTGCGCGGCCCACACCCACAGGGCGTGCAAGTCGTGCGGCGGCGGCGAGGCGTGCGTGCTGCTACTCCCGTGCCGGCACCTGTGCCTGTGCCGCGCGTGCGAGGCCGCCGTTGACGCCTGCCCCGTCTGCGCCGCTGCCAAGAACGCGTCGCTCCTTGTCCTGGTCTCTTGACTCCTACGGACAAGCAGATGGTCATTCGTGATCAACGAAAGGCCTCCTCCCGACAGACGCCACCAATTCAATCGTGCCTTTGATGGTTGTGGCATGCGCGACGACGAAAGATCGCGGGCAGCGTGGCCCCAAACGCCGTGCAAGCGACTGTTTGTGATGACTTGTTCATCTGGACCGATCGAGCCGTGCCGAAACAAGAAAAGCACATGGCCTGGCACGACGACGGATCATCAGATTCACATGCGTTCGGTTAGCAGCAGGAGGCAGCAGCTACTCGACAGTATGGTCAAGAATCATCATCATCAAGAGAGTAATTAAGCACTGGAGTACTATGATGGAAGAAGGATTGATTGGTATTGGTATCTGCTAGCTTGCTGCTGGTCCTGTCGATCGAACTAGATAGACGGATGCGCGCCAGCAAAGGTGATGTAGGAGGCTGTGGCGCAGAAAGGTATCGGCGAACAAAGTGTGATGATGGGCAGGCACGACGCCACGACCGGGCGAGAAAACGAGCGCATCGTATCGCCAACGTCGGCCGCTGTATTGTTCCATTTTTCCTTGTCCATGTCTAATGGCAACATGAGGTCTCCCTCGACGTGACATGCGTGAATTAATGTCGTTCATCCATAAATACATGTCCATTTTTTTAGTTTCTAGTTGTAGTACCCAAATTATTCATGTGGGTTTTTGTTTACAGCAATGCATTATCCTACTGATCTTCTTCCTTTATAGTCCTATACTTGTTATCTTACACTACACTACTCACATGATGATCCTCAGCGTTGCCGTGAGTACGAAGGAGAATTCTATGAGTTACCGTATTACAATCACCATCCTATTCTTTTTTCTTTCTTCTTTTTTTTTTTTTTTTTTTTTTTCCTATACCAACAGGTTTCACTTATAATTTTATCAAAATATATACATGTGAGATCTTGTTTTAAAGGATTTATTAAAATAAATTTAATGGTGTAATTGGAATTTGATTTATTTTTTTGTTCATGAGTTATAACCTTTTTATGCCCATAGACATGTGGGCATGTTGATGACGTGGCGCAAGGAAGGGTTAGGGGCCTCTTTGGTATGGCTCCCGAGGGATCCGGCTCCTCCGCAAAAAGCCAGTAGCAACACTATTCATCGAGGTGATCTCCTCTCTCTCACCTCCTCACAGAGAGCTGGTGAAGCCACAATTTTTGGCTCCGACAGCTCCTTTGTGTTAATGAGAGGGAGAACAGGAGAGAAAAGCAGATTCCATGAACAGTAGATAAGCCGGTGGTGGTGTCGGAGGATCCGGAGCGGTGGAATCCCTCCCAAAGAGGCCCTTAGTGGGCTGGTAAGGTGACATGCTAGTGGGGTGTTAGTGGGATGGTGAGGTGGCGTGCTTGCATGTCAAGAGAATTAGCTAGTGGGGGCCGCAAACATAAGTTTTAGGGCAAGTACATTGGTGTTGTCTTATAACTAGTCTCATATAGTGTCACGTAATTTAAGGCGATTTAATAGACTATATGTACAATGGTTGTCTTTCTAAGTTGTCTCATAGCCTTTCGCATTTCCTTAATTTATGGAGAGAGTAAAAATAGGATTGTGAGGTGCATGGCGACAACATCTCATACAATGATAAAATAGGTGTCTCATAGTCCTAAATTCTAGCTCATGAGGTCGTTGGATCATCAATTCCCAAATCCGGTATATTGATTTGAAAACTCTTTGGTTGGATCATCACGGGTTCTTGGAAACAGTACATTTCCCGTGGAACAACTCCCCAACTTATGCCTGTCTTTGCAAAACACTTAGCAACAAAACTAAAGCATGTCGGTCGGGGTTAAGAAAATGGAGTAAGAAGCTCTCCAATCTTGGTAAACCGATACACAATAGCAAGCTGGGTCATACGGCTCATGGATGGTCTAGAAGAAGAAAAAGAACTTTGTCGACAATTGAATCAAGATTGAGAAAACTAGTTAAAGATTATCGGGGAAACTATTAGAATCCAAAAGAAAATCTTTGGAGGTAGAGAAACACTACAAGATGGGTTAAGTTTGGAGATGAAAACTCTCATTTCTTCCATCGATGGCCACAATTGCCCATAAGAAGAATTTTATTGTATCTCTCACTTGTGATCAAGGCAATCGGATAACAGGCCATGATCAATAGGCTAACCTAATCTGGGAAACTTTCGAGGAGAAAGGATGGGTATCTCTCGAATTCAAAGTGGGCTTAGCTGCAATCTTGAGGAATTCGACACCAAGTGATCTATCTTGCATTGATCCTGATTTTAGCAATGATGAAATTGACCAAGTAATTAAAGAAATGCCAAGCAACCATGCCCCTGGACGAGATGGTTTCAATGGCCTCTTCATCAAAAAGTGTTGGGACATCATTCAAATTGACTTGAAAAGGCTCATTATGGATTTCTGCTAGCACAATATTGACTTGAGAAGCATAAATTCTTCCTTCATAACCTTGATACCCAAAAAACGGTCCGAGGCGGTGAATGATTTCGAGGCCTATCTCATTGACCAACTACTCTCTCAAATGTATCACTAAGATCCATCCACGGTATTTGCGGTCGGTCATCTTTGAGGCTGATCCATTCTAATCGGTATGGATTCATCGAGAGGCGGAGGACAATAAAAGATTGTTTAGCATGGGCTTATCAATTTCTTCATTTACGTCATCACTCGAAAAAAGGAGGTAATTATACTCAAACTTCACTTTGAGAAAGCCTTTGATAAAATTGAACATCAATTCATTCTAGAGGTACTCAAACATAAAGGATTTTCTGAAAAATGGATCAACTGGATCAAAAACATTCTCTCAAGTGGGAGCTCTGCGGTCATTCTAAATGGCATACCGGGGAAGAAGCTTTAATTGCAAGAGGGGTGTGAGACAAGGTGACCCACCCTCACCATTACTCTTTGTCACGGCTCGCGATTTCCTACAAACTTTGGTCAACGAGCTTGGCAAGATGGATTAATAGATCACCCCTTGAGTAACAATTTTGAAGAGGACTATCCTATGATTCAATATGCGAGATGACACATTAATGGTGCTACCGGGTGATAATAACACCTTGTCACAAACATCAAAGAAACAATCGAATATTCTCACGAATCTTCGAGGACTCCATGTCAATTTCGAAATCCAAATCAGCCTTGTATCAATCAACATGAACAACACGAGCCCAAGAGCTTGCATCTATTTTGGGCTGTCAAGTAGGCTCTATGCCCTTTACATACCTAGGCACGCCCTTGGGGACAACCGGACCTACAATGACTGAATATGATCCTCTTCTCGAATAGAATTGAAAGAAGGTTGTCCAAAGCATCGATAAACTCCTATCATATAATGGTAGACTCATCTTGGTCAATTACTTTTTCTCGGCACTCCCTACCTTCTACATGTGTAGCCTCAAAGTTACGCCCACAGTACATCAAACACATTGATCACTTGAGAAAAAGCTGCTTATGGAGCAAGGGGAGGCAGATAGAAGAGGGAGATGCCTCGTTGCATGGGAAGATGCTTGCAAACCCAAATCGAAGGAGGACTAGGCATCATAAACATTGAAAATAAGAATGATGCTCTTCTATTGAAATATCTAGACAAGTTCTATAATGAAGCGGACATCCCCCAGGTTAAGCTAACATGGAAGAAACTCTGCGAACACTAACACCCCACCCCATACCAAAACTCACTCGGGGTCCTTTTGGTGGAGAGATGTCATGAAACTCTTTGATAAGGTTCAAAGCATGGCCACCTGCACACCAAAAGAGGAAACTTGCAATCTTTTGGGCGGAACATTTGGGTTGATAATACCATGAAAAGACAGGTTCCCCAACTATTCTCCTACACGAAAAAACCCAAATGCTCCATCGGGTTCTTCATAAGTCAATCTTTTGAAAGAATATTCAGTCCAACCCTATCAAATGTAGCATTACGGCAATTAGAAGAGGCCAAGATGATCCTACAAAACCTGAACTTGGATGAATTCACGAAAGACTCTTGGAGCTACTCTGGGGAAACAACCTATTCAAGTACTAAAAGGCATACAAAGTACTCACGGGATCCACTACGGTTTCCCCAATATACAAATGGATCCGGAAATCAAGTAACTTAGGAAATCGAAACTCTTCTTCCGGCTTACGGTGAGAGATAGACTAAATACTAGAAATATGTTAAGATAGTAAACCATGGATGCGCTTGACTCAAAATTTGCATCTTCGCATAACCTCAACATGGAAGAGACCTACCTCCATCTCTTCTTTCTATGCCCGTTTCAGAGATTGTTGGCAAACCTTGAATATCAATTGGGACAACAACACATTTACCAATTCAAATGTTTCTCAAGGCAAGACATGACTTTCGTGAGTCCAATCTTGAGAGATCGTCATCACGGCCCGGTTGGTCTATCCGGAAAACAAGAAACAAGGCCATCTTTAATAACGGGAGCATTGACATGGGTACTTGGAAAAGTTGCTTCTTAGAGGAATTTGACCTGGTGTGCATCAAGGCCAAACACGCTAAGAGTGTTTTACTAAAAGCTTGGAGAGATAGCTATGTATAGAATCTTCTTTCTTTTCTTCCTGTTTGGGCCCGGCTGCCTTGTAACTCTTCTTTGTACCATTCTTTTATTTAATTAATTAAAAAAAAGGGAGGCCGGGGACTCTCCGACCGGTTCGGTCAAAAAAAGGTCGTTGATTCGCGAAGCAACTACCACCTTCTCTCACACTTCTCTCTTTCCTCCACATTATCAAAAATCCTACGTAGCGATGCATGAGACAGCGTATGAGACCGCTTACGTGTAGCGATGCAACTGCCCTTATAGATACTTCGTCTTCTAGTGTCGCCCATCCATCTCCACCATGGTCGATCCATGCACCATGCATCCGTTCGTCTATTTACTTCCCCTACCACCAAACTATGTTGACATTCGGCGTGCAGCGGATTAGCGAAAGCTTACGGTACACACGCACACGCGGCGCGACGCCATCGTTCTCTTTTGGTCTCGTCACATGAGGAGGAAGGGGGAGAACGGGCGGAAAACACATGCGGCGCAAGAAGAGCGTCACAAGACCCGGCGGGCGCGGCGTGCACCACGCCAACGCGGCCGCCCCAGTACATTGGGCTTTGGCGTGCGTGTGAGCGTAGGAGGTGCGTATGCGTCCTAGTCGATCGCACACTTCGCGGCGGTTGCACGTTAGTCCACCGTCGATAGCCAACACATACCATCCACGATCGACATCATCGGTCCTATACGGATCGAAGACAAGGGTTGCAAGAGCGTGTTCTTGCGTAAAATTCCTAAGCTTTTTGTATCTCAGGCGGGAGCGGACGGCGGCGGCGGCGGGGTGTCCGTGACCTTGGGTTGCGGGCGTTGGTTCCGTGTAAAATTCCTCGGGTCCGCCTCACCCCCGCGGCGGCGATTGTGGCAAGCGGTGCAAAGGGGAGGAATTTCCAAACACTGTTCCTTGTCACCAAGGGAAGTGGAAGCCCGGGACATCTCAAGCCCTTGGCACACACAAAGATCATCCTCGACGCCATGCCGCCGGCACCGAGGAGGGACGTCTACGCTACGAGAAGGTAATGGAACAATTCGACCTTTTGTTCACTCAGATGAATACTATGGGAGTTGTCCAGCAGCAGCTAAAGTCTCAATTAGAGCTACGGGGGGCAGCCATGGATGAATACGCTGCAGAACAGCGCCTTATTGCCAACCAAGTCAGGAACACAGGACAAGCAGTGGCAGACCTCACCCTCAGACAGATGCGCACCGTGGCAAGATGTGACGAGGCGGGGAAGCGGTGAATCGCTACGTCCCGTTTGATGAGGAGGAGCAACTGGAGAATGTTTTTGCAGATGGCAATGATCAAAACAGGGCTAAAACACATCGTCAGCCACGCACACACCGGTCAGATCGCAACAACAACCGCTAGATGCAGTATCAAGCCATGCCAAAGATGCAATTTCTAATTTTTGAAGGATCAGACCCCAAGGTGTGGATGGATAATTGCAAGGGATACTTTGCCCTCTATGCAATTCCGGAAGGAATGTGGAGTTCTTGTAAGTGCAATCAACCTCTAATGTGGGTTTTGGCGTTGATGACAATCTAAATAGAGGACTAATGAGATTTATCGAGTTGACAAGCGAGCAATAAGCAAAGAGGACATTGCAAACCTAAAGGAGGAGTACCCGATTCGATTTCTTTGATTGGTACTTCAAGAAAGGAGGTTTACATTCATTTTGTATTTTGAATTTGAGTATAGGACACGCCGTACTATTAAGAGGGATTAGAATCCATCGTGCCAAAGCGTGCAACCAAGTGCTCATTTTCACACTACACAACCTCCGGCCCCAAACTTAGTCGACCATTCAAATACTTTCTATTTGCTTGGCGGCTAAGGCTGGCAGCGGTGCCGCTGCTGGGGAGCGGCGAGTGCGCTCTGCGGCGATGCCGCTTGATCATGGCGGCGGTGCCGTGTTGTTGACCGTTGGAAGGGGAGGTATTTATACTTTCCTTTTCTACCCCCAACGGTCACCTTTCTTCTCCTACGCTCACTTTTTCGACGAAAGGACCTAAGTGCTCAGCTCTCTCTTCTCCATTGAAGCTCCTCACTCCCTCAAGCTAATCCATCGATTCTTGAGTGTGAGGGCTGCAAACTTTCGATTGGAAGGAGCTCCACCGATCTTCATCGTTCTAGAGGCACTTGGTTCGCACTTTGGTAGGCGGTTTTGGTTCTTTACTCTTGGAGCTTGCTCCTAGCCGGCTAGTGCGTCGCCCTTGAGCTTGCCAACTTGTTGTGGCAGCCTAGGGAGGTTTGTAACACCCTCTTGCATCTAATACATCACCCCACATCTCTAGGATTCGATTCCTAGACTTGTGAACCAGGCAAAGAGGCAAACCTTTGTGGTGAGCTCATTCCTTTGTGGAACCTCAACAACGTGGACTTAGGCAAGCCTTGGTGGTGAGCTGAACCACGGGATAAATCCTTGTGTCACCGTGTGCTCAGTTTACTTTACATTGCATATATATTGTTGTTGTTGAGAGAGTTTAGGGTTTGAGACCGATCTACTTCTATACCCTCGACCGCTTGTTTCAGTCTCGACCTGCGAGGGTACACCTATCCGGGGAACCAAGAAAAATTACTCGATCTACTTTTCATTGGGCCAGATTTTGAACTGTGAGCTAATCTTGTCTGCGGAGCGGCGGTGCCGCTTAGTGGAGCGGTGGTGCCGCTCGAGCGGCGGTGCCGCTTGGAGATCCGACGAGTTTCGAGTTGATTTTTGAAGCAGGCCTATTCACCCCCTAGGGCGCCCGGCGATCCTACAAGTGGTATCGAGCTTGTTTACCGGTAAGCGCTTCACCGCGTGAAGTATGGATACGGAGCTGGTTCGAATCAAGGCGGAGCCGAAGGCATCCACGCCAAACCTACGCCTTCAGCAAGGCTTTGTCTTCCTCATCCTCTTTCTCGGGAACCACCGATCCAGAGAAGAGAAGCAAGGAGACAAAGAAAAAAAAAGAAAGCCGCCAAGGAAGAAACGAAGGCCGGCGTGAGAAAGTCAAGAAACAAGAAGAAGATGCAAGCATGCGGCTCATCGAGAAGCTCAAGAGAAGAGATGAAAGAAAAAGAATAAGAGAAGAAAGACTCAAGAGAAGAGAAGAAAGAAGCAAGAAAGTAGTGGAACTTGATGCTCAATCAAGTGAGCTATCAAGTAGTTTCGATGGCGGGGATGATGATGAGTCATATGTGCCAAAGAACAAAAAGAATGAGAAGAAGAAGGATGAGGCCAGCAGCAACAACAAAAAATTTGCCGCCATATCCTTTAACTATAACTCTCTTTTCTCTAACCGTGAAAGAAAGTCATTCATCAATGTTTCCGGGGGAAGTTGCCTCACTTTGATGGGACAAACTATGCCAAGTGGAAACATGTGATGAGTGTCTATCTTAATGGCATTCACCCCGGTCTTTGGGACATTGTGTGCAGTGGATATGAGCCTCCGGTGAACCCCAAGTCACCCACAAATGAAGAGATGATAGCACCCATCTCAATGGTCAAGCCACAAGCATCCTCCTAAGTGCTCAAGATGGAAATGAGAACAATAGGGTGATGAACGTGAATGTGGCAAAAGAAGATTTGGGATACCTTGGTCCTTGCACATGAAGGTGTTGATAAAGTAAGAAAAGCGAAGATTGATTTGTTGAAGGCAAAGCTCAACCGGTTTGTGATAGTTGAAGGAGAAGGTGCCCAAGAAATGTTTGACCAGGTTGATGGTTCTAGTTGGAAAGATTAGAGGATTTGGAGATGAAGAGCTCGATGATCATAAGGTGGTGAAGATTATGCTTGAAGCCTATGCACCTAGAAATGAGACCGTAGTTACCTTGATAAGAGACAAGATGAAGTTTGAGCACTTCACTCCCTAATGATGTGCTTGGAAGGTTGCTCACATTTCACATGCAAAGAGAAGAAGCAAATGAGAGGAAGAAACTTGGTGAGTTTCAAGCCAAGTAGGATGGCCTCAAGATCAAGGATGTTGCTCTCAAAGCAAGCAAGTCAAGCAAGCCAAGCACCTCCAACAAGAACAAGGGCAGCAAGCAATCAACTTCAAATCAAGCCAAAGAAATGAAGAAAATACAAGAGCACATTGATTCTACCTCCTCCTCAAGTGATGATGATGATGAGGGAGGTGTCGAAATCAATGACATGGCATTGTTCATCAAGAATTACCGCAAGTCCATGAAAAGAAATGGGTACAAGATGGTGCAAAAAAAGTTTCCAAATAAGAAGAAGAGAACATGTTATAATTGTGGAAGCACCGAGCACTTTGTTACGGATTGTCCATATGAGAACAAGAACAACAAGCACAAGAAGGACAACTCCAACAATGACAAGAGGCAAGATTACAAGAGAAAAGGAAAGAACATGGGAGAAGCACACATTGGGCATGAGTGGGACTCAACTAAAAGAGTCAAGTGAGGATGATGTGAAGATGGCAACATTTGCTAGACAAGAGTCAACCTCCACACCGAAGCTCTTCTCCAACACGTCCGATGATGATGGAGATGGCTCCCCTCACATTTGTCTTATGGCAAAGCGTGAGAAGGTACTTTCCAAAACTAAAACCTCTCCAACTCTTAGTGATGAATCTAGTGAACTTAGTGATAGCTCAAGTGATGATGGATCTAGTGATGAAGAGTATGATAAATTGACAAAGAATCTAGATCCAAAGACCAAAATATTTATCACTAAGATCGTGGAAGATTTAGAGAGTGTCCAAGCCGAGTTGGAAACTAGAGAAGGTGAACTCACTAGACTTGAGAAGCTCTATGTTGACAACAAAGACGCTCTTGTGTTTGAAAGAAGTGAGGTGGCCTCTTTGCAAAAAAAGAAACTTGTAAAAAGAGAAAGAGGACCATGCTCTCACAAAGAAAGCTACTTTTACTCTCAATGAAAAATATTGTGACTTACAAGAAAAGCACAAGCAACTTGAGGGGAAATATAGTCTTCTTTGGGAGAGCAACTCACATCTCTCTTCCACAAAGGACAACTCTACTCCTTCCACAAGCAATGGATGTGGTAAATGTTTCAACCTAGACTTGAAGAGTCATGCCACAAACCTTGCAAACATGGAAGCAATGAGGAAGGAGATTGCTAGACTCAACACTTTGGTTGGAAAAGAAAAGCAAACTGTCAAGAAAACAGTAAGTGGCAAAGAGACTCAACCAAAGAAGCCACAATACATTGATGGAAGAAATCCTAGAATCAAGGATGGGTTAGGCCACACTAGCGGAGCCAAGACAAATGGAAGAAAAGTTGTAAATGGCTATGAATGTGTCCAGTTCTGGAGCAAAGGGAAGATGAGTACGAGATATGCGCACGCAGGCCGCGACCGCGCCGGCCTCGGCAGCAAAGCCAAGCGGCGGTGCCGCTATGATGGCGGCGGTGCCGCCGCCCCTAAGAAAGGGAAGGCAACTCATCGACCTCACGTCCCGAAACAGCCCCATCAAGAAAGTTGCTGGGGTCAAAACAAGGTTGTGCGTAAAACAGAGAAAACAATTTGGGCCAACCCAAATAGATTTGCACATCATCCCAATGCTCAATCAACAAGACAAAGTTTGAGTTCTTGCTTTGTGTTGAAGAACAACAAAGAAGGGGAGGTGTATGCCAAATATGTTGGCAAGGACAGAAATGTTTATTTACACACTTCTATTTGGGTTCCCAAAATTCTTGTGACTAACATAAAAGGTCCCAAGGAGCTTGGGGGGCCTAAACTTGTGAACTAATCATTTTTTGCGGGCATACTCCTCCGGTGGATCAAGTTGGGTGCTTGATAGTGGATGTACAAATCATATGATTTGGAGAAAGGAGTATGTTTTCATCATACTCTCCTAATGCCGATCCAAGTGACATCATTCGATTTGGAGATGACGCTAAGGGAAGTGTGATGGGTCTTGGTAAAATCGCTATCACAACTAACCATGATATATCGATGTCTTGCATGTTGAATCCTTAGGATACAATTTGTTGTCGGTCTCACAACTTTGTGGGAAAGGCTACAATTGTCTCTTTACGGATGTTGGTGTGGAAGTCATTTGTAGGGAGGATTCCTCTATTGTCTTCACAGGCAAACTCAAGAATAAGATCTACTTAGTTGATTTCAACAAAAGTGAGACTAAGCTTGAGACTTGTCTTATGGCAAAATCTAGCATGGGTTGGCTTTGGCATCGCCAACTAGCCCATGTTGGGATGAGGAACTTGGCCAAACTGCAAAAGGACAACCACATCATTGGGCTAACAAATATTGATTTTGACAAAGACAGGATTTGTAGCGCTTGCCAAGCCGGAAAGCAAGTAGGCGTACCTCACCCACCAAAGAGCATCATGACCACTACACAACCATTGGAGTTGATTCACATGGATCTCTTTGGGCCGGTTGCCTACCTTAGCATCGGGGGTAATAAGTATGGACTCGTTATTGTTGATGATTATTCCCGCTTCACTTGGGTTTTCTTTGTCTTTGATAAGTGCTGGGTATAAGAGAAGGTGAAAACCTTCATTAGAAGGGCTCAAAGAGAATTCGAGCTTCCAATCAAGAAAAATAAGAAGTGATAATGGAAGTGAATTCAAGAACACCCAAGTAGAAGAATTTCTTGATGAAGAGGGCATCAAACATGAGTTTTAGGTTCCATACACCCCTCAACAAAATGGAGTTGTAGAGAGGAAGAATAGAACACTCATTGACATGGCAAGAACAATGCTAGATGAATACAAGACTTCGGACATCTTTTGGTGTGAAGCCATCAACACCGCTTGTCATGCAATCAACCGTCTCTACCTCCACAAGAAACTCAAGAAGACCTCATATGAGCTTTTAAAGGTAACAAACCAAAGGTGTCTTACTTTAGGGTGTTTGGGTGCAAGTGTTTCATTCTTAACAAGAAGCCCCGAACCTCTAAGTTTGCACCTAAGGTTGATGAAGGTATACTTCTTGGGTATGGGTCAAATGAGCATGCCTATCGTGTCTTCAACAAAACCACTGGTAGGGTTGAAGTCACTATAGATGTGACATTTGATGAATCTAATGGCTCTCAAGTAGAGCAAATTGATCAAGATGTTGTAGGAAAGGAGGATTCACCTTGTGAAGCTATCAAGCAATTGGCTATCGGTGATGTTCGACCACAAGAAGATAAAGCCAATGAACAAGAGGATCAACAAGATGTTCTTTGCACCAATTTCGCCTGACGTACTCGATGACGGGGGCAGCCCACCTGCTGAAATTCAGCGGAGCGGCGGTGCCGCTCCCTCCACCTCGCCAGCATCTACTCCAACACTGCGTCACTGTTAGAGCACTTGATCTTGCTCCTATACTTGAGGCCGAGGATGACTATGAAGAAGAAATTGAAGATGATGGAGTTGATCATCCACGGCTACGACAAACCATTCAACGGGATCACCCCGTTGAGAACATTCTTGGGAATCTTGAAGAGAGTAACTACTAGATCACATCTTGCTTTGCATTTTGTGAACATTACTCCTTTGTTTCCTCTTTGGAACCTACCAAGGTAGAAGATGCTCTCAAGGATGCCGATTGGTTGCTAGCCATGCAAGAAGAACTCGACAACTTCAAGAGAAACGAAGTTTGGGACTTGGTAGAATGACCAAAGACAAACATCATTGGCACAAAATGGGTCTTTCGAAACAAGCAAGATGAAGATGGTCGGGTTACAAGAAACAAGGCAAGATTGGTGGCTCAAGGTTTTACTCAAGTAGAGGGCTTGGACTTCGATGAGACATATGCAGGTGGCAAGACTAGAAGCAATCCGCATTCTACTAGCCTTCGCTGCCCATCATGACTTCAAGCTATATCAAATGGATGTCAAGAGTGCATTTCTCAATGGCCCTTTACAAGAGGAAGTCTATGTTGAGCAACCACCGGGTTTTGAAGATCCCAAGTACCCTAACCATGTTTTCAAGCTTCGTAAGGCGCTCTATGGGCTTAAGCAAGCACCAAGAGCATGGTATGAATGCCTTAAGGAGTTCTTGCTTAAACAAGGTTTTGTCACAGGGAAGGCCGATCCTACTCTCTTTACACATAAAGTTAATGGTGATATCTTTGTGTGCCAAATATATGTCGATGACATAATATTTGGTAGCTCTAACCATGTGTATGTTGAGCAATTTAGTAGGACTATGACAAAGAGGTTCGAGATGTCCATGATGGGTGAGCTCAAGTTCTTCCTTGGCTTTCAAGTCAAACAAATGAAGAAAGGGACTTTCATTAGCCAAACCAAGTACACCCAAGGCGTGTTGAAGAAGTTTGATTTGGCTAAGGCTAAGCCAATCAAAACTCCAATGCCGAGTAATGGACATCTTGATCTTGATGAAGAAGGGGCTGCCGTCGATATAAAGGTATATCGTTCCATGATCGGCTCTCTTCTTTATCTTTGTGCATCTAGGCCCGATATTATGCTTAGTGTGTGCATGTGTGCTAGATTTCAAGCTAATCCAAAGGAATGTCACAATGTGGCGGTTAAGAGAATCTTGAGATATCTAGTTCACACTCCAAACCTTGGCTTGTGGTATCCCAAGGGTTCCAAGTTCAATCTACTTGGCTATTCGGATTCGATTATGCCGGTTGTAAAGTAGATAGAAAAAGCACCTCGGGGACATGTCAATTCCTTGGGCGGTCCTTGGTGTCTTGGAGCTCTAAGAAGCAAAATTGTGTAGCCCTATCCACCGCCCGAGGCCGAAAGTATGTTGCGGCCGGCGCATGTTGTGCTCAACTACTTTGGATGAAGCAAACCTTAAAGGATTTCGGATGTCATTTCATAAAGATACCTCTTCTTTGTGACAACGAGAGTGCCATCAAACTCATAAATAACCGGTAGCACACTCTAGAACAAAAACACATAGATATCCGTCATCACTTGAGAGAGACCACGAACTCAAAGGAGATATCGCAATTCGCCATGTGAGCACCGAAAAACAACTAGCCGATATCTTCACTAAGCCTCTCGACGAGACAAGGTTTTGTGCTTTGCGTAGTGAACTAAATATACTTGATTCTCGCAACCTATCTTGAAATCTGCATGCCTCGTTTGTGAGAACTAGTATGAGTAGGGAAAAGCTTTTTAAAAGTTACTTTATGTCTTTCAAATGAATTTCAAAGCTAGACTCAAATGACTTGGTCTTTGCTCTTGAGTGTTGATCGATCCGGCCATGAAATTTGAGTCACATATGTCTATCTAGCATATGAGGAGAGTCACTTAGGAAGCAAGTTAACCTCGCTGCGTTCGGGGGAGCGGCGGTGCCGCTTCGGCGTTTTTAGGCGAAAAACACCCCTCACAGATCGGTCAGGTGGGGCCTATTTCCTGGGTCCACGGCATCTTTCTCTCCTCTCTCATTCACTCTTATCCAATTAGGCCCTTCTCTCTCGTGAGGGCGACGGGCGACACCGCCGCCTTCTCCTCTCCTTGCCGCGCCGCCAGGCACCGCCGCTCACGGCAGTGCCACTCGGCGCCCGTGCCGCCGGCACCCTCCTCGACGCCGGTGCCACGGTGCCCGCAAGGGACCGCGGCTTTCTCTTCTTCACTCTCCAATCCTCGGTGAGAAACCCTAATCGCCCCGATCTATGCTATGTGGTGAAATTGATCATGGATTCTTGCAATTAGTGATAGAATAAAGGGTCTAGGTCATGAGAAAATTGTTGGTTTGGTTTGATCTCGGAGGTCAAGGGATGAACCCCATCCATGGCATGCATCGGTCAACCAAAGCGGCACCGCCGTTTTGGTTGAAAAGCAAATATCTTCTTTGGTCGTCTCTAGTGATCTTTGAATCAATAAGTGGAGTAAACTGAATCAATACTCATGATCTAAGAAAATTTATTCAAAATCTAAAGCCATGGCAACTTTCATCACATTTTCAATTTCGGTCAAGATTCCGAGATTACCGTTGGAATGGTAGATAGATATGCATGTGTTTTAACTATTGCACAAGGCGGTTCTTTGAAGAAGAAGTGGTCGGGCAACGAGCGGGCGGTGCCGCTGGGCGAGCAGCCGGTGCTTACTTCGGGGCTGATTCAAACGACCGCCCACCAATTGCTTCAACCACCTATCTTATGCGATTATTTAACACATATATATATGTATCTCTCCCCAAAGACATCGGTGGATCGATTTGAAACCTTTGCATGCATAGATGGAGCAAGGTCAAGGAAGTGGGATCAAGAGGAAAGCAGTGGCAAAGCGGTTTCCCAAGAGGGCGAGAGGCGGAGGTTCCGGGTCCTTCCGAGAGACCCACAAATTGAAAGCGGCGGCAAGAAAGAGAGAGGCAAGATCTGGGGGCGGGAGGCGAGGCATGGCGGGAAGATTCTTGAGATTGGATGTCCGGGCACTCCCGGTGGACATCGGACCTATGATGATTCCTACATCATGGACTATGAGGAGCTTGATTGAGATCAAAAGACCTCCGGATGACAGTGTGCCTCGAAGAGAGTTGACTACTCCACTGGGAGTAGATTGAGCACTGATGCTAGGAGGGTGAATCCCTACACCACTCCTAAGGACCTAAGTGTGGACTACAGGTTCTGGAATGTTTTTCACTCAGATTTCTATGCCTCATCTGTACTCAAGAAGAGGAAGCCCAGCATTAGAGAGATGCATTACATTGATTGGTCTCTTCTGAAGGCTAAGAGAGAGCCAGAGATCAACAGGGCCATCAGGGCTTGTGAGAAGCATGAGCTGAGGAACTTGATGGAGTTTCAGTATGATTGGAATGCAGAGATTCTTGGACAGTTCCATGCTACTTACTTTCTGGAAAATGAGAAGACCATGCACTGGATGACTGAGGGTGTCCACTACTCAGTTGACTTTGTTACCTTCTCCAGGATCCTTGGTTTTGGCAGTGAGCATAGGAAGTACACTCCTATTCATGCTGAGAAGAAGCTTGAGCCTACAGCTGTCAGTTACATGTGGAGGAACCCTAATAAGGCAGATGGGTTAGTGAGAGGGTTGAACAGCTTCTATTACATTCTCAACAACCTTCTCAGGAACACCATTGATCCCAAGGATGGTGCAGCTTCAAACTTGCATGGTTGGGTGAAGAACCTGCTAGCTAGACTTGCTCCTGGAGGTGAGAACTTCAATGTGCCTGCATATCTGTGGATGAAGTTGGCTGATGCTATGGATGATGGTAGGAAGAGCTTGCCATACGCTCCCTACATCATGTTTGTGATTGAGAGGGTATCCGGCTTGAGGTTTACCAAGACAGATACACACAAGGCTTACAACCTCGAGCGGATCATGCCAGCTGCAGCAGTTTCAGAGGCACAGACTAGAGAGGATACTCCACCCTCTCCCACAGAGGTTCCAAAGAGCTCTCATGCTAGAGCTAGGAGGGGCAAGAGCAGCTTTAAGAAGAAGATGACCACATGGATGAAGGCCATGTTTGAGACTTGCACCTACTCGAAGGCGTCGCTCCATTGGGTTGAGCGTAGGCGAGAGAGGACGGAGAGCGTGTGCAGTCACACCACTTTCACCTGTCCCTTCTCCACCTCGCTTTGTGCTTCCCGGCCTCTCGTGGTCGGCATGAGTCGAGGACACCACCTCGGGGACAGAGCTTGACCGGGATGAGACGCTTGGTGACTTCGCGTGCGTGAAGCAGCAAAGCAACCACAGTCTCGGGAGGATCCACCACCTCGGACTTTCGACACGCTTCACCTCTACTACTCACACGGCAGCCGGGGCTGTCATTTCTTCCACTTCGGAGGAGGAGGCTTGGGGTGACAACGAGGAGGGACGAGGACGAGGAGGAGGGCGGTGCTTGAGAGTGACTTGATATCTCTTTTTCTTTTCTCCTTTTTGGTGCTTTGTGCCAAAAGGGGGGAGAAAATTAGAGGGGGGTCAAAACTTTTTCGCACCCTTAGCTGTTGTTTATCTTGTTTAGCATGTCCTAGAGAGTTAGACTTTGAGAGTAGACCTCTAAAACTATTTGTGAACTTGTAATATTGCGAATTATTTGAATCTCTTCGTATGGTTTATGGACATGTGTTGGTTACGTGATATTTAGCTTGTCAAATTCATGCTACATACTTGGTTTTATATCTATTTCATCTTTGTGAAAATCTTGTTAAAGCAGCTCTATTTTGACAGGAGAGGCGGTGCCGCTTTCGAGGTCAAAACAGACCGGATGCTCGAGTGCTTAAATTGTCATGTTGCATCACGTATATTCTTGTGACACATCTATTAGCACTTGACACCCCACAGCGAGCATGGATGTAGGGGAGGTCCTTACATCACCTAAATGTGTGAAACTTGATCTTGATGTCAAATTTGAGAATTCAAATCTCACTCACACATTTAGGGGAGGTCTCACTGCCTAAATATGTGACTCTTGACAAAGAGATATCTTTTGAGCATTCAAGGCTTACTCACATATTTAGGGGAGGTACCTACATCCATGGCTCGAAAAATCTCTATTATTTCACTATCTTTTGTAAGCTCTAATTAGGTTGTCACCAATCACCAAAAAGGGGAGATTGTAAGTGCAATCAACCTCTAATATGGGTTTTGGCGTTGATGACAATCTAAATAGAGGACTAATGAGATTTATCGAGTTGACAAGCGTGCAATAAGCAAAGAGGACATTGCAAACCTAAAAGGAGGAGTACCCCGATTCGATTTGCTGATTGGTACTTCAAGAAAGGAGGTTTACATTCATTTTGTATTTTGAATTTGAGTATAGGACACGCCGTACTATTAAGAGGGATTAGAATCACCGTACAAAGCGTGCAACCAAGTGCTCATTTTCACACTACACAACCTCCGGCCCCAAACTTAGTCGACCATTCAAATACTTTCTATTTGCTTGTCGGCTAAGGCCGAGCGGCGGTGCCGCGGGGGAGCGGCAGTGCCGCCTGCGTAGCGTCGCTTGATCATGGCGGCGGTGCGCCTTTCGCGGTTCACCGTTGGAAGGGGAGGTATTTATACTTTCCTTTTCTACCCCCAACGGTCACCTTTCTTCTCCTCTGCTCACTTTTCGACAGAAAGGACCTAAGTGCTCAGCTCTCTCTTCTCCATTGAAGCTCCTCACTCCCTCAAGCTAATCCATCGATTCTTGAGTGTGAGGGCTGCAAACTTCGATTGGAAGGGAGCTCCACTGATCTTCATCGTTCTAGAGGCACTTGGTTCGCACTTTGGCCGGCGGTTTTGGTTCTTTACTCTTGGAGCTTGCTCCTAGCCGGCTAGTGCGTCGCCCTTGAGCTTGCCAACTTGTGTGGCAGCCTAGGGAGGTTTGTAACACCCTCTTGCATCTAATACATCACCCCACATCTCTAGGATTCGATTCCTAGACTTGTGAACGAGGCAAAGAGGCAAACCTTTGTGGTGAGCTCATTCCTTTGTGAAACCTCAACAACGTGGACTTAGGCAAGCCTTTGGTGGCGAGCTGAACCACGGATAAATCCTTGTGTCACCGTGTGCTTTCGGTTTACTTTACATTGCATATATATTGTTGTTGTTGAGAGAGTTTAGGGTTTGAGACCGATCTACTTCTATACCCTCGACCGCTTGTTCCCAGTCTCGACTGCGGTGGTACACCTATCCGGGAACCAAGGAAAATTACTCGATCTACTTTTCATTGGACAGATTTTGAACCGTGAGCTAATCTTGTCGCTAGGAGCGGGCGGTGCCGCTTAGTGGAGCGGTGGTGCGCTTCAGAGCGGTATGCCGCTTGGAGATCCGCCAGTTTCGAAGTTGATTTTTGAAACAGGCCTATTCACCCCCCTCTAGGCGTCCGGCGATCCTACGATTCCGGTACCGCCACAATCAATTTCGGGAGAGAACGCCGCCAAGTGGTGGCAAGCTTATAAGCGTAAGCAGCCTAGAATCACTTGGAGGAGCCTCTGTGATGCTGTTCAAGCTGAGTTTGGAGCTGATGACCTCAGATCATCTATGCAAGACCTGATGGAGTTCAGGCAAACTGGATCAGTAGAAGAGTACACTAACCAGTTCAACAGCCTGCAATACAGTATTATCATGCATAATTCCAATTATGATGACATGTTCTTCACCCAGAAATATGTGATGGGTCTCAAAGAGGAACTCAGGGTAGTTGTGGCTCCACAGATGCCAACTACAGTGATCAGGGCTGCAACTATTGCTAAAATACAAGAAGGCATCTTGGAAAGATCAAGGGCTAAGAGTAACAAGACCTATCCTCCATACAAGCAATATGCAGCACCAAAGTGGGACACCAAACCACAGCAAAATCCATCACTTTGGAAGGATAGACAGTTGAGAGACTACAGAAAAGCAAATGGACTATGTTATAGCTGTGGGGAGAAGTATGTACCTGGCCACCAGGAAATCTATACTAAAAAGAACAAACCACAACTGAATGCTCTTGTGGTCAATGACCTTGACAGAGAAATACCAGAGGAGGTCCTCAATGAATTGGCAGTAGAAGATGCTGTAAATGAAGAGTTTGGACAATTCTCTATCAATGCAATAGCAAGCACTGACAGACTCAACTGCATCAAAATCAAAGCATGGGTCAGAGACAAGACTATGCTTATTCTGTTGGACAGTGGCAGTTCACATAGCTTTGTCAGTTCCCATTTTGTTACCCTAGCAGGCATTCCTACAATACCTATGCCAGCAAGGAAGGTGAAATTAGCCAACCAATCCTGTATTGAGGCCACCCATAGAGTACCAGCCCTGAGATGGTACTGCCAAGGTCACACCCTTACAACTGATATGATGGTACTAGATATGCACCCCTATGATGCAATATTAGGTTTTGACTGGCTCAGCAAACATAGCAAAATGACTTTTGATTGGGAAAATAGAATCATGGAATTTCCAGAGGGAGGCAAAATGGTCAGGTTACAAGGCATTAAGGACCCACCTATGCATTTACAGTCTATCTCAGAATCCAAAGTTTTTAACTCAGCAAAGGGCAATGACATCTGGGCTTATGCACTAGTGGACCAAGTGCAATCTCCAAATCCAAACAACCAACCTACCACAGCCACACCACAAATAGCTCAACCAATCCAAGATATCTTGCTCACACATGCAGATGTCTTCCAAGACCCTAAAGCCTTACCACCATCTAGAACACATGATCACACCATCCCACTCATACCAGGCTCCATTCCAATAAACTCCAGACCTTACCACTACTCTCCACACCACAAAACAGAGATTGAGAGACAAGTGAGAGAATTACTCCAAAGTGGACACATTACACACAGCAACAGCCCCTTTGCCTCCCTAGTCCTATTAGTCAAAAAGAAAGATGGATCATGGAGATTACATTGTAGACTATAAAAACTCAATGACCTAACCATCAAGAACAGATTTCCCATGCCCATTATAGAAGAAATCCTAGATGAGTTAGCTGGTGCCAAGTATTTCACAAAATTAGACATGAAATCAGGGTACCACCATGTGAGGATGGATCCCATGGATGAACACAAAACAGCCTTCAAAACACACCAAGGCCATTACCAATTCCGGGTCATGCCCTTTGGCCTAACCAATGCCCTGACCACCTTTCAATGCACGATGAACCACATCTTACAACCTTTCCGAGAAAAATTTGTCCTGGTGTTCTTGGATGACATACTCATCTATAGTCATTCCTTGGAAGAACACACTGAACATCTGCAGTTGGTGCTGGAACAGTTAAGAAAACATCAGCTCTATATCAAAAGGAGCAAGTGCTCATTTGCTCAACCTAGTCTTGAGTATCTAGGACATATCATCTCTTCTTAGGGAGTCTCCACAGAACAATCCAACATAGAGGCCATGCTCTCCTGGCCAATACCCACTCATCAGAATCGAACTCGAAAGCATTTCTAGGGCTCACAGGTTACTATAGAAGATTTATCAGAGGATATGGCATTCTGACAAAACCACTGACAAACTTGCTGAGAAACAAGCAGTTCCAGTGGACAGAGACAGCCCAACAAGCATTTCAGCAAACAAAAGAAGCCATGACTAAGACTCCTGTCCTGGCACTGCCAAACTTCCAAGAAACATTCACTATAGAAACAGACGCCTGTCAGGATGGAATTGGTGCAGTGCTGATGCAGCATGGACAACCAGTGGCTTACCTCAGTAAGGCCTTAGGTGACAGACATAAGGCACTCTCTATATATGAGAAAGAGTTTCTAGCCCTTCTTATGGCAGTGGAAAGGTGGAGACACTACATTGAAAGACAAGAGTTTGTCATCCTCACAGACCACAAATCGTTGACATACCTCTCTGAACAGAATCTTCACTCTGAAATGCAAAGGAAGGCCATGACTAGAATGATGGGTCTTCGGGTTCAAGATCATTTACAGAAAAGGCAAGGACAACACAGCAGCAGATGCACTGTCAAGAGTAGCCCATCTCATGGCCATTCAGTCTGTGTCTGCTGTTCAACCAACTTGGGTCCAAGAAGTACTAAACTCCTATGCAACAGACTCCCATGCTCAACAGCTACTCCAACAGCTGGCTGTCACCAGTCCAAATACAACTGGGTATAGTTTGCATCAGGGCTTGATCAGGAAAGGAGACAAAGTGTGGATAGGCCAAAATTCTGCACTACAAACTAAGTTGCTGGCTGGATTCCATTCCAGCCCTCTGGGAGGCCATTCAGGGATGGGTGCTACTTATTACAAGTTGAAGAAGCATTTTCAATGGAAAGGTATGAAACAAGACCTGGAGAGTTACATCAAACAGTGTTCAGTTTACCAACATGCCAAACACTCAAACAAACACCCCCTTGGTCTGCTCCAACCTCTACCTATACCAAAGGGTATCTGGCAAGAAATCTCCATGGATTTTGTTGAGGGCCTTCCCAAATCTCAGGGATACAATGTGATCATGGTAATTGTGGACAGACTGTCCAAATATGCACACTTCATAGCTGTGAAACACCCATATACAGCAAAGATCCATAGCTAAAGCATTCATGGACAATGTGGTTAAGATTCATGGTCTACCCAAGAAGATGGTTTTCGACGAGAGATCCAATTTTTTTGTCAAAGAATTTCGGAATGAATTATTCAAAGTGTACAAGGTTGAGTTGAATCTGTCCCACAAAGATACCATCCCGAATCGATGGTCGACGTAAAGGGTGAATCAATGTCTTGAGATGTACCTAAGATGCTCAGTTCAAGACTCCCCAACTCAGTGGAAGGATTGGTTATCTTTGGCTCAACTATGGTACAACTCCTCTTACCATACAGCACTGGGCTGTTCTCCATTCATGGCACTCTTTGGATATGAACCAAACTTGGGAATGACACCAACTATCCTAGCTGACACACCTCCAACTGTGGCAGAAGTGATTGAAAACAGGGACTTGCACTTGGCTTCTCTGAAGGAACACTTGCAGCGGGCACAAAACAGAATGAAGCTTTTGGCAGATAGAAAGAGAACTGACATTACATTCTCAGTGGGTGACAAAGTTCTGCTTAAGCTACAACCATACACACAGTCTTCAGTTGCCAATCGTCCATACCCCAAACTGGCTTCAAAGTATTTCGGGCCATACACTGTACTTGAGAGATTTGGCACCGTTGCCTATAAGTTGGATCTGCCAGATGGGTCTCTTATACATCCCGTATTTCACGTTTCCCAACTGAAGCCGTTCACTGCAGATTTCTCTCCAGTCTTCGACACCCTCCCAGTGACTACAGACCTGGAAGCTGCAGCAACAGTTCCTGAGGAGATACTGGAACGCCGGCTGGTGAAGAAAGGCAACAATGCTATACCCCAAGTCAAGGTACGTTGGTCCGGGTTCCATCCTTCGACAACCCACAGGGGAAGACTACAATGTTCTCAAGACAAGATTTCCCTCTTTGCTCCGGCTTGGGGACAAGCCTCACTCTGGGGGGGGAGTGTCACATCGGTGCCGACAACGGCGTGACACGGAACAAGTGACCAGGCGATTCAGCCGTGAAGACGAAGGCGTGAACAAGGAAGGCGTCTTCATGTATCGATTACATGTTCTGTCGCTACATCTTTTACGCTTTGCTACTGTCATGTGGGCCATCGTTGCCAGCGTCTGTAAGAAGCACATAAGTGCTGAATGCAAACTCTGTAAGAGACATCGAATATTCAGTGAAGGAAATACGAAGCCAAGGCTGAGGGGCTTGCCCTGCCCACTTCTTCCCCAACTCCGGTATCCATCTTGTGCTGCTCACGTCGCCGGGCGCATCGCCGCGCCAGGGGTGTGACACGTTAGGCTGCACCGGTAGTTTATTTCGTGCAAAACATGAACTTGCTTGTTTCTCCATGCTGCGTGAACGTTGATCCATCCGTACATGATGCTGCCTTCTTCAACGAAGAGGGTCTCTCTCTCTCTCTCTCTCTCTCTCTCTCTCTCTCTCGTCGGGCTTGGTCTCATCAACAGCGGCAGTTTCAAGAGTTCTTTCCAGTGGAGGTCATGCTTGTGTCGGCACATACTTCGTCTTCGGACCTGGCTACGTATAGTGCGAGCAGTTGAGACGCAGATCTACTTTAATTAGTTCAGTTATATAAATCCGTTTGTCAAACGCGTACGTGGCCTCATGTACATGACGCGTACGGTTAATTGGACCATATCAACCAATATTTTCTATTTCGTAAGGTCAGAGGACAGTGTTGTAGATCCGCTCGATCAGGTGATATCATATCCTGGCTTAATTTTTTTGTACATCAAGCCGAATCTTAGCTTTACATGCCCAGCCAATTGTGTTTGGTTTCTCCTAAGTCAAACGTGTGTATCTTTGATTATTAATTTTAAAAACTATATATTTTTTATGTCATAAGATTAACAATTTTAGATTTATTATGAGAAATAATATCATAATATATAATTCGTATATTGTGAAACTATATATAAGCATCGTTAAAAATAGTTTATCAAAAATTGCAATGTTTGACTTTGGTCAAACTAAATGTGCCACCTAAAAACCACCGGGAGTAGTAGCATAAGAGCCGCATGTGCAGATGATTAAACTCTTGTCAAACTTTTTTTTGAAAGCCATGTGGCACACTTTATTTTTATCAAAGATGGTTACATCATGAACTAATAAAGTTGCAAGAAGGAAATCAAGGGGTTCATCGACCCAATTACAGTTGTCTTTATTAGATAATGCTACTTTTAGCAATTTCATGAGCCATACTATTTGCTTCTCAAACACATTGCTCAATGAAAATTGACTCATAATCCTGCAAGGAGGAGGCACTCATCATAGATAGGTGCTCCAGCTTGCTTCATATTTTCTTCCACTTCCATCCAATCGGAATGTATGGTAACTCTTTCCAAACTTTGCCAGCCTCGCCGAGGTCGTTGAACCTACTTTTATGCGCGTATCCAATGATCTGGTCCTCCTGCCAGCCTCCATCGAGTCCTTCGAAAACCGTATGCAGCTGGTCGCCGTGAACAGCAATGCAACGTGCGGAGAAATCAGTTTGCGTGGCTCCTGCCTTCCTGCGCCTTAATATTTTTTCATTATCAACTGCACGTTCGTCCTCATCTACAGCGATTGTTTGGGTCGCATCGCATGCCATGGTTCGTCTTTCGAGGGTGAAGTTTCCGGCTAGTGTGGGTAGTAGCCGTCTCCGACGGGGAAGACTTTTGACCGGCCGGCTGCAAATGGAAATCGCTTTTACTAGTGACATGGACACGGTTTACCCTAGTTAGCTATCCGATCCGATCCAGCACAAAAGCCACGACGACACGCAGCATTAGCCAGCTAGACGACTGGATCGGCCATGAAACATGGAATGACCTGGCCGACCCATCGATCCATCATATCGATGTATCCAGCCCGGTCCACCACGCCCAACATCTTTTTACACACACATGGCTATTGTATTGTATCACGATACTATTACCCAGCAGCTTGCTAGGCTCACAAAAGAACGGTGTCCGTCCACACACAGTGCACCCGGCCGGCCAGCCACGGCGGTCGGTCGAAAGTGATCCGTTTTTGTCGCAGCCTCCAACGCACATCCGCCGAGAGAGTCTACGGGTGCTTTTGTTGGCACCGGCTCAGTCTTCCCTCACCCAATAACACCGTGCGTGACAGTATATATAACCACCTCGCTCCTGAGCTTCGAACCACCACCGTCCCCGACGCCTTCGCAATCCCTCCATCGCTGCGTTACAATTGTTGCATTGCGTTGCGTTGCGTCTGCCATGGCCGTGCAGGCGCGGCACTTTCCGCACGACCTAGTCCCGGCGGTGGGCGGCGGCTCCCTATTCTTGGAAGAGTACTACGCCGGGTGCGTGCCGGCACCATCCCGCCGGATCGGTGACGATGCCACGACGACGGTGCACACCGATGACTTCCCGCGCAGCGCCGAGCTCGCATGGTGCAACTACGGCGGCTTCCTGCCGAGGAAGCGTCCGCGCCTGGAGACGGCGGCGGCAGCAGCGGGTGGTGATCTCTTCTTGGAAGATCAGCGCGTGGGTACGCATCCGACGACGGGCACGGAGCGTCTGCTGCCAGTGCCACCACCGTTCGTCGACGCACGGAGCCGGCCGGTGGTGCGCTCCGGCACCGCGGCGTCCACCAGCGGGAGGGTGGTGAATGACGCGACGCCCACCGTCGTCGACTCGCGGGAACTCCATCCGTCGTGGACGCACCAACACGGCGTGGAGATCGACGCGCTCGTTGCACTCGAGGTACGTACGGCCAGTGTCCGATCGAGAAATCATTGGGTGATCGACGTTCTTCGTCACACACACGGGATGCGTGCGTGCTCCGATGGTGTCTCATCTGAATGTTGTTGCTCACACAGGCAGAGAGGATGCGCGCGGCGCTGGAGGAAGCGCGACGGAGGCACGCGCGAGCGCTGGTGGCCGCCGCGAGCCGCGCCGCGTCGAGGCGGCTGCGCGCGTCAGAGGCCGACCTGGAGCGCGCGCTGCGCCGGAACGCGGAGCTGGAGGAGAAGGCCCGTCAGGCGGGCGCCGAGTGCCAGGCGTGGATGGGCGTCGCCAGAAGCCACGAGGCCGTCGCCGCGGGGCTCCGCGCCGCGCTGGACCAGCTCCTCCTGCAGCAGTCGGCACCCTGTGGTGCTACTGGTGCGGCCAACTGTGTCGGTGATGGCGAGGCCGAGGACGCGCAGTCGTGCTGCTTCGAGCATGCGTCGGCGGCGGCTGCCGAGCACGCCACTGACGACGACGGCGCGTCCAGGTCCAAGTCGTTGGCGTGCAAGGCGTGCGGCGGTGGCGACGCGTGCGTGCTGCTGCTCCCGTGCCGGCACCTGTGCCTGTGCCCCGTGTGCGAGGCCGCCGTCGACGCGTGCCCCGTCTGCGCCACCACCAAGAACGGCTCGCTCCACGTCCTGTTCTCCTGAACTGATTTAGGACCTCGTCGTACCATGTTCATCTCTCCATGGCAGGACGCAGGAGAGTGGCTTCCTGCTTCGCTGCCAGAACGAGGTACATGCGATGCTTGAGTGCCACACGCCGATGCTGGGAAGGAGATTCTGTGGCCAAAGTGCAACGGCAATGGCACAAAACGTCCTAGGCCGGGAATCGCCCGATCCCGACGCTCATTCAGTTAACCTGCCGCTGCCGGAGGTAGCCGCAGAAGTGGATCGGAGACGATGTCCAACAAGAAAAATGTTCTCTTTGTTATAAGGTGCCCAGCGGAAAACGGCCCACCTCGTTGTATCACAAGCAAAACGGGCCAAAGACCTGCAGCCCAACGGAGAAAGAACACATATAAAGGTTTGGGCCTAACTCAACCCAAAAGACTAAATTTCATAGGTGAGGACCGCCCCATCCTATATGTTGTGCTCTCCCTCCATCGATTACCGATGTGGGACTAAACCCAACACTCTTCGTCACAAAGTCACCACTCACCACTGCCTTCTCTTCAAAGCACAGATGGATCTGGATGCGGGAGATCGTTCTGCTGGTGCAGATTGGCAAGGGTTTAATCAATCCTTGAGGTGTTATTGGACCATTGTTTCCGATTCTGAACTCTGAAAAATGGTACGGTGTGCGTTACCGTGGTAAAATTCTGATCTGATAACGCTGCACCGTGTGGCATACCGAAGGAGATGAATGATATGATCGCATCCATGTACAGTATCTATTTTTTAAAAGAAAATTAAAGGAGGAAACAACGCTAATGTGAAACGATGCTAATGTCGCTGCAGAAATCAAGTGTCCATTTGGTGGAGCTTTTTCTCCCGTTCCTGAAGCCATTGAGCATGCATATGTTCCGTAGTGTCGGAGACATAAGCATTCCAGAGCCGGAACAATCCTTATTATGTAAATAAAAACAGTTACCTAGCAAAGTATAAGCTTCTTCTTCAATTATAAACAAACTATAATATGTTCTTGAGTTTTTTTTTTTAAAAAAAAAAAAAGTTCATCAACAAGCTTAGCTCGGCTGAATTGTATCGTGGGCAATTGATAAATTGAAGCGAACATGGGCATTTTGTTTTTCAACAATGGGAAGTTTTACTAAATCATTTTTTGTAACCAGAGAAGCTAAAGAAAACGCTTTATCAGATAGTCTTTTTTTTTTTTGAGATCGGCTTGATCAGATAGTCTATAACTGATCTGTTTTAACTAAAATTGGATCTCTAGCTAACGGAGCATAGAAACGAGGCACGCACGCACAGCTAGTGTGACATCGTTGTCCTATCTAGAACATACAAATGGTTCACATTGCTGTACGCCAGCAGTGGTTAGAGGAAACATCATCTAAACAAGGAGGATAGTAATTTGAAAAGATGGGGCAGCACAAGCACGACAATGACTCGCTAATCCATATGGCATCCATGGTTCGTGTAAGCCGGCATGTGTTCGTAGCGTGCTCTGCCTGTAATCTGCCGTGAAACATGCCGCGCACATTGGCAGCCGCTGTCTGCTGTGGTGGTGCCGTTCTCGTCCTCGTGAGATCAGATCACTGCAGATGATGCGTGCCCCTGGAATCGACTACTCGTGAAAGTTTCAGCGCCAAAGCACTAGGCAGGCACTAGGCGCTATCGATCAGTCAGTGAGTCAGTCCCGTGTTAAATAATTGGGCACGCCTGATTGGACTCGTAAACTATGGATTCACATGCCGCGACTTGCGCGTCCTGCTGCACGTTGACGTTGAGCTTTGAGCAAGCAGCGGGGCGGCATAGCTAGGTACCGGCCGGGCTAGGTAGTCAGTCGGTGACGTAACGCAAAAAAATGACCCGGTCGGTAGGTCTGCGTGTGTGCTGTTTGCTCATTTGCATCAGCAGAGAGCGACGAGGTGACGGCCGGAACACAAGCAGTAAACCAAGAGCCACGCACTAGCCCTCGCGTGCAGCAGGTGCAATGCACAAGAGAGTGGAGTATGGGGGTGTTTAGTTGGTGAAATATTTTGGGTTCTAAAACTGTAGCATTTTTCGTTTGTATTTGGTAATTATCATTCAATCATAGAAAGAACTAGGCTCAAAAGATTCGTCTCATACTTTTCAACTAAACTATGCAATTAGTTTTTTTTATTTACCAACATTTAGTCTTACGTAAATGCGTTAAGAGATTTGATGTGAGCAGTGAATCAGAAGCACTTTTTGGGTTCCTGTAGAACCAACTAAACACCCCTATACTACCTAGGTGGATATGCTAGGTGCCAGTAGCAATAATTAACTTTATAATCCAATTTGGCCCTACATATAGTCATCCTCCGAGTAGCAAGCACAGAGCACGCCATCACTCAGCATGAGGTCCGGTCGGCTTTTCATATGAAACCTTGCATACTACTCCTATGTGTAGTGCATCCATGAATGCATGATTCATGTTACCCACTTTAAGGAGCAAAATGTACTCCCTCCGTCCCAAAATAAACGTTTTAAGTTTTTTTCGTTTGAAGTTTGATTTCGATTTGTAGAAAATACGTAGAAGATTTAAATCTCCAAATAAATTTGTTAAAAAAACTAGATCAAAAGATCTTTCCAATGATACTAATTATGTAATATAAATATTAATCCTATTTTAGTATATAATTGCTAGGTATATGTTTTTAAATAAAAAACGTCGTTTATTTTGGGACGGAGGGAGTACTATAATTGGGTCATTGTACGCGCTGCGCTACGGCGTGTTCTCGGAAAAAAAAACTATAATTGGGTCATTGTTGCATCCTTGGATTCATTATTAGGTCTACTCCATGATTGAAATTTGGTCTACTCCATGAACAGACTTCAACGTACTGTATACTGTGCTAACCAACCAGGCATGGCGCGGCAAAGCTAGGTGGACCAAATACTACTGTACTGCCTTTTTTTAAAAGAATATCATCGCGTCAATCCGTACACTCTACAAAGCAACGACACGAGTGTACAATGAATCAATGATATTGGGCACATGATCAAATCTGAGGCCCACATGGACGTACATGGATGTGCTATTATTTCCCTTCTTTGGTTTGGACCATAGCATTGATCGCATAGCAAGTTGAGAAAATTGAGAGGGACGGCACGGAACAAATGCTGTGTTTGGTTAGCGGGAAAAGGTGGAAAAATACTGTTCGAATCAAAAAGCCGGCTGCAAAGACGTTTCGTTTTGTTTGTGGTAAACATTATTCTACCACGGCGTAACCAAGGCTTAAAAAGAATCGCCTCGCCGTGTACATCAAAACTATGTAATTAGTTTTTTTATTTACCTATATTTAGTAAGCCACTACGTGAGGCAAAAAGATTTGATGTGATAGGTGAATAGTGAGTTTGTATTTCCAGTTTCTAAACTAAACACAGCGCGACATACAAGGGACGCCCAGCAAATGCTCTCAAACAAGAGCTACTCCAACAGACTACTACTACAGTGGCCAGTGCTAGTACCGCGGGAGTAGATCTAACATCTACAGATAGACATTAAAGAGCTGGTTGAATGGACAAAGCTCTAGATGATTGCCTTGCTTTTTGGTTTCTTTTAAAAGAAACTTTCTTTCCTCGGCCAAGCATGTACGCCTCTCATAGCAGAACTTTTTATCAAGACAAGAAAAACTAGGGAACTTGGGAAGGACTTATACCTTGAACTAGAGAACTTGGCTAAACAACAATTAAAACTAGGGACCTCACCCGCGCGTTGCTGCGGGAATTAAGAAAAATGCAATGATCATAAGAGAGAATTTCGGCAACCTCGCGCATCTGATCATAAGAGAGCCGCGGGTATTGTTGAAGGGTTGAATTGTAATTACTAAGAAATACGATCAGTAAGAAATACGATCATTGGCAGATGATCAATCACTTTAACTTTGTCCTTCATGCATTATTTCGAGATGAATTTTGAAAGCTTTGTGCATTAAGAGATTGCACAATATAAATTTGGAGTCTAATTAGAAATAATCAATACTGCAAAAAAAAAAAAATGTATAGCATGTCGACGGCTTTCATTAAAGCTTGATCAGGGAAAGATTGAGAATAGAGAGTGCATGGAAGCTCAGGCACATATAAACATTTTAAAAGTAACATTCTCAATCGCTGGAAAGAAAATTTGCATAACTATGAGCACTGATTAATTAGTTCAAAACTTGTCACGATTGACCTTAAATCCAGTACTAAATCAGTAAAAGATTGTCGAGCAACCAAGTGCACACCCGTTATGGTTTGACTGTGACAATAAAAGAAAACAATTTCATCACCGCTTGGGGGCATGATTGAGAGCAATGTCTGCTTCAGGCAAGGGGGATGCAGTCCTGCAGCAGGGAACTTACATTCTGTTGCATTATATTAAGGATGACCAACCATTTGATCATGATCTCGTCAGTAGTTAGCATGTATGGCAGAGAGTTTAGGTGCTAACTAACCTCCTCATAAAAGAAGTGCTCATCACAGAGTTCAAGAATGAGGTTTTCCCATCGCTTCCCAATTTCAGTACTTTTCTCACGATCCTTGAGGCCATCAAAAGGCCCAACATATGAGCCATCCAGCATACTGATGTAGTTTCTGCATCTGTTATCACAGGAAAAACATATTTCAGTCCCTTAAAGTTAATCTATTTGGCACTTGAAAACTCTGCTACTTTCAACAACATGAAGGTTACCAAATGAACTCATCAGCGGAGGAAGGAATGAGCAGTATGTACCAAAAGATGTCAGAAATTAGGAAATAGAGACACATATATTTTGTAAGGAAATCTGTTCAGGCAAGTAACGATACATAGGCCATAGGACGTATGAATGTGCAGGTACTGAAACTTTTCATGAATCCTTTGATCCAAAGGGGGCCTTAATGTCTTTGTGAACCTATTTCTGCAAACTTCGTTCGTCCTTTCAGATCATGTACAGAAGGAAATTGTTGGTAGGTTTGTAGTCTGAACTTGAGCAGGCAATGTTGAAGTAGGTAAAATATTGTCATGAACAACTGGCGATTTGTCTAAGCTATTGCCTATATAAAACAAAATACCTCAATTGAGGGAAAACATTTTTTTGTACGGTGGGCATGTAAGATGGGAAAAATACTAACCTTCTATAGATATGAATGGTTGGTCTGAGCTCCATCTTTTGGTACTACAATCCAGTATGGTATGTCACTTAGAATTATGCAATCTTGGGCACTCTTGAAAAAATGTATAAGGCAGACTGAAGTTCTGTAAGCTAACTAAAAAGAAATCAACCTGAAATCCATGACAAAGTAATCGATGTCAAATGTAAAGGCAGCACCCAATCAACAACCGAATGCGTTGACAATAATAGGACAACAAATCATCAAGCTACAAAGAATACTACTTTTGTATAACTAAATTAAAAACAAACAGGAAATGCAGAAGGGTTGCAATCACTTTTCAAATCTTTAACTTGACAACTAACCTGCATGGATGGCATGCCAAGGTCAATAAGGATGCCATCAATTCCAGAAGAGTCAACCTCTGGACTCTCATCCACACTACTGAGAACTTGCTTGATGTACTTGAAGTTCTTCACATTAGTGTAGCCACGCGCGCCCCTTTCTGTGCTGGCAAGGAAACACAGCCTGAGAGGCATTCTGTCAAACAGCAAGCGGGCAAGAGCACTCAACAACATCACATCCAAAGACGTCGTGGGCAGTAGCATTAGAGATTCGAGGCCACACTGAGACAGAACAATAGGAGTGGAGAGCGAGTGGATACATACGGTCAGGGAGCGTCCTCTCGCACAATCTCGGTCCCCTACCTCCGCTCCTTCCTCGCGCCCAGCGCGCCCCCGAAGCCTGCCGGCAGCAGCGGGCACTCGACGGCCCCTCGACGGCGGGAGCTCGCCCTCCGGCAGCAGCGGGCACTCGAAGCCCCCCCACGGCGGCGGGAGATGGCCCTCCGGCAGCGCTCGGTCGACTGTAGGCAGGGGCCGCCGCTCTCCGTCCGGCGGCGCTGGCGGCGATGCGGCACCACACCGGCGGACGCGGGAGACGGGGAAGGCCTTCACATGCGCGTCGCCGGGGAGAAGCCGTCCCTCCCCTTCCGCGCGAGCATGCAGCAGGCGGCGCCGCTCCTCCCCTTCCGCGCGAGCTGCTCAAGGCGCGCCTCGCCCGCGACGACACTGCCCCTCGTCCAGCGCCGGATCTCGGCCCCGTCCCGACGTGGCCGGGGAGCGCTTGGGGAGGTCGCGCCGGAGTACGGGCGGACGGCCACGCCCGCCGATCTACAGCAGCACCGTCCTCCTCCACAATCCCCGTGCACCTCCTTCTCCCTATTCGCCGACAAGGCAGCGGCGCGTGGGCTCCGACGAGGAAGCGACGCGAGGCTCGATTTGTTTTCTCCATGGGAGCGGGTTCGATACATCGAACTCGCGTCTTCATCGACCCAAGCTCGCAGGCCGAAGGAGCGCGGGCGGAAGGCGGGAGCGGGAGCAGCGCGGGCGGGAGGCGGGAGCGGGAGCAGCGCGGAGGAAGGGCGCGCGCTGGGGAAATCATGCGAGAGCGGCGCAGAGGTAGGACGCTCGAGGACAGGTTTGGAAGTGGAGGGGGACGGTCGGCATACGCGCTGGAAGACGGGGGATGGAGGCGAGGGTTAGGGAAGGCCAGGCGGCAAGAGGAAGGGGAAGAGGCCGCCGGATGCGAACCGATGCCGTATCGAGTACGAACGGACGGGAGGCGCGCCTGAGTGGGGAGGGAAGACGTGGCCCAATCGCGGTGAGAATTCCCAAAGAAATTTTAGTGGGAGCTCCCTATATAGGAGGTTTAGATTACTGTACAAGATTGACTACTGTGTATTCGAAATGCCAATGGTCAAGGGTGTTGGCCCGGAAACAGTGATGGGCCACCAAAGACCATGGGAGCATACTGAACTTTTACTCTGCTTCATTCATTTGTCACCAAACTGCAAAACAAGACTAGTACAGTATAATAACTTTAGCATACTTCTAAATCAGACTATACCAAGTTCTTCCAAACATATCCAAAAAAAAAAATCAAATGTAATTAGTATTATTCTATTTTTTAATATAGTTACTTGAAATCATAGATGTTGATAGTTATATTTAAAGCGGATCTAGAATTTAAAGCGGATGCAGGTCTTAGCTAATCTGCTTCTGGAGCATTGAAAGTCGTACGCGATATTTTTTTCTCTAGAAAAAAAAGAGTTGTACGCCATGGGCGCATCACAGACACTGCTGCAAGGTTTGACATGTGATTTTTATTGTAGCCACGCGGGGACGCATGTGATTTGCTCTGGCCGCGGAAAGCTGCCCCTGGGTGCGGTTGGCTGCTGGGTCCGATTCCGAGCAGCGATGTGCCGGCACACGCCGACGGAGGGCCACTTGGCCAGGTTTTCTTTTCCTATAGTACCTCTCTCGCTCGCTGTGTCGCTCCCTCCTTCCACGATTCGACCGGTCTTTCTATTGATTGATTGACTGATGGATGGATGGTGCGTACGCACGGACGAATCTCGCGTAGCTTTCGGCTTTCCAAATGGCCTTTTCGCTGTTCTTTGCAGGAGAGCCCACCCCACGGACTGATCTGATCATTCCGATTCCGATCCTCTCCCAATCCCCCAATCCATGATGGCGATGGGGTGATGCTGATGCGGGCGGGCGCAGCTGTGTCTACCTCTGCGTGGTGCTGAGGAATGGACCATCGGTGGCGGCCACGCGTTGTCTAGTGGAAATAGAATTAGGTTAGGATAACCACGTTAACACAGCTGTTAGTGATAGCGAAAGCGTTTAATTTTGCCACAGTGCAAAATCAATCCAAGTCATCAACTATTCGCCGAAGAAAACATATGCATCACACATATACATGGTGGAAATAAGGTCAGAACTGGTTCTAACAAGCTGTTACCACATCAACCCAGTTACAGCTGATCCCAACTGATCACAACTAATCACACACAGCACCAACAGCAAACACAACTACTAGGTGCAGCTACTTAATTTCAACTGCAGACGCAACTAGTTACAACCAGAATCGCATAAACTGCAAGACACAAGATTTAGCCTTTGGAAAACCCTAAGTTAGGGTAAAAAAACCACTGTCTGTATGTTTATGGGACTACAACAAATTTATCTCTAGACACCACTAGAGAAAATCATACATCAAGATACGCAAATCTTGGATAATAACAACAAGATTTGAGGCTGCTACTTGAGGGGTGAAAAGACCTCATCAAATTATAGTGGACCTCACATAAGAGACACTAAGGATGTGAATCTGAAGCTTCACAACCTTGTGGACGAATCCCTTTTGATTTATTGAAAGATCTCCTCTCTAATCTCACCTGTCACTCTTTTTTTTTTCTTTCTCTGGTTTTCTATAGATTGAAAAAGATGTACTCCCTCCATACTCATAAAACTTCACCTTCCGGAAAAGGTATAAGTCAAAACATTGGGAATATAAATTATCAATAATTTTTAAGTTGATGAGTTTGCAAATTTTAAAACTATATGAAAAGATTTGTCTTGAAAAATACTTTCATAAAAGTATACATATATCATTTTTTTTCATAAATATTTTTAGAATAACAAGAGGTTAAAATAGTGCTTTGGAGACGTATCGTTGTCCTAAACGTCAAGTTTTATGAGCATGGAGGAGTACTCCCTTTTTTTTCTCTAGTTTTCTATAGATTGAAAAAGATGTATGAGTTACAATGTGGTGTCGTCAAGACGCACCTATCGACATTTATACTCGTCAGTCAATATACTAGATCTACAAGCATTGAGCACTCTCTCACCCGCTGGAAGAAATATATGAAAGACATGTACACCCTTCATCCCAATAGGATTTCAATAACTATAAATCTGGACAAATGTTGCGACGAAGGAGGAATTTAAGCACGGTGCCTACTAATAAGTTAGTCACACCAAATACCGATGGGTGACACTCCATCCTGGGCATTCGATTAACCTAAACCGGGTCGGTTCGGTTCCTCGATTATATAGCAAATTCGGTTCTACAAGAAAGAGGGACCGATCGGTTCTTCATAGAAATAGGGACCGATGAAATTGGGTTCAGTTATTTCGGTTTGTTCCGGTTATAACCAAACAAACCGACCACACCTACATAAATTATCGAAGAAAGGATATCACCACCACGCGATGCATTGCCGTGGCGCTAGTCGCGACGATGCGCCACCGCTGGATCGGGGGAGCCACGTGACACGCCGCCAGCCGCGGCGCCCGGGTCCGCCGCGGTGCCGTCATGACCGCCTTGGGATTGTCGCCGTGGTGCGCCACCTGCCGTCGCCGGCGCTTGCCTTCGTGTGCCCGCACGTCAAGCGATTCGCCCAACCGGGCGGCTGCCACGGAGGCTTCTCGATCGAAGTCAACCATTTCGCGGCCTAGTGCACCCGGCCGCTTAGGGTGTGGTAAGGTGTCGCGGAGAGGCTGCGGACAGAGAAGAATGTGGCGCCCGGTGGGGGTAGCCGGTGGGTGGCGCCGCCGGTGGCTTTGGTCGCGAGTGTGGAGGCCGGCGGGGAGGTCCGGGATGGCGGCCAGGCGCTGGTCCGGAGCCTGGATCGGTTGAAGTGGCGTCGCGCGACCCGAGGAGAGGCGACTAGGCGAGTGTGGGATAGACCCGAGTGCTAGGGTTTACACTTTACGGTGTTGGGCTTGGGCTAACTGCGCGGGATGTATTGGGCCTTAAGGAAACTTCGGGTAATACGGATTAATTTGATTACGATCCCGGGGAACCGAACTAACCGACAAAATTTCGGTTCCTCGAAACCTAGAACCGAACCCGGGTCGGTTCGGTTATTTTTGGTTCGGACCGTTCGGTTCTCGGGTTTTTTTTTCAGAGTGAGTGACACTTGTATTGGTGTGTGCTGTCATACAAGATTGGATCGATCGGTGAGTGGTGACCATGCTAATGACAGTCCGAATGACACTCTTGCGACTAGATGGAATGTTGTTGCTACGCTGATTAGCAGAACCAAGGGTCAGTAGCCAGCTATAGGGCGAATTGAATGGCCGGACAGATGCCATGATCTAGCAAGAAAGACAAGCAAATTAAGTTGGAACTGTTTTCATCCAGTATTAGTTGTGGTGATAGAGGTTGACCATCCTGATGACGTCTATGATCAGCCAATTAATTAAGCTGCCTGCCCAACTTCGACTTTACTATACTATTCCTCCAGGAGCTGGACCTGAATGACAGCTTGGGCAGAACTCAGAATAATCGCGGTCATCGATTCTACTGTATGCTGCGACGGTAGGGTAGCTGGTAGCTATTGACACGAGAAAACTTGTCCGTGGGAAGAAACTACTACGCCGAGGCTGCTCACAGAAATCAACCTTGCTGCCGAGGCTGCAGATTTGCCGCGCGCGTCGTCGACTGGACGCCCCACCACGCACAGCAGGCACGGTGCCATCCATCACCCAGCCCATGGTGGACCGCAGAGTTGATGGCAGGTGGTCACGCTCCTCCCAACTCTCCTTTCCCCACGATACAGCAGCTGTGCGTGCGGACCGCAGAGTTTATGGCCGGCTCACAGGCCACAGCTCACTGCTGTTGCTCTTTCTCAGGCATGCATGCATGCCGGTCCCTCTTTTTTTTATTAATTTTTATTTTTGACTTGCATGCCAGTCCTCCTGTTCCTTCCTACTATTCGGCTATCATGCATCGGCATTGCCCACTTGGTGCCGTTGCTCGTTTTTGTCGTTTGTTTCCATAATTTCCAACACCCACTCATATGGGAGTAGGCCTGCTAACGGGTTTAAACCCGCCCCAAACCCCCAAACCCATATTTTAAAAGCCCTATCTACCACCCGCCCGCCCCACCCCGTCGACTCAATGCCCCAACCCAAAGTCACGACGGGAAGATGATATATGACTTTTTACGCCGATTTATGACCATAGAGCCCCAACCGTGTCCCAACCCGTTTGTATCGTCAACCCAACCCGCCCCAACCCGTTTCACGGTGTCACCGTTTCCACTGGCCCCAAGTAGTACCCGTATTAAAACCCGCCCCAAAATATCCGTTCAACCCCGCCCCATTAGCAGGCCTATATGGGAGGACGAAAACTTATATAAAAAAAAATCAAATGGGGCACTGGGTCACCGACCCCTCCTACAGTCGGAGTCGGCATCAAGCAAGCAAGGAACAAGCATGAAACCAAGCATGGCCCAATCGAAACCCATCATCGGCCCATCCTGTTTGCTTTTGCTTGCATGGCGTGGCATTGCATTGGCGTGATAGGTACGGAGTACGGACGGTAGTGTCCACGGCTCCCACAGTCTCACTGTCGGGTCCGGTCCATGGATCGATGATGCTGTGCCAAAAGCTAGCAGACGTGTACGGGCACGATACAGGCTACTATAGGCAATGCAATGGAGGACCACGGCCGGCGCAGATGTCACCGACTCGTATTCAATTGCTAGAAAACGAGAACTGATCGATATGATGAATGTCGATCAATACGTGACGCTCTCGTCCAAACCGATCGATCTGAGATTATTTCCTGTCACGAACCAACAAATTAAGAGGCACTTCTCTTGTGCTAATAATAATCTATAATATACTCTTATACCTGTATATCTTTTTTGCCCCCACATTGAGCCACATCATTGTGAATTAATAATAAAGTACCTGATGATGAGACTCTCATCTCAGTTAACGCTAAGCATTTAAAAAAAAAAAAAAAAATCAATAACTAGCTGTCTGAATGTGCTAATAAGACTATTTACGAGTTGGGCTACAAATTAAATAAGTAGAGTATGACAAGCTAGTTGGCTAACAATTAGTTTGAAGACACCTCTAACAAAATTAGCCCACCTATTAGCCACCATATTTGGATGCACTAGAACAAATTGTAGATAATTTTTTAGCTAGCTAGCTAGCACTTAGTCCTTTCTATCACAATTGCTCTTAGCCTTTCTAAAAGGAAAACACATTGATAATATCTACTGGTAGAGGTCTAGCTCTAATTGGATGCATGTAGTCCAGATTTTCCATCATATCTCGATCAAACTGTCTCTATACTGATTATGTTATACTAGTAGTGGGCTAGTCGCGCGTCTAATAATGCCTTAGTTGACACAAGGGTCAAGTAAAGGACCTCATCTTTCTCCTCATCACTAAAAAACAAAGTGGAAATGGTTAGGCCAAGATAGGGCGTAAAAGCCTTGTCTAATAGAGGATCCATCGATGGAGGTTGAGTGTTCTTCACCCGCTACAACTAGGAAGGGAAAGTGCTCTGCATGTCCTCCTATGCATCCCTATTTATCACCAACCACAATTGTTCAAGTCCAAGCCGAAGTGCAATGTACTAAAGGCTTGCACATTGTTGGTAACGATGGAAGCAGAGCAAGAATGCAATGCAAGACTTTGCAAACTATCTAAAAGAATTGCTTTTAGAGGATAGTGGCTTTTGATACCTAATGGCGGAGATTTCTTAATTTGCCCCATTTTAAGTGTTTCCTTCATCACAGTGTTCGTTTGAACTGTTTTTGCTCATGTTACGACTGCACATTTATTTGCCTCATTTATACCATTTGTCTTCAAAATGGTTGTTTGAGTTGTTTTTGGCTGATATTGTCAGGCCACCGGTTTTTTTGTTTTTCGTTGGCAGAGTTTCCTTAATTAGTCATTGTAGTCGCACATGTTACTTTATGTTAAAACCCTTTAATTCTAGGGGATGTTGTCCGGGGTTAGTTTGGGCATTTTGTTCTTTATCAATGTATCTACCCTACTAATGCACCAACTTGTCTCTCGCTCAAATCCATTCAAATCGGACAAATGAACGCGCCGGATTGTTTCTTAACATTCTCTCTCATTACTCACTCACCATTGGACGATCCGGATTAAAAGTGTCATCCCGTCATCGTAAAATTAAGCGCGGCTTCGCCCACAATCACCGACAATCTTTCCTCCTACGCTGGCAAACTTTCCTCCTACGGTTTGCCAATCTTTCCTCCGCCTGCCCGCCGAGGTGCCGTCCCGTCGTCACCGAGAAGGAAGACGAGAGCGCGGCCTTCTTCGACCAGGCCACGGCCGCCGTCGGGAGGCCGCCGGCCAGGACGCCACGCGGGGCGCTCGCCGCCGACCTCGTGGCGCCGTGCCTCGCGTCCCCCGGGCTCGCTGGCGGGCGTGCGCCTTGGCGCGCAGGTGCATCGAGACTGTCGGGAAGCGGTGAGTTCATCTCTATTTACGATATCTTATCCCGTTGTCCCTCTCGATCCGAATCGTATCTTATCGCGGCTAGCGCGTGGCTAAAGATGGCCATTTGGCCTCATAAGACGCGGCCGGCCCGAGGCCCCAAAATGGCCCAGTACTGGCCCTGGTCCGGTCCGGTATGTACGGGTTTGCTGGCGGCACGCCCGGTGGCGGGCCGGCCATGGCCGCCGTTCGCCCGGTAACCTGCCGGTCCGCGATGGGAGAGGTTGGCCCGGTGGCGCCCGTTAAAATATCACCAATTTGGCATTTGACCCAGCCATCCCGTCGGCCCAATCCCCAATTCCCCATACCTCTCGTGGCCTCATTTCCTAACCCCTAAAGGCCGCGCGAGGCAGGGAGGCGGCGTACGCCGCTGGGTGGGAGGCGGAGCTGAGCGGGCAGCGGGGAGGCGCGTTGCCGCGGAAGGCTGGAGGCATGGCGCGAATGCGGGCGCGGCGCGGCGGCGGTACAGCCCGCGCGGCAGGCCGTGGAGACGGAGGCGGCTGGGAGCGGCCGCGGGCGGCGGCGGCGCGGCGCGAGACGAGGCACGGCCAAGGGGAGCGGGCCGTGGCCCGATGCAAAGAATAATGGCGGCCGTCCGTCCTCCCGACGCCCATCGGCCTTCACTCGCTCCTCCACCACCGCGGTGGCCCTCACCCTCGCTCCTCCACCACCGCGTGGGCTGCGGCGCGGCGGCATCGTGGCCAGGGGGCGCCCCGATGCGCCGTGGTTCGACGGCCCGCGGGGTCCTAAAATGGGCCACGGACCGGGCCATGGGCCCAGGGCGCCCCGGGCATGGTGAAGGCACGGCCCGGCGCGGCTGCCCAGGGGCCAGCCCGGTCCGCCCGAGCGGGCCGGCGGCACAGGGCCGGCCCGTGGACATCTATAAGCGTAGCCCTCTCCCTGCTCCTATGGATCCAGCCACCCGCCTAACGTGCGCCCGCCCCCGTCAATCACACCTGCGGAGTCAAGCGTTTTCATGGGGGTCGGTGGTGGCGCGCGGACCCGGTGTCTGGGAGCACATCATCATCAGGGTGATGCTAGAACCCCGGAACATGCATTGAAGGGCGCCAAGAAGATGTAAGGTTTGGAGCCCTCCGTGCTGCTTTGCTATTTTCTATTCGATTGGTGCACTGCTTTTTCGTCCAACTGTTAGGATCCACATCTGAAGTACGGTCGTGGTAAAGAAATTGGCATTGACTTACCACTGCTTATGTACATGTACGTATGGTGATTTGTTTCGAATGATCAGCCTAGCTCATATTAGAATTCAGATTATGAAGCTTCCTGACACTTCTTGACAGATAGGATGTAAGAAATTTTGTATGCATATGGTTAGGAAAGTTCATGCCTGAATTTAATTTAGCTGCTTCTTACTTGCTACAAGAAATTTTCTTTTTCAAACAAGAGCAGCCTTTTATTTTGATAATGGTGCTAATTTCATTACAGGTTTCATGAAGGCTCCTCATGAGGACCACACCGAATCTGCTTTACTTGTCTAGATCCATGACGAGGTGGGCAACCTTTTTCTATACTGCAAAAATGAATTTAGGCATACAAGAGACTTTGCTCCTCATGATATGGTTATATGACAGGAAAACTATCGATATTAATGAAGGGTGAGTCATCTGCAAGCCTAGAGTTCCTGTTGGAAGGCGTCCCTCTAAAATAGTTGTAAGGTTCCCGTTGGAGTGTTGATTGTGGAATTATTATGGTATCCATATCAATTTGATTTTTTTATGTACTAAAAAAAATTGTACTATTTATTCAGCTTTTATGATGGAATTTGTATGGTAGTTCAGTGATAAAAAAGGAGATTAATATCAGTATTAATAGCCAATTGCCTAATATTTTCCATATACATATATTGCATTCCTTGATGTAGTACATGACAGCTGCTTGCAACATATATTGGTGCAGGGCAGCAGGGAGGGCTCCAAACCTAGCAATAAATCAAATAGATCCAATTTCTTTTTGAATAGCAGATCACCAGTTCTTAGATGCTCCAATTTTATCCATAGAGAGGTGGCTGTTAAAAGTTGCAGTTATTTTTGAATAGTAGATCACCAGTTCTTCCCCAGATAATTGGTTGTGTATGTGTAGCACAAATATTAGCTACAAGACTTCTAATTTCTATGAGCTGAGATGGATGGGTTTGAGTTAGAAAGCATAGAGATGGAGCTGAGATCCTTATGGTTTTTGTCATTACATGCTTAATTTAAATAAGATGAGAAAAATAGAATCACATGAACCTTCCATGGTAGTACTAACCAAATTCTTCAACAATTTCCTTGTTCCAGAAAAGCTGTTCCTTCTTAACCTCTGTCTGTCCTAGCAGTGTACAAAGTTTTTTCATGGTTATAATAACCTGTTGATTCATATTCTTTTTTTTTCTGAGTTCTGGGCCACTATTGACAACACCTCATGTCCAAATGCTACATTTATTCATGTGAGTCCCTAAAAAATCAAGTGTTTCTCATTGGTTTGTTTTTTTCTTGTTTGTGGCTCATGCTGACATTGTTTTTGTTTGAACGATATAGGTGGACAGCGTCAACAAGTATAGTATGGGATACTGGCATTGCACACACTCGGCACAAACTGAAGCCAGATGACCTGATTCGACCTTTGGAGGCTTCATGTTGTTTGATGTCCTTGAAAATTCAGAAAGTGGCCACACAAGTACAGGATCACTACCATCTTGACAATTTTGTGACTGTTTCCTATTTCTTGGCCTTCGTCTGGGGTGGTTTCAGTGGACCATCACTCCTTGGAATCGATTGTCCTACTATGGTAACTGTTGTGCGAAGAGCAGAAACAAGTTTCGATTGCTACTCATGCTCCAATCCCATTTTTGTAGCCCTGTATACAATGTCACGGGCAATGAAATTGCAGTAAAAATAACATTGGTAGTCTCTTCTGAAGTGAAGCATATCTAAGTTTGCTCTCTTGACTAAACAACCGTAGATAGTGATTCTAATCAGTGTTACTATTATATTGTCGTTTAGTTGTTTTCACGTGCCTCCTTGAAATGATGTCGTGGCGTTAGCATGGGCACTATACTGGTATATACTAGGGGAACCTCATCCGGCGTTGCTTTGCGGGGAATTAAGAAAATGCAATGAACACCCCACGGGAATTAAGAAAATATAATGAACACCCCCGCGTTGCCATGGGACGTCCGATGTTATAAGAAAAGATTTCCATAGAATAGGAAGAATTATAGCAAAGGCCACGTGAAAAATATTTAAAATGATATTTTTTATTTTATATAAATTTCTTTTTATTTTAAATAAATTTCTAATTTTAGGTAGTACTTCTTCCGTCACATATTATGTGCATGTTTACGGTTTTAAAAAATCTATACCTATTAATAAAGAGAGAAAATTTGTTGACCCCAAAATTTCCGTCCGCTTTTCTGTCCGACACCGCCCCTTCCCCGTCCTTCTGTCCGTAAAGGCATAGCTACGGAGTCATAGCAACGGAGTCCAAATCGATTACAATCCGTACAAGCCAATTGTCCGTAAGGAACCGCAAACCGAATCGTGAAAGAGCCGCAAATCGAATCAAGCAAGAAGCGCAAATTGAATCAACAAAGTGATTCATACTTTTCCAACATACTTTTTCCAACCAGAAATCACCCTCTGCTTACAACCACATAAATTCTCTTCGATGATTTTCTCCATCTATAGTTCTATACACGAATCATCGAGAGAAAATCACGTAAAGAATCGAAATTAGAGAAGGTATCGAAGAGGCCGGGGAATCCGCGCCGCCACCTCAAGACCGCTGTGCCGCCATCGTTGGGCATACCGGCGTGGCGCCCGCGAACGTTGCCTCCCCTCCCCGTGTGCAACGAGGAGCCCCTCGCCGCTGGCCGGGACTTGATTGCACGGCGACCAAATGCGCGTGCGCCGCTGCCTACGTGCGGCCTGGCCCCCAACAGCGGATAGGAGACGAGCAAAGGAGCGGATTTCACGGCACAGATGCGGTGCGGGTGGAACGGGAGAGAGAGAGAAGCGGAGCTAGAAGATAAGGCCGTAAAAAAAGTACTTGGCGGTGGCCCATTGGGTACAACTGGTATCCAAGGCGCGGTTTGATTTTTTTTTTTTTCTATATGAACCTTTACCTGTAGCTACTACGCTGGCCAGGCAAATGAATCTCTGTGTAATTATGTAAAATAAATTATAATAAAATACAGAATATTTTAAAATTAAATAAAATAGATGGTCAAGATAGCTCAAAGTGAAAAACGATAGTCAACATATTCATACCTAAGTCAACATATTCATACCTAATATTTGTATATAAATTAGAGTGAGAAATCGGAGGAGAAAAAGTGGCTATAGAAAATATAGCCTTTTATAAATGAAATTTGTAAAATAGGTAAAATATAAAGCAAAAGTCTATAAATAAACATGAAAAATTTTTGTTCACATTTCTTATTAATGTTTGATAATTATTTTCTGTCGTAGCAACGCACGGGAATGTTTCCTAGTCAAAATAAAATGTCACTATGACATGTAAAGCTGCTGTACACTCCCCGACAATTCTGCTCCACACGTTTATCCAAGAGCATGCCAAAAAAAAAAAAAAAAAAGAAAATATCCCAACCGAGAGTCTCCGCTCAGAATTCCCCACCTCACGCCTCCCACCCTTCCGTCGTTTCATCCGGCGAGGGTGAGGCTGCCTAAACTGTGTGCGAGCAGAGCTCACTGGAGGTCGCGGCCGCAAGAAGACCTGGTTCCGCACACCATCACCATGGTTGCCGCTAGGCACGGCCCGTCGGCTCTGGGCGCCGCAGGCCGCGGTCGCGCCTTTGCTGCATGCCGCGGACGACGCCGCCGCGGGCGCCGAGAACGCTGAGGCCGGCAAGACGCCGCTAACCGACGCTGGCACGATTTTGTCAGCGCCCGGCAACCGAGCAGAGCTCCGCCGGGCGGGTCACAAAGAAGCGGCGATTTGCACCGGCACCGCTGGCGTCCGATTTGGTGCCCAGCTGTAACACCCGTGTTTTTGCATCATTTTAAAATTCACTAAAAATTTGAACTTTTCGAATTACAACTAAAACTTGATTTATTTTCCGCTAAACAAAACCCCGCTTTCGAAAAAACCTGCATTCAAACTCTCACCATATAGAAAACTAGGAATCTTGTTTGTTGCTTGAAGAGCTTTATGATGGCAAGGATGCAAGGTAAGTCTTGATTTTAATTATGGAAGTGTAATATTGCATGAGAATCAAATTACAAATTATCTCTCGGGAATAAAATTACCCAAGGCGTATGTGCACCAACATACAAGTGAATATTTTACAAGCACAATAAATAAATATTCTCGACAAAAAAGTCCCGAGAATATAAAGGTGCTTGTGAAAATATTTATAAAGTATAATACATATGCCACACATGAAATAACGGGAGTTCGGGAAAAATGTGTGCATAAAAAAAATAAACAAATATTTCTACAAGTGCAACTAAATAATATTTTCATGAATGAAAATCATGGAGATATAATTGTGCTTGTGTAAGTATTTATAGTATACATGTCACACACATGGGATTAGGAGAAAAGAGAGAGAAAATGGAGAAAGAATAAAGGAGGAAGAAGAAAAAAATAAGAAAAAAGAAAGGGAAGTGAGCTCTCGGGCTCAAACCTCCTCTCCCCTCCTTCTGGCCCGGCCCAGCCAGTGCTCTCCTTTCTCTCCCTCTCTCGTTCTCGCGAGCAGGCCGGCCCAACTAACCAAGACACGGGCGGGGATGCGGGACGAGCCCAAGCCAAGGCCACCCACGCCGTCGTCATCTACCTCTGCCCGACACGGCGGTCGCGACGACCGCGACACGTGCCGCGCGACCCCGCCGCACCCCCACCGTACCCGGCAATGATGACTATGAGGCCAGACCGGGCGCCGCGAGGGAAGGCACCGAGCTCCTCGCCGAGACGTCCCATCACAGCCAGACCGGGCCACCGCCTCACCCAAAGCGGAGCACGCCGATGATGCCCTGTCCCATGAAACCGCCATACTTGCCGGGTGCCAAGCAAACGGGGGCTGCTGCCGGCCGCCACGAGCACAGCCACCCCACTAACCTCCCCAGCCAGCTGTCTGGATAACTCCATCCACACAGCAGCCGGGCGTCAACGCCAAGACAAGCCACGCCACGACCGATTTTTTACGCCGCCATGGCTGACAACGACGGGCCGGTAGAAGATGGGACTGGACAGCCAGCTCAACGGAGCATGAAGCACGTGACCGGCAAGCTCGACGAAGACGGGCACCAGCTGGAGGTCAATCACCACAGGAACGCCGGCGGAAAAGATCTCGACCACGGAAATATCCCGCCGGAGCTCCACATACGGCTGGCTATAAATAGCCGCCTCCGGTCGCCAATCGATCTCGCCCCTCACTCCACGAGCTTCGCCGGCACTGGGAACGCGCGATGCTCGCCTCCAAACCCCCTCTCCTCCCTCTAGCTCCCCTCCATTCCGATTTGCCCCAAATCGGATTTCCGCCGCCGCCGACTGGAGGTCGAGCTTCAACGCCGTCGTGGTTGCTGCGAGTCGCAATTGGTGGACCGGTATGCTTTCCCAACCTTCCCCTTATGTTTTCCCCCACAAATCCAACCCTACTATACGGTGCAGCCTGGTGTCCGAGCGCCGCCGCCGCCAAGGACCCGCCGGTCATGCCGCCGCTGTGGGAAACGCCTCACCCCGCCACCCTAACTGACGACATCAAGTCCGGGGAGGCGTAGGGGTCCGATTAAGCCCCACGCGGCGAAGTTCCGAGTAGCAACGGCAAATCGGGCGAGGATTCCGGCGACGCGCCGCCGCCAGACTCAACGGACGGGAACTATCCGGCGTCGCCGTTCCCCGACGTAACGGCGTCAAGACGACGACCAACGAGGAGTCGACACGTCGCCTTACCGTTTCCATCCGTCATGACCGTTAGGGCAACACCGTATTACACGTGGCGCTGATGTGGCAGCCACCGTGGCGTCCACGTGGACCCACGTGGCACCCACGTGTGGATAGGCATTTCTGTGTACACTTAGGTAATTGCTAGGCTACCCGAAAAGTTGTACACAGGATATTAAAAGTATACTTTCCCGTATCGTAAAAACTTCCCAAAAAATTTGTAAATTCGTTATTTGATTTATAGAATTTTATCATGTAATTAGTTTCAATTTTCTTACATGATAAATTTATATTATAATATTACCCTACTGATTTAATTAGGGATTAATATTATAAAATCCATATCTCATGCATACTAACTCCGTTTCAAGCGTGAAACGACTTCCATAATTCATCTAAAATCTAGCTCTATGCATCTAACCTATTGCCACCATAATGTTCTATGTTTGTTTTACATGTTATAGTTCAAGCTAGGGTTTATCGCCGGACGTAAAGTAGATTCTACGACCCGATTAGGAGCTTCCGTCCGAAGCAAAGCTAGAGACGTTCGACGCTGTGCCGATTCGTAAGAACCTCCCAGGCAAGTCCTTACCCCCCCTTAACCTGACCTAATTACTATAATATTTAATAAGATGTTTAAGATAAGTATAACCAGGGCAAGCCGTGCGAGAGTACTCATGGGCTATGTGCGTGAGGCTTCGCTAGGCTTTGTCGTTAACCTAAGTAATAAGGTGAACCATGTCAACAAAAAGGTGGGTGGTGATAGTCTACATGGAGGTGGACCAATCACAATCGGGGATGAATCCCGCGGAGAGATGCTCGCCTCCCTAAGGACCGGTTCATAGACCTTCTACCTTGTGTAATATTACATACGCCCACACTTAGGGATGGGGCGCTTGATTTCACACCCGTTGGGTTGAGGTATAGTTCGATCCAAGGTGGCGGCGTAGGCAAACGACCTATCAGGGCAGACATGGGGAGAGTGGCCCCATGGTTCGGTTGGCGTGGATGCTGAGTGATCTTCCACGTAAGGTGTTTGAGCGCAGTGGCGCAGTGCTAGGTGCACATATTTATGATTAATGATTGGGTTTGGTGTTTGACAGTATAGGTTGGGTAATAAGGTATTACCTGTAAAGCCGCAGGTGATTTGGTATCACCATATTGTCTAGGATGATGCGTCATCCTTCCAACCCCTGAGAAGTCGTGGTGAAGATTATACCAATATACCTAGGAGGCATCCAAGCGGGTACGGAATCTCGTTAGGCCTGTCTAAGCCAAGTCGCGGTGGTAAGGGCAGTGTCTATCGTGTGGGGAAATTTGTACACCTCTGCAGAGTTATTTAAATCTATTCGAATAGCCACGTCATTGGAATGAGCAAGTGCTAGGCGTGAACATCTATGATTAGCAATAACTAACGTCTGTGATGATGTGAAGGTGATGACCGGATGAGATAACCTCGGGAACTAGTGAGAGCGTTTTTAGAGACTCGCTAGGGGCCCAAACCCTTAATAATTACAAACCCCTCGATTGGGACTTGCCGAGTACGTTTGTACTCACCCCTCTATTTTACGAGATATCGGCACATGTGATGGTAAGATCGGCGACAAGGTAGAGGACCGGGGCGTATCGTAGGAGTTCGTAAGATGTTTGCTTAGGAGAAGGACGTTGAAGCCCAGATTTCATCCATGCACAAGTCCGCCTGTGGAGTATGGGGCGGTGTCATAGTTAATCCACCGCTTCTCGGTTGGCCAACTCTGATATTGTACCCGACTTGGTGACCCTTCGTCGCCACAGTAAGCCCCTCTCTATCCTATATTTCAACAGCTCGGTTTATTATTGTTTCTGTTTACCATTATCTGTTACTAATAGACGTGTTTGTGGTGTGATCCTGGCGCAAACACCTGTGATTAACGACCCATTAAAAGTGGGGCGTGACACCAGCCACAGCTGTCACAGCGCGATCCATCAAGATCCGTCGGCTTCCCCCGGGCACGCAGGTCACTTCCTCTTCCCCCTGTTCCTTGCTGAATCGGATCACGGGGCACCTTCCATTGCTTTGGAGGTGCTTGTTGCTCTGTTTTACCTGACTATATAGGATTGTAAGCAGTGACTCGTCGCCATCACGGAGAGTGGAGACCTTTGGCATCCTATAACTGAATCGCGAAGGTGGATAATAATAGCACAATGCCGATTCATCTGATCAATTAAGGGGAAGAGGCCGGGGAACAGAAGAGTTGGATGAGCAGCGGCAAACGGACGGAGAAGGGGGAGGGACACGCATGCGGCCCTGACCAACGGGGACGAAACTGTGGGAACCGGTCGCTTTGCTATATTTCAGTTACCGGTGGCATGGACCAATCAGAGTCCTGAGAACTCCCTAAGAACCGCTAGTGGGGAGCTCCTATATAGGAGTTATAGATATATAGTCAACTATTCTCTTGAAAAAATAGACAACTTTTTATTCTAGTACTTCATCCGTTCACATAATTCTCGAATAGCACTATGTTTTAGTACGTCATATTTAACCAAATTTATTTAAGCGAGGTAAATCTCTTTTTTTTTAAATATGTACTATTAGATTCATGAAATACAATTTTACAATATATGTGATAAACATTAAAATCTTACTTGTATGGCTGTGTTTAGTTGTTGTCAAAATTTGGTGAGTGGTTGAAAAGTGCAATGTAGCTCTTTTTGTTTGTTTGTGGTAATCGTTATCCTACCTCGTGCTAACTAGGCTTTTAAAGATTCTTCAAGTAAAGTATAAATCAAAATAGTACAATTAGTTATTTTACTTACCTACATTTAATGTTCATATATAACAAGGAATCTTTGCGAGAATGTACCTTGGATCACGGTACTCCCTCCGCCCTAAAATGTTTGTCGGTTACGCTTTCCGAGAAATAACTTTGACAAATATATATTAAAAATTATAAATAATTACGGTACATAATTAGTATCATTGGAAAGCTCTTTGAGTCTAGTTTTTAATAAATTTATTTGAAAATACAAATGTTGCACGTATTTTGTAAAAATTGAGTAAAAGTTGGCACAAAAACCAAAAGCGACTGTCAATTTTGGGACATAGGGAGGAGAAGTGCAGCATTGTCAATCGGCTGAACCGCTGCAGTGCAGTATCTGACGGTACATTGTCGATCTGACGGGGCCCCTCTCTGACTGCTCCCGCAATCCTGGTCCTGCACGGCTGCACCCCTGCTCCCACGGTCCCACCCACCGCAGTGCCGCTGCACTGCACGGCGCTTGCACAGAAAAGTGAAAGGCATCCACGCACGCCTAGCAGTAGCAGCGGCGCATGGCTGCATGCATGCACCATGCGTGGAACCGTGCGAATGATCTGCCCTCACCGATGCGATTTGCGATGCGAATCATGAATGGATGGACCTGGCAGGCTGGATTGGCATGCATGGATCGATCGATCATCCACTGGCAGTGTCCAGTGGGTAAAGGCTGTAGCACGTCGCGACGGCGAGGTCGCGAGGATGCTGCGCAGGGGATGGCATGGCGCCACGCCCTATGGACCTGTAGCTACCACGAGCCGACGACCAACGCACAGTAGTAATGCCTGCTCTTGCCATGCAATCGTCCGTCGGACCACCGGCGCCGCGAGACCCTGCCAACAAATAGGAGTACCGGTACGGGAGCGTCCAGGCATGACGACGACGCTGTCCACGCCGGGTGTTGCACCAGTGACCAGTACAGTCTGCGCCATGATATGCGTTGGTCCCCGGCGCGGCGCTCTGCCGGCCGTCGCTGTATGGTCGTCGGGCGTCGATTGCACCGCAACGCAGCGCAGCGCATCGTACCGTATCGTGATTATTATTGATGGACGGCAATGTTGGTGCCAGTGCCACCGGCCGACACGATCCTTATTGCATGCAGCATCAGCCTGTGATGGGCAGAGATTCTGATTGGGAGAAGCAAGAACAAAGTTTAGGCTGGGTTGGGATTCAGAATTTGTTCCGGATTTGGAATAGTTTCGGTTCGATGCCGACTTCAATCAGTTACCGGGCGTTATATACTCCGACACGCCGTAATTAACATGACGTTACTCCAAAAAGAATGTATTCAGAATAGTGCTATGGTTAGTATGTCCAGTTTGACCGTGTCATAAATATTAACATCTCTTTTTATTTATATATTTTGATCAACTTTAATCCCTGAAATCAAGAATGAACTGTAGCTAGTATTCTTTTCAGGACCAATGTGTAGAAGACATCCCACCAGTGTGTGCACCACTCTGTTGCAACCCGAATCAGCGCAGACTACTGCTTCCTGCCACTGTTGTCGTTTGGTACTCCGTTGAGCACCACTCCTGCAGCGCCGTATCTGCTGGTCCAGTACCCCTGCTCCCACCCACCTCCGTGCTGTGCAGCGGCACAGCTTTAGCACGGCGCTTGCACAGAAAAGTGAAAGGCTGAATCAGAGGTGCATGGCTGCAGCATGCGTACTTGGCATGCATGGATCGATCTTCCACGGCGTGGCAGTGGCCAGTGGGTTAAAAAAAAAAAAGCTGTAGCACATCGCGAGGATGCGCAGGAGAAGCAGATGCAGCGGTGCAGGCAGCATGGCATGGCGCCACGCCCCATATGGATCTGTAGGAACCACGAGTCGACGACCAACGCACAGTAGTAATGGTTGCGCTTGCTATGCATGCAATGATGCAATCCTCCCGTGGAAGCACAGCACTGCACCACCCGGGCCAGCAAGACCCTGCCAACAAATAGGAGTACCGGTACGGGATCCTCGTCGAGGCATGACGATGACGCTGTCCCGCCGTGCCCGGGACCGTGCATGCAGGGGCCGCCGGGTGTTGCACATGGAGATGGATCCGACCGTAGTATTACGAAGTACTCCTACGGCCAATACTGTGCCCGCGTCGTCAGTCTGCGCCATGATATGCATGGTCCCGGTCCCGGCCGGCCGTTGCTGTTTGGTCGTCGGACGTCGGTTGCGTTGCAGCGCATGCATGGCAGCGCGATTATTGTTTGATGGACCGTGTTGGTGCCAGTGCCACCGGCACTGCTACAATAGCTTACTGTAATAACGCCCCCGTTTACATTAGGGGCGGTTCTTGTTCGGCGCCCCTACAGCGTGCGGCGGGGGAGCTGGTTACCGGCCGCCCCCGAAAGCACAAGAGGGGCGGGCGGGTGTGTCCCGCCCCCACTAACGGTGGGGGCGGCTCGATATCAACCGCCCCTAATGTTCCGTCATTAGGGGCGGGGGGGGTGAACCGCCCCTTTGTAATAACTTGATAGGGGCGGCTCGATCACAAACCGCCCCTATAGTGGTGCATAGATAAGGCCGAACCAAGCCAACTTCTTCCTCCTCGGGACACCCACTCAAACTCGAAAAAAAAAAAGGTTGGGAGACCTTGGGCTCCTCCCAAAAATTGCTCTACTAAGGCGGGGAGGTTTTCAACTCAAATCCTTTGGTGGGGAGGCTCAAAAGGTAAAAAATGCTAATCCTACCACTTAATTCGATTTTTTATGGTTAGTTGTGGAGTAATTTAAATTTTGCTTTCCTCTCACTTTCTATGGTGCTTGAGCTTTATATGGAGCAAAGTAGAGCTTAGGATTGGAAGTGGTAGTGGAGATTAGTAAGAGTATTGAATTAGACCCATTTTTTAGTGGCTCTTACATGTGATTTTTAGTGGAGTAATAAAATAGGTAGGGTTTCATGTGTTCATGGTTGATGAACATGTGTTTTTTTAATTCTTAGTTTAAATTTCTAACAAGTTTTTCTCTCTCATATGATGTGCAAATGCGGTTTTTTCTAAAATTTTCTCAAATGATAACCTTTTTAGTGTGTGCTACAACTTTGATATTAATGCATTTATTAATTTTAACCATTTAGGGTTTGCCATGCATATGTACTCATATATATGACTAACTACACATTTGATGTTTTTTTTTTTTCTTTGTTGTATTAAAGGATGGAGTACATGAATGACTGGATGTATGGCACGTTAAGGTGGAAGTATGGTTTTTCGTGACGAGGTGGATAAATTTATTGAAGCCGGCGAGAATCATGCGAAGACATTGAAAGAAGATTCAATAATATGTCCGTGCCGTGATTGCAAGAACGAGATAGCATATAGAGATGTGAAGACCATCGGACAACATTTGATTACACGAGGATTTGTTGCAGATTACACAGTCACGGAATCATCACGGTGAAAATTATGTTGGTGAAGACGTCGACTTCGAAAATCTAGGAGATGACCCCGAAACCCTAGAGCGCTTCTTTCGGTGTGTAGATAAGCTTCAAAAATAAAAGGAACCCCGAAAGCATGGTCAACTACGGCGATGATGATGGTTGGCATGGTATGGACACAAATGTCGTTGATGGTACGGGGAAAGGTGATGTTGATGATGATGTCGTAGCACGTGAAGGGGATGAAGATGACGATGAATTTTTTTTTTGGCGCTAAATCCAGTTTAGGGCGGTTTTAGATTAAACCGCCCCTACAGTCTTTCCTTTTAGGGCGGTTTTAGAAACAACCGCCCCTACTGATGATTTTTTGAGTAGGGGCGGTTTTATATTGAGCCGCCCCTAATGAAAGCCACAGTAGGGGCGGTTGGCCTTATTAGCCGCCCCTCTACGGTGACCACTGATAGGGGCGGCTCGGGGAACCGCCCCTACAGTGTTGTGATTTGTAGGAACGGAGAGTTAGCGGCGGTTTCGAAAACCGCCCTAACTGCTCAAAATGAGCCACCCCTACAGAAACTTTTAGTAGTAGTGCGGCCGACACGATCCTTATCACAGCATCAGCCATAGTAGAGCCATAGAGGTAGAGTAGAGCACAGGACACTACCGACTATCACGTGCCACGGCGTGCTGCGCGTACGGCAGCCCCCGCACCGGACGGCACCGCGTGGACGGCCCGGACCGGAGCGGATGTCCAGATGAGCAGGCACAGTCGGTGGCCCACGACTGGCCGGGCCCGGGCCCGGGCATCAATGGAGCGTGTCGTCAATCCACTGCACAACAACTGCGGCAGCGGAGCGGGAGTAAAAATAGTAAAGCTGGGGTCGTCACAAGATTAAAGTTCGTCGTGCTTGTGACCCCCGCCCTCCGTTTGGCAGTATGGAACGGAGTCGATGCAGATGCATGGCACTCGTGGCAGTGGTTTGTGGTCTGTGCTCTGTGGCATCGTCCGGCATGCCGTGTATATACGTCCGTATCGTGCATGACCTGATATACAATCACACTTATGAAATTCTTATCTTGTTTTAGTTACTATATTGCTATACTAATTAGAGGGCTCTAACAAGACCCCACATGAATTCTCACGAAATCATTATAAAAAATCCTATAAAATCTTATAAAAAAACATCTAGTAGTCATCAATTTAATACAGTCAATAATTACTTAGGGATAATAATGATTACATCAATTAGGCCAGTCTCAATTAGGTTTCATGCATATTAAATACAGCGTCACATCAAGTAAAATTTCACTTTTTGCATGAAACCCATAGGAGAGAGAAGGAAAGAGTTTCACCATGGTGAAACCTTTGGAATCTTGTTTCACATGCATTGGAAGGCGTGTGAAACCCCCATTGAGACAAGATAGAGTTTCACCATGCAACTATGCAATTAAACCATGCAATGATAGAGAGGTTGTGGGGCCCTTGAGTCTATGAATCTCGCGAATCAAAACGTGCATTAAGGGGAGCCGTCTATTTCATGCCAAAGTTTTACATCTTGGAAACCGGGAGGTGAAACTCTCCATTGAGACTGGCCTTAGTTAAATGGAATAACTACCTAAATTGATCGTCTACCAAAAACTCCCTTGTATTGCATTGTCGTTTCTGAGAACCGAGTAACTCTAAGAACTTGGCAAATTAACTAATTCCTCCGTTTCAAATTGTAGTTCACTTTGGCTTTTCTAGATTCATTTCTTTTGCTATGTATCTAGACATAGTGTGTAACTAGGCGCATAGCAAAATCAATGTATCTAGAAAAGCCAAAGTGAACTAAATTTAAAACGGAGGGAGTAGCTATTTAATTATTTTGGGGAAAGGAGGAAAAAGAACCACTCCAACATCGACAGTCTCCAGGTCTCCTCCACCTCTACTCCCTCTGTACGCACCTCCACCTCCTCCGCCAACAGATGTCGACGGACAGGGACTGGATCAGCACCGTCAAGCTTTCCCAGACCTGCACAGTTGGCCCCGCCATGGCTAACACCACTGGCGCCAATCCCCATCGTGGGGACACGAAGGCCCGCCACCGGGGCCCGAATCTGGTCGCCTAGGCCGCAAAACAGCCCAAGCTAGCTCCAATGGCGACGCCTTGTGATGGGGAGAGGGACGATGGGCGGACCGCCGCCGCCACCATCCACCCGCCTGCATGGATCTCTCGGCCGGCGCTATCACACCCGAAGAGGCTGCCTTTGCCGAGCCCCACGTGGTTCAAGCAGATCGCGCTTTGCTGCGCGCGACATCCCGCGCCGCCACACCTTCGGGACGGGGAGGAAAATGCCGCCGCCACCGCCATCCCGGCCAGCGCGCGCCTTTTGGTGGCCCGCCCCGGACAGCGGCACAGCGGGGAAGAGGAGGGGAGGGGAGTGGGCTGGTGGTGGCTAGGGTTGAGGTGCGTACGCCGCCCGTGGGGAGCAGCGGGGGCTAGGAAAAAGTATAAAGAGTGATTTTTGGTATCGGCAAATGCTTAATTGAGGCAGATGTTGAGAGAAAAACAATATATCCGTGTAATGGTTGATAACCCGTGAATCGATAAGTATTTTGGACGCACATAATTTTGTCACCGAATCTTAAAAGGAGGATTTTCTAGTGCTAATCCTCACTTGTCCGAACATCATCACTGCCGCACCCAACACGTATCCTACTTCCTACTACTAAAAAGAATGAAACATAGACTCTACCGGCGGAGCGACGCGGCGTCACCCAGCTTCACTCTGCCTCGGCGCTCCCCCCCACATGCTTGGCTAGGACAACCCCGGCTAGGTTTACATAAAAAAAAAAGAAAAACTATTATTTTCATCCCACTAGATTTGCATGATCGCATGCAATGGAAAAGATATATGTGCATGATGAAGAACTCCGACCGTATTCTAGAAGGAAGAAAAACTTAAAATGAATATGATCAGAATCTAAAAGAAAGGACGGGAAAAACTCTATCGGAATCTAAAAAAACTTAAAACTCCCTTCGTTCCACAAAACGTGCAATTTGACTAAAATTATTTGGAAACGTATATAAACATTTATGAGACAAAATAAGTACATGTAGATTAATTGTGAAATATATTTTCAAAATAAATTTGTTTGAGTCATAAATACTAATACTTTTTGCTATAAGCTTAGTTAAAGATGACATCGTTTGACTAGCACGCTTCCTATAATTACATGTTTTTTTTGAACAGAGCGCACGATCAGACTCTATCTAGAAAAAAAAATCTCGGTACAAAACACAATAGATAGGAAAAAAATATAAGGAAGAAGATCTAATCAAATATTTGGTACACGGTAGATTAGAATGGATAAACACAAGTAAACGCAAGACCATCGAAGAAAATAGAAGGCAAAAAAAACTAAACAAATCTCCATGGATTCGATTTGGTTCTATTAAAAAATTCAATGCCGCTAACAAGAAAATTGAAAAGCTTTGGGGCATACGTTCCACCTCAAGCGGGCCGGAGCTTAATGCCGAGCAAGAATGAGAGAGCGTTGTATTAGCAATCGTGAGCTTTGATGAATGTAACTAATCGCATCCCCGATGTTTCGAGATGCCCCGATTCACTACCTCCTAGAATTTGTATCCATACTATGCACACATTCTAAAATTAAAAAGTATCATTTATGAATCACTAATATGTAAATATTTTATTATTCCCGATATTTGAATTTGAACAAATAAAAATTTTATTCAGGTTTTTTGCTTCAAGAAAGAATTATAGTTGACATGCAAGTAGTTCGACATGTCAATAATTTTTATGGTATATGCACCGTCCATTTTAAAAAGATGATAATTATGGGGATCAAGCGAACTCGTGTTCGAGGAAGAAAGTATTTCTCTCATACAAAGTATAATGATCTAAACCGTTGAGAAACAAAGGTACCTTAAAAACTGTAAGCATAGGAAATATAAAATCTAAGGCCTACAATTGTGGTATATTGTTCTCTTCTTTTCTCACACAACTATTATGAGTACAAGTCCAGTAATCTTATTGGAAGCATGTAATCTTGTTGAATGTAAATGTCAAGTGAGCAATATAACACCCGTAGTAACGCACGGGTATATATATATATATATATATATATATAGGTGTGAAGACCGGGCCATCCAACGAACCCATCCAGTCATACATATCTATCCAGCCGAACCACCACTCTCGCCACATTCACACTTGACGCCCATAACGCGGTACACGGATCGGATATCACTGCCACAGAAACGCACAATTGAGTAGAGAGAGCCTGTCGCTTTTCCAGGCGCCCACACCACACGGCCCGGCCCACTTCTCAACGAGACGCTTTCGTCGTCGTGCACTCGTGCTCCCAAGTCCCAACGCGTCAGCCTGGGTTTCGTCGTCGTCGTCGTGGTTTCCCGCGACCACGAGCCATGGCCCGTTCTAACCAAAAATTACCATCCACTTCCCACCAAACGCCCTTTACTACTTGGCTTTGCGTTGCCGCCATGGCCGTGCAGGCGCGCCACCTCTCACACTCCAACGCCTTCAGCTTCGGGTAAGCACGTCGTGTGTCCTATTGTCCTAGGCAAACTGTTGTCTCAGGATCAGCGTGCCTAATCTTGCACGCTCTGCCGCACAGGGCTATGGAGGATGCGGCGGCGGCTGGCACGGTGCTCTGGAGCGACTACGGAGGGTGCGCGCCGGCGGCGGCGCCAGGGACGATCGGGGCCACGAGGCCCACGACGACGGTGCTCCGCGACTTCCCGTGCGGCGACCTGGCGTGCAATTACGGTTTCGAGCCAAAGGAAACGGCCGCGGGTCGCGGCGGGGCGGTTCTCGGAGGATCAGAGCGTGGTAATGGTAATGCGCCCGCCAGCGGCGCAGGTGGGCGACTTCCAGGGCAGAGTGCTGGGCTCCGGCGCGGCTTCCAGTTCCAGCAGCGGTAGGCTGGACAATGGCGCGAGCGTCTCGCAGTGGCAGGACATCCTGTCGAGGCTGTACCACCAGGACATGGAGATCGACGCGCTCGTGAGACTCGAGGTACGCACACGGCACACGACCGGGATGCTTGCTTGATCGACAGACAATCTTGGTGGGATGGTGTTTGATTCGATCGGAATGCCTGTGAACCGTGTCCCACACAGATCGAGAGGATCCGAGCGGCGCTGGAGGAGGCGCGACGGAGGCAAGCGCGGGAGCTGCTGGCCGCCGTGGAGCGCGCCGCGTCGGGGCGGGCGCGCGCCGCGGATGCCGAGCTGGATCGGGCGCTCCGGCGTAACGCGGAACTGGAGGAGAAGGCCCGGCAGGTGGGCGCTGAGTGCCACGCGTGGATGGGCGTCGCCAGGAGCCACGAGGCCGTCGCCGCGGGGCTCCGCGCCACCCTCGACCAGCTGCTGCTCCAGTCGCCCTGCGCCTGCGCGGCGGCGGCCGTCTCCGTTAACGAGGGTGCGGCGTTGGAGGACGCGCAGTCGTCCTGCGGCGTTGAGGCGCCGGTCCCTGACGACGCCGACGCCGCGTCCAACGTGGCCGCTGCAGCGTCGTCGTCTTGCAGGTGCAAGGCGTGCGGCGGCGGCGATGCGTGCGTGCTGCTGCTCCCGTGCCGGCACCTCTGCCTGTGCCGCTCGTGCGAGGCCGCCGTGGACGCCTGCCCTGTCTGCTCGGCCGCCAAGAACGCCTCGCTCCATGTCCTGCTCTGCTGAAGCCTTCGGCATCCACCACGCCGATGAGCACGGAAGGGAAGCCATGGGCAAATCACACAGCTGCATTCTGTAAAACTGGAAAGGACAAGATCAACGGAGTTTTTTTACATTTAGATGAGATGGAACCACGCCTCAGTTCATGTGATCACCCCGGCAAAAATGAAGTACATGCAAGTCTTGTGCGACGAGCTTACAGTGCGACAAGCCGACAAGCACTGCTGATACGCAAAATCTGGCAATGGCAACAAGTTTTGTGTGCAGGCACACGCCCGCCCAGGTGTAGCTTAATTCTGTTTGAGACTTCTTCAGACAAGTCACGCGTTGGTTTGTTCAGGATCAATCGTTCCGGCGTGGCAAAACTCTACGAGCGAACACTGGTGCTCCAAGGAGTTCGGTTGACTACGACGATGAAGGCGTTGCGTTGCAGGAACGCAAATGCCACTGGTATATGGATTTGGTTTGGTAAAGACGATGAAGGTCCGGCAAAGAGGCTTATTTTCTAGCTACGACTAAAAAAGTCCTAGAAAATCTGATATTTTAGCTCTTGGACAATAGATTTGTGCTGAGATTTGTGGTATGGAGTAGATATAGGGTACATGATGTTTATGTTGACCACTAGTATTATGTTCTAATAATTGCCTGGAGCCGGCATCCTTGGTAAACAGACGTTCTGATCTCTGCAGCGGTGCCCTAACGGAATGGAGCCTCAACTAGGGACTTTGTCTCGGAACTACTGCTCTTTCTTAAGGGGACTAGTATAGCATTTGGCAGCAACGCGATTGAGCATGGTTAAGACTGCGAGCGTTGGACATTATGGGCCTCTTTGGCAAAAGGAGCTTCGGCTCCGGCTCCTCCTGCACGTCACTGTAGCACTACTGTAGCTAGAAGCCGGTTTTCTCTCTCACTCCCTCCCCCTCTCACTGACAGCGGGCCATGTTGCTAGAAGCCGGAGAAGCTCGATTTTAGGGCTCCTCCGGCTCCGCCTCCACGCCTTCTGATGCCTTCTGATGGAGGAGCCGGAGGCGCGAGGAGCCCCGCCATACAGGCCCTATGGCACATTTGGGCTTCTATGCATGTCCATGTACTATGTGTCGTCTCCTTATGATTTCCCTGCGACGCCAAGGAGTTCTTCTATTCTTTTTTTTTCCTCGTAGAACATACTCTTGATCATTTTTCAAAATGTCCATAATATTCCTTTTATTCATTTGAAATGTATATCCATGTGGGTTTCAATTAGATACATATATAAGTACGACGTGGAAAAAGGTGCATCACATGTTGAGCATTCGATAGGTATTTTTCTATAACACAAATGAAGTTGAGTTACTTGATGTTTGTGGAGTATTTAACAAGAGTCAACCTTTAACTTCATATTCACTGCAACAATGACATGTTGTCATTGAAATGGCCTTTGTTGCAATGTTGTCCTTTTCTATAACACAATGAAGTTGAGTGTTACTTGGTATTTAATGAAGTTGAGTGTTACTTGGTATTTGTGGCGATAAAATACCATTGACTATACTCCTCCTTATAGGAAATAGAAGTCGTTTTTCAAATAAGGTTTGAATCAAACATTGGAAACATAAATTATAAATAACTTTTAAATCATTGAGTTTGAAAATGTGAAAATCATATTCATAGATTTGTCTTGAAAATGACTTTCATAAAATATACATATATAACTTTCCAATAAATATTTTTATACAAAAGAGAAGTCAACATTGTGCTTTGGAGTCCGTGCCGTTGTCCCAAATGACTTCTTTTTCTTATCTGGAGGGACTATGTAGCAAACCACATATTTTATACAATACATTCTTATACTATTGGACTCACTCACATGCTCTCTCATAAAATCTCCGGATACGTGAAATAGATCAGCTATTTTTTTTTTTTTTTGTCACTAGTGGCTACTGTCTCCTACCTTTTTCCTATCCACGTCATAATAGGTAGCCAAATAGTTAGCTGTTGAGTACTCCCTCCGGGCTGGTATTAGAAGTCATTTTGGACAAGGTTTGGGTCAAACATCGGGAATATAAATCATCAATAACTTTTAAGTTGTTGAGTTTGTAAATGTAAAAATTATATGAGTAGATTTGTCTTAAAAAATACTTTGACAAAAGTATACATATATCACATCTTCATAAATATTTTTATAATAATAAGAGGTCAAAGTTGTGTTTTTGGAGACCGTGTATCGCTGTCCTAAACGACTTCTAATACCATCCCGGAGGAAGTACGCCCTAAGAGCAGCTCTAATAGTGCTAAAAGAGCTAGCTCATAAAATATTTTGAGTAAAGATGAGAGAGAATAATTAATTGACTCTTCGTAAAGTGCTAAGCTCACATATTTTTCTATAATTTATATGGCTACACTCATAGATTTTCTATTCTAGAAACATTGGTTTTTAATTATATCTTTTTAGGTTTATGTAAACTAGCAAGTTGACTATGTTATTGAGAATATTTAACCAAGGATCCATATGAGCGTGAGGTTTGGGCCTTGAACTTTCTTCGCGAGACCCGAGCTGCGTGCTCCTTGGATCCATTTCTTGTCGATCTCGTTCACCGAATGCGGCACCAGTGCCGAACCCATTGCCAATAGTCGTCGTTGCCAGTTGCCAGCACTCCTGTCCACAGTGATGACTATTGACTGCCACACCCATTGACTTAACGATATACTCGCCGACGCCGACAGGTGCTCCTTCCGCTCAAGTCTCCGCGCCGGCCGTGTGGTCTCCGCGTGGCGCATGCACGGTGACGGTGCTGCCAGGCGCGTACGTGCGCGCGTCCACTTCCAACTTTCCAAGGCGCGTCCACCGCGCGCGGCGACGAGGCTGCCAATGCCAGCTCGCGCCCTGGTTCAGTTGAACCTGCGCGCGTCGCGCCGGCGGTCCGCAAAAGCTGCTCGCCCACCACGCCACGCCACGCACGGCAGGTACACGTCGCGCTTCGGTCAAGTCGCCGCAGGACACCCACCGCCGGCCCGCCGGCGGGCACCGGAGTCTCTCACGAAAAGCGACCGTGTCTGACGCTCTGACCGAGGGGAAAAGGCTGCTCTTTCCTTCCACGTCCTCAGGCGCGACACGGTGCGACACGGAGGGCCGTGCGCGTACGCGGACTGCAGTTTGCGCTTCCAGACCTGCATGCGCTGCCGTCCTTTGGTGGTTCATTTCGTATTCGTACTAAGTCTTAATGGAACGGTTAGGATAGTATGGAAGCGACCTCTGAAGTCCAAGAGGGATAGCTCGATCGTGATCGAGAAATCCACCGGAGAGAATTAAACGTGGCGCCGCACGGTTGCGGACAAGGGCGGGAGTTGTTCGTGGTTGGATGTAGGGGGCCGGAGTTGCTGACTGCTTCCATTTTTTTTTCCCTGAAAAAATCTAGAGGAGCCGAAGCCCCCAATATATTAAAGCGAAACAAAGAGTACAAGAACAGAATACAAGAGAGGGGGAGAAGTACAAAAAGAAAGTTCAGGATACAAGCAAAGAGGAGAAGAGCTATTCTAGACTTTGGTTTGGATCTTGCTCCGTGATTTGATCCCTTTGTCCTCGCCATTATTGCCATTATGGCTACATGCACATTCAGCAAAATTTTGCACAAATACAATGAAGAAAATTTGAAAAGTAGGAGTGATTTATTAGAGATTTCGTTGGGTTCAATTAATTTAAAGGACCACTTCACCCCAAATGAGGTTTTGCATCCTGAGTTCATCCTATGATATTTTGGCTGAATGACTCAACATCTCCTCATGGTTTTTGTAATAGTTAGCCGTAATGAATGTGATTGCTATAGATAATTAATTCATTTCATTTCACAAAGCAAAAAATTAAAAAGTGACAAGATAATGAATCACCTCGCTACTTAAACCAAATATACCTTAGAGTTTGTTTGGCATAGCTCACATGAAGCTGTCCCCTTTTTTTTCCTCTCAGGAAGGGATGAGTTGAATCAGTTGATATAAAGATAAAAAAAATAGCTTATCCAAACTTCATCTCTTATGTTATAGTAATTTATTCATTGTTTCATCGCGTGACGTTGTTTTGCGAATACTTGCTTTAACATAGTCAACTTCAATAAGAAAATTGCCTATAAAGCTATTTTGCAAAAAAAAAAAAAAAAAAATGCCAAATTAATGGAAGTGGACGCTTACATGGAAGCCAAATTAATGGTCTGTTTAGAGTGTGAGAAGAAAATTCATAGCCTTTCCTGAAAAAATGAACTGATCCTATGAAACAATATACACGATTTTCGTGAAATTCTTGTGTTCCAAATAGGAGTGGGGTTGCATGAAGCAAGGAAGCTAGTGGATGGATATATGGATAAAAACGAGATCACGAGAAGTACAGAGAAGCAGAACCAATGACACAATGTTCGCGCCCCCTGCGGCGGCGGCTCGGTATAGGTAATACCGTGTACGTGCATCATGTTACGTAGAGAAGAAACAATATTCGTGGGCTGCCTGTTTTTTTTTTTGAGAATTTCATGGGCTTCCTGCTGGGCTGTAGTTTATATTTGTGGGACATCGACTGGAGCAGGCCTATGATTATTTACTTGGGCTGTTTTTACCTCTTCTAAACGGGCCAGACTCTCGGTTATGGCCTGTTGTTCGTCCGGAAGGCCGCCTCTTTGGTTTAGAAGTCTCAGAAAATAGACACGAGATAATAGCCGTATATGCTTAAGAAGCCTCTGAGAAGGAAAAACTGCTTCCATCGAAAACGCGACTCGTCTTTATAGTTCAGTTAATTGTTACCCTTTTTCAACTATTTCATCACTCCAAAAATATCTCAAGTCTAAAATATATCAGGCCAAGAGCCAAAATCCTCATTGAAAAACGCCACAAGTCGTACAGACAACCACCACATTTCGAGCAGCGATAATCCAATAACAAGTGACTGCTGCTTCATACACCTGCTGTAAGGCATTAGAATCAATCAGTCAGGGTTACACTACTAGGCAGGCTGTACCAACACTGCTGTACATCCAGTGCAGACATGAAATATGATAAACAGAATCAGGAAGACACGCCATGCACCATAAAACGTGTCAGCAAACGTCACTGAACATTGAGGCCAAGAATGCAATGATGAATTCTTCCAAAAATGAATTGACTAATATGTAGCTGTATAAATAAAGAATATAACAATGAACGAATAGGACAGTATACAATCAATCTGTATGTCAGTAAAGGAGTATCTATTTACAAGGCTCAGGTTCAGCATTGTAACTGTATCTAGTGCTGTAGCTGTACCGAGCAAGACAATGGATCATTGATGCGAGCTATATGGGGAATAGAGCCACAAGGATCTATCTCCAGGCTGCCACCGGTGGACAGTGGTCGAAACGGTCAAGCAATATGATTCCACCAGTATGAAGCAAACTCCCGCTTGGATATTAAAACAACAACCAGTGCTTCTTTCTAGGCTTGTATTTGCTAGGGAGATCTGCACAGGAACAAGTACATCCTTTTCTTAAAAGATGGGTATACATAGCAAGACTTCACATTAATTTATTTGAGACTTGCCATAAAGAAGTCACATTAAGTACGAAGTATATGGGTTTCTGACCTCGAGCATCATACAGTGAGTTATAGTGAACTTCAGACCAGAAACTCAGCCAAATCTCTGAAAAATCATAGGATTCTAGGGTCAGTAATCAATTAACCATAGCTACATAACTTTTATGTCCACCTATGGTTTGCAAAGTGTTGATCATAAAGGTGTATGCATAAACTAACAATAATGCTGAAATAGCATATTGCCAAAGTAACATAATGCAAAAAAGCAAGTGTTCACATGTGAGAACTGAGGAACTCTAAGTCAGTATGCAGAGTTTCTATGTAGCTGATCTGCTAGTAGTCACTAATAAGTATAACACAAAGGAACTATACCTCTCTGTGGAGCTTGATATTGTGGAACAATTTCAACAAAACAGGTATCTCTGAATGATGTTAGAAGACATATCTTTGCAGCAAACTGCCAAAAGTACATGAAAACATTAGGCATCTTCTTCCTCCAGTTTCCAGGCAACCCATGTTCAACAGTAAATACGAACAAAGACTGCTGTTATAGAGTAGATAACTATGTGTTTGCCTCAGAAATACTGGCGATTTTAGTGAAGCATAATGCAAATATGAATTGATATATGATGAATTTAAATGCACTGCAACAATACAAGATCATTATTCTAAGACAACTTATGTTATCTTTGTTTTGTATTTCAATAAGACGTGGAAATAATAGCAAACATTTGCATAGTAGCGCAATGGCTAAATGTATTGCAGTGATGCCATAAGTTGCATGGAAATTCAGTAGAGAAAATGATGTTAGGAAGATAGCATAAAAAGAGAATTAACCTTGTCAGCAGCTGCTTGTAGCGTGACATGGTCACCCCATTCACCAGACCTGAGAAGATGATTTTCAATGACATAACAGTCAGAAAAATACAAATTCAGGGACTTCTATCATTGAAGCGGCAAAGTTAATATTAGCAATATACATACTTCTTCATTTTCTTGCAATAATGTTTATATTTCATTGGAACGTAACCTTCATATAAGGAGTTACATTGTTTGAGCTGCAAAAGGAGAAAAACAGCACATATAAGCATGCAGGACTCTTAAGGAATGAAAATTATCAGACCAATGGTTAGAAAATTATGTTTCTAAATACATCATCTGTTCTGTTTTGGAAAGAAGATATTTTAGTTTGTTGGTTTTGTTCTCAAATAGATGATGTTTTAAGCGGGTTTCTTGTACTGTTATTATCCCTGTTAAAAAGCTGGTTGAACTAACATAGTTAATGCCACTTCCATTTATTCATGCATCCTTACTGGATGGGTAATATAACTTTCTCTTCATCATAAAAATGATAATGATGTTAAGTACACATAAGCATGCAGGTTTGTTTGACTGTAAAGGAAGTATCAAATCAATAATGACCCAAAATGTTTCTTAACTTCAAACCAGGAAATAAACATAGTAATATAGCTAAGTTAAGATATAAAAAAATAACTAAGAAGATAAATTATCTTGGTAACATAAATTTAAAAAGTGGTATTTCTAATAATGGCCAGGTGATTGACAAACCTGCTTTACAATCTCCTTTTCGAACATGCTTGTGATAATCAGGTGACCTATATAGTTGGTCTGAGAGTGCACGAAACTACATGAACAAAACACAACCACATGAGCATATGATTAAGAGTTTAACAAGATTATCTAATTTCATCGAATAAATAGAATGGGCCTGAGATGTTGCTTAGCACAATAAGGCTTTGCTATTGCTGTTGCTGTATCAACTATCAAGGAAATACTGAAAGAGAATGGGCATAAGTTGGTGCACCTGACAATTTCCATCACCAGATACTCTCACCTCAAACAAGCCGTATGCATTTAGCCTACAAAGAACAATTAATCGTGAACACATGTTGATGATCTCCAGATGTTTAAAATATTACTACAAGGATGGAGTAAACAACTAAACATGCAGAAAGTTAATGGTTGCAAAATAAGGAAAAAAAATAACGAAACACCTTTGTCAAAAATGAGGAACCTACTTCCCTAACGAAATGATGAAAATGCTTGGGAAGATTAAGGAAACTATAGTTCATGAAAACTTACCTATCAAGGAGGCGATAATGGTCCATAGTGGCATCACTATATGTTGGGAAGTATGTGTTAATCCGGGGAACATGCTACACACGTACAGATGAAAATGAGTATCAGATAAGAAGCCAGTGATATTAACTTTCTTTAATCAATTTATCTGTACCAAAAAAAGGAAGACTATGTGTGCCTAAAACAAACAGCCTTCTGTGCAGGGAACAAAAGGAAAAGGAATTGATATTAAATTCATGAGACATCTTACAGGAATCGATGTTAAATTAGTAAGACGCTTGGCCATAGCACCATCTAACTTGGCATATTCTTCAGAGAGAACCATCGCAATCATCCTATCATCATCAGTTTCACTCTTCTGGCTGCTCATTGAGGTTGAGCTAGATGAGGCACCTTCCCTTGGAAACATATGTGTCATCTCCAACCTAGGGGTTGCCAGGATAAACAATTTTATATTAATGTTGATACGCTACATATGTTACAAAAGATCTTGAAGAGTTGAAAGAATTTGAATATCCAAAAAGAATGAAACATTGCAAATGCAATATACATGTTCTACAACTATTGATATCAAGGAAACAGAACCTAAAAAACACACACACACACACACAAAAGACAAAGGAAACAAAAAGCATATGCAGAGAAAATGAGAGAGGCCAAGCTGAATGACGTTTACCGTAAAATGTTAAGTAGTATGTACATGGTGACATTATTATTATTATTATTTTTGGTTGGCAGAGGAACAAAAGATTTGCATAACTGTCTGTGCCCACACTTATATACACTACTCAAATGTTAGAGATCTAGGTTCACATCTCAAATATCTTTCTCCTCAAGCACAGTTTGCATCCATTCCCAAGTCTTTCAGCATGCTTTCAACATATGGTATAATCAATTATCCATATGGACTTAGTGATGTTTCATGTACAGGATGACAATGGCCTCCCAGATGTATAACTATATATGTACCGCACAGGCACTGATATTGCGCTTGAAACACAAGGAGCCATGATGATGCAACAGAAAATTTGATGGTAATCTCTCATGGATAATGAAATTTGACTATTATGTGCTAGTTTCTGTGCTAGCTAGGTTACAAAAAGAGCACGGAGACTAGTATTGTTCTGGAGGCAAAATTGCATTCTAAGGCAACCAAAATGGAGCGCCAATTTGTTTCTTCTCGACAAACCATGATTAGTTTTTTTTTTTTTCTTGCAGGGTTATTAGGAGTCGAAGTTAGGAGCATATAGTGAATGGTACACATCATCTGCACTTTTTTCACGTAATCCTGCCTACCTGTAGGCTGGGCAAGATCCCAATAGATTTTGCTTTCCAGTATGACTCATCGCTGAAAAAAAAAAAAAAAAAATTCATCTACAGTTCATCGCTGATTATCCAAGGTTACCCATCAAACAGCAAACGAATTCGGAACACCTAATCAGCTCAATAATCAAGACCGACGTTCCTGAATTGAACCTTTGTGCAAGGAGGTAGCAAAAGATAACTTGCCACCGCAAAATGTATCAAGACAAATCAAACCCCAATATGTGAAAAAAAAACATCACAGGGGATTAATACGTCGCAGAGCTCACTGAGTCACTGGAATCAATCTCGACTGACTCCATTCAACTCGGCCAATCACAAGCCAGGATCCCCCCGCAACCTGGACAGGTTTAGCTTCAACCGACGCCCAAATTCCCCACAGAAGGAGCCCAATAACGATTCCGAATCAAAAGGGCAAGGAGGAGAGCCATACCACCACCGGCAGCAGCAGAGAAGGGGAACGCCGGCGAGGTCTCGGCAGGAAAGAGGGATTAGGAGGACGCGCAAAGCAAAAAGCCTCTGCACCGCGGGGGTCGGCGGCGAAATGGGGACGGGACGACGCTTTCACCTCTCGGTGGGAACTTGGCAAGACAGCGCCGCGGCGGCTGGCTTTGATTGCTTCCGTTCGATCGGTTGGGTTGCGCCTTTTTCTTGCGCTGCCGCGGTTTCTTCCGCGTACGGACTTGGCTACTGCCCAACCACCAGCACCCCGAGCGCCGTTCGTCACCCCTTCCTCGCGGCGCCTTCCGGATCCGGCGGGCCGACCTGGTTTGACCATCTGACAGATGGGACATGCATGCCCGGTTGTAGAAGTACTGTAAATCCAGAGCAGCGGGTGCCTTCAGTTGACCATGATTATTACTCTCCTCGTTCCAAATTAAACGTCGTCTTTGCCACAGATTTGACTCAATTTGTAGACGACACATAATATTTGTACTTATAAATAATAAATTTGTTAAAAAACAAAATTTAAAGGTCTTTTTGATGAGACTCATTGTGTATTAGTATTATAAATATAAATATATTTTAATATATAGTTAGTCAAAGTTGTTTCTCGAGAGCCGAAAATGACCGTTTTTTTTGGGTGGAGGGAATATTTTATAGTCATACACAAATCATTTTTTTAAATTATATACTATGACATGGACGTCACGTAAATCTTAAAATTCATGAAGTCACCGTAGACGTCTCGTTGTTGAGGGGACGTCGCGTACTCATCAATCCATGTAGAGGCGGATGTTGCGTAAAACTGAATGCATAGCACCATTAAATTTCTGGAATAAATTTAGAAAAATACAAGCATCCATGTCAAGTCGAGAACTTAAACCCGGGTGATCAAATTCCACCACAAGGAACCCATCCATATCAGTTTGCTACATAAATCGTTTTAACTTTTTTAAAGTAGTCTCTCTATTCTAAATTATAAGTTTTTTTTTTTTTTTCTTAGATTTTACTAGTTTACTATATATCTAGAAAATGCACAATAGATCTATTACCGTTTTCCTATGTGACACTAGGTCCATTACCTTTAAAAGTGTAGTTCTGAATCCATTACCTTTGTTTGGGATTCATCGTAGGTCCAAATCTACCTAGAAGCAGGTTGACATCCAACATGGTTGTCCACGGTGGCTGCTCTGCCCCTGCCGATTGGGTGCTATTTTTGCTATTCTTGTCAACGTTCGTGAGGAAGGGACATCTTGGTGTAGCAATGTTCGGGGTCGATGAAGGTTCTGTTGTCGCCAACTGTGACAATATTGTGGAGGCCTGGGCACCTTGAGGGGAGACAATGGTGTTGGGCGTCTGGTAGCACCTTGGGATCTGCTTTTAATGAAGCAGAAACTGGAGTTGTACCACATTTGTTACCTCTTGTCCCAATTGGATGATCATGCTTATGTCATGGATTTCCTTGGGATGTGAATCCTTGCTGGTGCGTTGGCGTCCGGCGGCAGTACCGGGCCGCTACGCTTTTTGGAGGGAGCCCCGGGTTGATGGCCGAAGGATCCTCGTTGTCGTCGATTCGATATGGGCACGCGGTAGCAAGGGTGGATACCATGCTGGTGTTGGCGTGAACAACTTGTTTGACACCTCCTTGACGATCTTTGTGGTGCCGGATGGGAGGGATTCCTCCAAAGATGGTGTTGATGTAGGATTTGTCGGTGGCGACCATAACTTGTTTTGTCTCCGCAGCATGGTTGTTGACAGGGGGGCATCCAGATTTGATCTAGTTTGGACCACAGTGACGGTGGCGCGAGTGGGGTGGGCTTGCTCAATGCCCTGGGGTCGATGATGGCATTGAGTTTCACGCATCTCCTTCTTGATGTTAGCGATCATGGTAGTGGCCTTAACACATTGAACCCGTTTGGCAATCTCATCCTTGAGGGTCCGGAACAATTGATCTGCGTTGGTGGTGGTGAAGGCCAAGGATGCCCGGAAGGATCGTTGTGGTCTCCTCGGGATACTAGATGTAACAAGCGTGGTAATGAGGGTGCCTTGAGGGCGGTAGCTATGGAGGAGAAGGGGCGATGGCGGCGTGCTATGCAGGGGAGAGGGGTGGCAACTCATGGAAGAAAAAGAAGAGAGGACGTGGCGGCTAGGGTTTTAGAGAGAGAGAGAGGGAGAGAGGGAGAGGGGAGGGGGTAAAAGTGTTTGGTCTATTTATTTCTTTATTGCAACGACTACACATGCCGTATTTAGACCCAAATGAGACTTGACTCATATGCAACTCAAAAAGATCCTTATAGGATTTGGATTCTCTTTTCCTAACAAACTCAAACTCGATTCCTTAACTAATGGACATCCAATTATACTAGGTCTTGATAAGGTAACTTTTGATAATGAGACGACGGATGCGGGAACGCTAAGCATGACACCCCCTCCATTAGTCGCACATCCCTTAGGGCTAGCGTTGGGCCATTTGTTGTGCCTCCTGAGCCCTTGCCCGCCCATTAGCTCCGTCGGGGTTGGTGGCCCGTATTAGGTGTGTGACACATGACCTCGAGAGGTTTATATGCACAACCTGCTAAAGAAATGATATATTCCTTAGCGGCTTCATTTTGGCACTCCAAAACATTATTGGCTTTCAAGAAAATTTTGTTTTCGGTTTCGACGTGTGGTGATTAGAGATGTGGAAAGGGAAGTTTTGTTGTTGTTGTTTTTTTTGAAGAAACAGGAGGACTGAGAGAAGCTCCTCTTTGGAAATTTATTAAGCAACCAAGTTAAAAGTTACAGGAAAACACTTCAAAAAAAAGGTTTACAAGCCAAGCAAAAAGAGAGAACAAAAGAGGAAAAGAAGATCTAAGAAACAAATAAAATTCTATCTATTAACAACTTGCTCTAGCCATGATTCAATAGCCGGAAAATACTCCTTCTAAAAATCTGAAGACATCAAAGATAGCTAGGAGGAATCCCTCTAAAAATCACATCATTCCTAACAATCCAAATGCTCTAGCTCATTATGATGATGATCTCCATGAAGAACTTCTCTCTGATATGAAGCTTGAAACTCTGAAACTTGTCAACTAGATCTGGAGAACTAATAACAGTGAGGCCAACAAGGCTCCAACAGTTTTTGGAGAAAGCACATTCTAGTAGGAGATCATCAACAGTCTCATAACTAGAACTTAGAAGAGCATCGAACACATTGAGTCGAGGGAAGTTTTGTTGTTGGCATGAAGAGTTTTTATGGGGAGCGAGTGGAAAGGCCGAGGCCATGGATGTTGGGAAGGCATCACCTGTAGGGCCCGAGTGGGTTAAGAAGAAGGTGAGTGTTACGGTGATTTCGGCCTTGAAGCACAGCGGAGATTGGACGTCTTCTTCATCGTGTTTGTGGCTAATGGACATCAGAAGGCCTTCAGCCAGTTGTTGGAGGTTAGTTAGCTTCCGGATAGATTTAAGAGAGAACAAAATTTTGACCAACATGAACCCTTCCAACTATAGGCTTTAACAATTAATAACAAAATACAACGGTATGGGTAAATATTAATCCGATGATCTCATTTGAATTTAGGTGCAGTAAAGCTCAAACTCTTTCATCCTGATTTCTCCATGTGTTACCATCTATTAAATAGATATGACTATATATTTATTATATAGTTCTTTGTTATAAATTATTGATGTCATCTCATTAAAGCTTATAGGTGCATGCAAATATGCAACTAATAAATGATAATGCCTCGTGTCCGTTTGGATTCACCCTGCCCGCCGTGACCGTCTCCATCTGCCTGCCGCGGCTGCCTCCACTATGCCACCCACTAGGGCTGGATATCGAGCCAGCTCGGCTCGTTAGTGGCTCGGCTCGCTTATGGCTCGGCTCGTTTCATTTCGACTCGTTATGGCTCGTTATATAAACGAGCCGTATAATAGCTTCGGCTCGACTCGTTAGCGAGCTCGAAGTTGGCTCGTTTGGCTCATGAGCCAAAACACAAAAAACATATGAACAAAAATTATAACCGCAAATTAGCGAGAAACACATTACATGTATATATAAAATAAAATAAACAAAATAAACATAAACGTTTCAATGGAAAATACAAATATGTTGTAGTTTATGACCATGATCCATCCTCCTCCATTGACTGATTCCATTAATCGATACATTACTTATTATTTATATTGGCTCATTTGGTTCGTGAGCAGCTCGCGAGCCAGCTCGAGCTGGCTTGTTATAAACGAGCTGGCTTGTTACAAAACGAGCTGGCTCATTATAAAACGAGTCGAGCTCGAACCGAGCTATTAATCGGCGAAGTCGGCGAGCAGCGAGTTACGAAGTTTTGGTCCAAAGCCTTACCACCCACCCACCCACCTAGACTTGTTCTGTGGGGCCGCCTCCACCGCCGTGGATTCACCGGACTCGCCCCACCTGTCATGTGTGCCTTGGTAACCTCCATTGCGCCACCCACCACGGTGCGCCTCCATCCACCTGCCATGGCCACCTCCACTGCGTCACCACGCCACACGCCATCCAGGTTGCACTAAAAACGCATTTTGCAAACGTATATTTAAGTGTGTCAAATGTGAGGTACGTTGCAATTGTTTGATATGGATCTTACAAAAGTGGACCCGGATGTTGCATACTCCCTCCGTCTCAAAAAAATAATTCATCATATTGACTTTAAGACACCATGTTTGACCGTTCATCTTATTCAAATTATTTATACAATTTAGGAAATAAATAAATTATTACTAAAGTATCTCTAATAATAAAATAAGTCACATCAAAATGGATGATGTTTATATAAAAATTTGAATAAGACGAGCGGTCAAACATGACATCTTAAAGTCAACATGATGAATTATTTTGAGACGGAGGGAGTATATATTACAATGACTATATAGTACTCCCTCCGTCCCGTGGAGTTCGTCGTTTTGACTTTTGAAACCGTGTTTGACCATCCGTCTTATTCAAAATATTTATGCAAATAATAAAATAAATTAATCAATATTCAAGTATCTTTATTGATAAAATAAGTTATAAAAAAATAAATTATATTTGTGTAAAAAATTTGAATAAGGCGAATGATCAAAAAAATGATGGCACGGAATCCGTGAGTGACAAACTCAATGGGACGGAGGGAGTAGTACCCTCTATTCCATTTTGTTGGTGGTTGTAGCAGCCAAATTAAATGTCTAGGTGCATTCAATGTTGCATATATCAGTTCACCGGTGAGTCCGATTCGATGAATCATTGTTGCACTTGATTCCGTTCTAAAACGACTAACAAATTGGGACAGAGGGAGTATGTTGCAAGTATTTGTTCAAAATGTTTTATCCTTTGGACGTATTTCCGGGTTCTAAATTATAAGTTGCATTGACTTTTGGTACATCCATTTTTGGCATATATCTATTGCAGTGGCTATAGATATATGTTGCAAATGTATGTTCTAAATGTTTGAGACGTACATTGCAGCAGTTCATATTTGAAGAGGCCGACGCTAGCTCTCTACATCTTATTTTATTAATTGACACACTCTTTCGTCTCATGTTTTCTGTATATTACAAAATATATATATATATATATATATATATATATATATATATATATATATATATATATATATATATATATATATATATATATATATATATATATATATATATATATATATATATATATATATATATATATATATATATAATGATGGGCCATATAAATTCTTTTAATCAATTAATTAACATGATTTCGTTTCAGATAACATATTGTCACTTCTTGCTTGATACGATCGAGTTTGTTTAAAATCTCTAGGTATATCCACAAGATAGATTAAGTATATTTATTAAAATCTCCAGGTACCCACAAGATAGGATTAAGGGAAAAATTTGGGTGTGCCTAGGGCTCACGCGCGCTGGGTGAGCTCCCCATCTGGATACCGGCCACGTGGGCAAGTTTTCTATCGGACGGAGGTGCTAGCCACGCAGAGTTTTCCTTCCCGGCTTGGTTTTCTTTTTCTTTTTTTTTTTTTTTTGGCCTTGCGGCCCTAGCTCGTCTCCGCATCGGAGGTACAGCTCGGCTCCACGTCCCTCGTGTCGATTTGGGAGGTCCTCCGGGCGTCGTGTCGTCGCCAAGTTCGCGTCGTTCTTTGTTGCTTGGCTGGCGGGCGGGGGACGCTACGCCGTACGGGCGCAATGGACGAAGAGGTGTGTTCTCAGGCACCTTGTGGGGGGCTATCGCCGCTGACCTCCGCGTCCCTCTTCTCCTGAACCGCCGTGCTCTCTCCGGCGCTCCGTGCGCCAAGCGCGCCGGCACCGTAGTTGCGGGCGGGACGTGCCTGCACCTTCTCGCAGCCGCAGGGGACAAGCCCATTGCTCCCATCGGGCCGGGCGCGACCGCGATTGTCCTCACCCCCGCTACACTCCTCCTATGCCCGCGGAGGTGTAGCAAAGAGGGTAAGGTCGGCGCCGTCCTATTGCATCTTGGCGATCTCGGTCGCGGTGGCTGTATGTGTAGTGTTATGTTTTTGCGGCGGAGACGGATGGGAAGCCCCACCGACGGATGTTGTCTTCTTCCACGCCGCCCCTTGCTCTTGGTCGATGCGGTTGCCATGCATGGTTGATCGGGAGTCCCGCCCTAGCCAACATCGATGGTACACACCGCCGCCGTGAATCGACGCGAGGGACGTGGAGCCGAGCCGTATGTCGATGCGGAGCCGACATGGGACGCAAGGCTAAAACAACGAGCCGGGAGGGAGAAATCTACATCGCGGAGCGTCCGTCTGGGTGGCGTGCGTGAGCCCAACCTGGGCTCACCCAAGTTTTTCGAGGATTAAATGCGTTAAAAATCTATCTATAGTCGCTGGCGGCCACCCACACAACAGTTTTGACCAAAAAAAAAAAGAGAAACCTTGCTACATCAGCCGAACAATCTGAAAAGGACACCGCTATAAGGGCATGTACAACCCACGCATTGCAGAGTTCGTCTCTAAAAACACCTCGAACCTATTATACAAACGAGTATAAAGACATGTCATACAAGCCCCACGGACAGAGAATGTCCCTAAGTTGTTTAATGCTTTTTATGTAGAAGGGATTAATTATAAATAAATTCTTCCATACCATTGTGTGGCTATTTGATAGAAATTGTATCAAGGATATATAAGAGCAACGTAATTACAATATCTTTTAAAACCATTAATATAATTATTATATTATATCAAGGATAATACAAAACTTGCTTTATGTTGATAACATTCCCCTTCTTCCATAACCTTATTGGTCGATGAACATCAAAGCGTGATAGCAGTGTCACATGTTCACATAGAAATTTAACCTCAGGTAACTAGTAGATTGATAACTACTAGATAACACTCAGAAACTAGCTCTGCTCACTGAAGCACTTGGATTTAAGTATATTTGAGATCAATGCTACATCAATGCTACAGCAGATTAGAAGAAGCATTATATTCAGAAAGAAAAAACGGAGGTTCACGTTCATTCAGGTACCCTTTTAAGGCCGGCCTCAACAGGGGGTTTCATAGGTGTTTCATGCGCATTAAATAGGACGCCACATCAGTAAAAGTTTACTTTTTGCATGAAACACTAAGGAGAGAGAAGGGAAAAGTTTCATCTTAGTGAAACTCTCTTGGCACGAATACCAACTATCTCTGAGTCATAAAATTAAATGCCTATGAAACCGCAAGATGAAACTCTGCATTGAAAGTTGGGGTTTCATCCAAGTTTCATTTCATTTTATATGGCATGACAATCTTGGAAACGACTTGAATGAAACTCACCGTTGAGACTGGCCTAAGTCATTCTCACTTACAAAAACATTCATTGAATTGTAAAGTATAGCTCGATCTGTTCACATTCAGGTAACAGCTAGGAAGTTCCTGGACACATTCAGATAACATCTATAGCAAACGTAGGTTCACATTTATACCTAGAAACATTCAGGTAACTGAGAGAAAAAAAAAATCCCTGAACAGCACCAGATATTCAGATCTCTTCCACCTGCAGAACGGATTAGTGCGGGATGGCCTGCCCGCAGCACGCGACGAAGCTTGCCCATACCCGCTCAACTTGCGAGTTGCGACTGCTGCGGCGGAGTTGGTCGACGAGCAGCTCGTGGCGGAGCTCACCTATGCTGCTACGCACAACACGCACAGCTCAACCCGCCCATACATTGCGCCCATAGCTTGCGCTCTACCCGCGCAGCACAGGGCAGCCGAGGCGGAGCCCGCCGCCCGCTGGCCGCCCACACGCATCTCGCGCTCCGCTCCCGGAGCTCGCAGCGACCGGACGCACGCGCATCCAGCAGCAGCCAGGCGGAGCTCTGAACTGACTGAAAGGAATTTGGCGCGTGCGCGCGCTAAATCCGCGCGTCGTCGAGGCCCAACCGTGCTGGAGTCGGTCTCTACGCGGGCCTTTCCCTTCACGAGACGAAGCGACTGCCGTCTACAATGGGGTGTTTTCTGTAAAATAGACAACGAAGAGACGGATCTGCCGTAATCCGACGCCAAGCCCCCTATAGAATATAGTAGGCCGGCAAACCAATCTTAATTTTCACTAGCTTCGTCCCCAGAACCCTCATGCGTCTATTCTAACCAATCTTAATTTTCACTAGCCTCGTCCCCAGAACCCTCGCGCGTCTATTCTTCTTCGGGCTACGTACTGAAGGGGTTCGCTTGCAGGGTGAACGCGCGCTCTTGTTTGCTCGCGCACAAGGTACGTACTTCTCTCGGTTAATTCTAGTTAGGTGTGTTGGTATAGATCGGTAGATTTTGGATTGAGAATTATTCTAGTTGGGTGTGTTGGTATAGATCGGTAGATTTTGGATTGGGAATTTTCTCGTTTTCCGTTAGTTTCCTTTGAATCTTGTTTAAAGATTAGGGTGTAGGCGCTCCACGGAGGGAACCGTCGTAATCAACCTAGCGATCAATCTGATCAACCGGGGTGCGTGCATGTGTATTAGGGTCTGCTTGCTGCCTTGCGACTTGCTCTTACTGGATTGGGCTCCGGCGGCGCTGATGCTCGTGGCAGCAACAACGGATGGAAGTGGATGGCGGCTACAGGGCGGGCCTTGGGAAGTAGTGTGGGGCGTTGGACGACGGCGCACGCCGCACACTGTGACGACGGAGAGCACGAGTAAGAAGTTAGCGAGGAACGCCCCTCTACTTTGGCCTTGATGGCTGCTGAGTCATCCACGGCGGGTGGCAAGTTCTATATATATCTTTGACTTGGCCTGTTAACACTTAACACTGAAAATACAGTTAGGGACGTAATCTCCCAAATTCAAATTCTTATTCTATCATGGTATATATGTAGCCTCTCAGCTTCCGCTAATCGCATGCCATCAGCTGAGAGATTTTGTCACAGTTGCCGCTAGCTGCTGGGCTTCTTTCCCGACAGGCTGGTTCTACAATGGCGCAACACTTCCTTATTTATTTGCGTCTACAAACGCTCTGATTGATTTACTGCTGCTCATATGTAATCTAGTCATTTGGTTCGTTCTATTGGTTGCAGGGAATGGCTACTTCAGCCGTAGCATTCTCAGGGTGGAAGTGGGGAAGGTCAAGGCTGTGCCTTCTGGTGACACCCTGTTAATAATGGCCATTGTACCAGGGGATGCAGTCCCACCTGAGAAGTCATTGATCTTATCGTGCATCATCGCTCCAAGGCTGGTAAGATCTCATGTACATCGATCCACACATCCGCATTTCATATATATGTGTGTGTGGTGCCCTAATACTTATTTGTGATTGCTCTAGGCACGCCGTTATGGAACAGACGAGCCATTTGCTTGGGAAAGTAGGGAATTCCTAAGAAAGCTTTGCATCGGAAAGGTCTTTCAATATGTTTTATATACACACATACATATATGTGCTCGATCTCATGAGCTCTCCTTGTGCGTAGCATCTGATGTTTCTTTACAACTAATATGAGCTGAAATTGAAAGCAGGATATTCTCTTTAAAGTGGACTCTACTGCTTCAGGCCGTGAGTATGGAACAGTTTATCTAGGTGACACAAATATTGCATACCTTCTAGTTGCCCGTGGGTTTGCCAAGGTGAGATTATCTTTCACTCTATTGCTTTGGTGATCTTCTCATATTCTATTTTATGTATCATTTTAAGTCCAAATGCTATTCTGGTTGATCAGGTAAAAAGTGCAAGGTCGTCTTAAGGGTGACAACAGTCCATATACCATAGAATTGCTAAGATTGGAGGAAAAGGCTAAAGACCAAGGTTCAGGTTGTTGGAGTAAGGTTAGTATATGAGATTTGATTACCAAATGTTTCTAGTTAACAAACATATTATAGAGCATACTTGTTGGGATTGCATTGTGATCATAAAAATGTATATATCTTATTGGTTATTTGTCTAGGAACAAGGTATCATAGAGGCTTCAACTAGAATTCTGCCATCATCAACCAACCCTTTTTGAAGTAAAGGGCTTTTTGCTCAGATGAAAGGGAAGGACTTGGAGGCTATCGTCGAGCAAGTCCGTGATGGTAGCACCATCCGAGTTTACTTGTTTCCTAGTTTTCATTTCGTTCAGGTTTATATTGCCGGAGTTCTGGTAATATTCCTAGCCTGTTGTCTGTTGTCTTTTTACTCTTTACTTTACCTTTTCTTGAACTGAATATTTTTGAACAAAAATGTTTGTTGGACTCATATTATAGGCCCCATCTATGGGAAGACGAGCATTTATTCCAATTATGGCTTCTCAAGCTGGAGCTACGGAAGATGTTGATGTGAACAGTACAACAGCACCTCAAGTACCTATGGCAACAACACAGAAGCTTGTACCATCTGCATCTACTTATTCTGAAATTCCACCGGATAGGTTTGGTAGAGAGGCCAAACACTTCACCGAGACAAGAGTTCTTAACAGAGAAGTAAGTTTGCTTCGTTCACTATAAACACAAGTTATTACAATTCAGAGCTTAATACTACCTTATGAACAATAACATATAATTCTCACATTCTGTGTAGGTGCGGATTATATTGAAGGGCATTGACAGTTTTGATAACATGTTTGCTTCAGTGTATTATTCTGATGGAAATACTGATAAGGACTTGGCACTTGAGCTTATAGAAAATGTATGGATTATTGCTTGTCCATTCACCAATAAAATGTTGCTACATTAGTTATTTCTTATTAAATTTAACTTTGAGTACCTTCTATCTTTTTTTTTTTTTTTTCATACAGGGTTTTGCAAAGTATATGGAACGGAGTGCGAACATGCTTGGGGATGAAACCAAAAAAAAGCTTAAGAATGCAGATATTCAGGCTAAGAAGGAACAACTAAGGATATGGACTGGATTTCAGCCACCTGCTACAAATACAAGACCCATACACAACCAGATATTCACTGGAAAAGTTAGTTCCTTTACCAGTACCCATGTTCTTTTAAATAGAAATAGCATTAATATATTCAGTTCATGTTTCATGATCATTAAATAGAAGTAGCATCAATTTGTATGCATTAGAAGTGGAAACATTAATTGCATCTATCATAAATGTTTATGGGAGAAACAAGAATACTATTACATCCATCATAAATTTAAGTCATATTTTGATTCATTGAACTGTCCATATTCAAGAACCACTTTTATGTTGCTGATTGAACGGTTAATTGTGTAATAAGAGAAACTAAAAGTCAAAATCTACTCTTAAAGATATTTCTTATATGGAAATACAAAAAGGAGTACATGAATATTTTGATCTAGTTACCTATTAAAGAATATTCTATGCATGTTTAAAAAATTAGCAAATTCAAATCTTCGTTGCCTTGTTTAACATGTGGTATTGCCACAGTATAGACTATGCATGTAACAACAGTCATAACAATGTCTAGTGTAATTTAATTTAATGCACACCAATCAACACCAGTATCCGTTGCTTCATGTTAGCAAAGTTGTGTAGAAAGTCGGATGCAACTGTATAAGCTGTAAGCGTGCACAAATTAAAAACTGAGGGGTGCTGCTGAATTGTGGCTTACGTGGTCTTCCTCTTATCAACTATGAGGAATAAGTAGCAATGAGGAGGTAACATAACCTCTGTCAAGTACATCAATCAAAAATAATGGTACTGGATGAGTGGGGGTGTGACCAAAGTATGCGGTTATTTTATTTTGGAATCATAGAGGCAGTTTAAGTATAATACGACTGTTATTTTTTATGAGAACATCAACTCCTGGTGGTGCACATGAGTTGAAGATTTATCTCTATTATTTATAAAAAATATTAACAAATTATATAACCTTTTGGCACATCTTACATTCTATGGTTGTACGATTGCAATAGGATCTATTATTAATTGCCCATGCATTATCATCTGTACTAATATAACGTTTGGATTAATATCACTACAGGTCATAGAGGTGGTGAATGGATACTGTGTAATTGTTGCCGATGATGTTGCGCCTTGTGGAAGTCCTTTGGCAGAACGTAGAGTAAACCTTTCTAGCATAAGAGCTCCTAAGTTGGTTCATCCTTCAGGTGAGAGCGAAACTATTGAACATTTTGCTCGGGCAGCCAAGGAATTCTTGCGCACACCGACTAATTGGTAAACAGGTATGGGAAATGTATTGTTATATTCATTATCTTTATAAAACAAATACACTACTTTTTAGGATAAATTGAGAACAGAACATCGATTTAATATTTGAACTCATGATCTGACTCCAATCTTTAAACGTTCAGGTTCATGTCTCAATGGAGTATTCTAGGAGAATCAACATTGCAAATGGACAAGTTGTCACTGACAAAACCAACCAAGTTGACACCAGAGTTTTAGATTATGGTTCCGTCTTCCTATCAGTTGATGGAACTAATTCTACTTCCCCTGATAGCTCTGGCAACCCGCTTGGAGCCAATGTGGCTGAGCTTCTTCTGTCACGAGGATTGGCTGATATCACAAGACATCGGGACTACGAGGAGAGGTCACACCATTATGATGCACTCCTGGTGGCCTATTCGCGTGCTGGAAAAGCAAAGAAAGGATATCACTCAAAAAAAGGATTATCCTGTGAATCACATGAATGATTTGACAACAGTAAGAATTTTTTCTCTTTCTAGAGATTTTTTTTTTTACCATTGTTTCTTGCTTCAGATCAATTATTTAATCCAATTTCATTTTCTAGGTTCCTGCAAAGAAGGCAAGAGAGTTTTTCCATTTGTTGCAGAGAAATAAAAACATTCTGCTGTTGTTGACTACATTTTTAGTGGCCATCGCTTCAAACTAACAATGCCTCATGAGACAAGCACCATTGTCTTTTCATTTCTCTTGTGTCCGTGCCTTGGTAAAAATGAACCCTACTCAGATGATGCCATTAGTTTGATGAGAAGGAGGATACTCCAACGTGATGTGGAGGTACATTTTTTCCTATTTCCTTTTCCATTTGATTGTCTATTTGCGATTTCTTGCTCATTATGTTTATTTACTTCTATTTACATTTTTCTTTTCGCTCTATTCATATTCTTGGCTTAAATTTCTCTAAAGGATGTTGAGTGCATGTGCTTGTGCAGATTGAGATTGAAGCAGTGGACAAGAGTGGAACATTCTTAGGTTCCTTATGGGAGTCCAAGACCAATATGGCTTCTGTTCTTCTTCAAGCTGGCCTAGCCAGGCTTAATTCATTTGGACTCGACAGGAATCCATATGCTCAAAATCTCATCGAGGCAAAAAAATTGCAAAGCAGAAGAAACTGAAGGTAATGTGATTCTATTTTTATAATAGATAGAGTACATGTAAATGTTCAGTTAATTGTATCACTCTTGCTTTCTAGGTGTGGGAGAATTACAATGAAGTAGAAGTCGTTCCCCAAGGATCCATGACTGAACAAAATGGAAAAGAGGCTTTCAAGGTTTGTCTACTTTTTTTATTCTGTAACATGAAAATGCACAATACAAATGTTCTAATTAACTTTTTCTTCACGTTCTTTTAAGGTTACTGTAACTGAAATCCTTGGTGGTGGAAAGTTCTATGCCCATATAGTTGGTGACCATCGCGTGGACAACATTCACCAACAGCTTGCTTCTCTGAAATTCAATGAAATATCAGAAACTTCTAAAGATACCTCTGATACGTTGGGAAATCTAGATCAAACAATAAATACCCAATCGGATACTTTGGAGGTTAAAGTTAAGCCACATAATCATGTGGCTCCTCTTCCTGTTAGGTGGTCTAAATTGTTTAAAGATCAGCTAAATACTACGAAAGGTGAAGTTAAATGTGTTGAAGAGTCAAACACTTCTAAAGTTAATGATTCATCAAATGATATTCCATTTAATCCAACAAAGGGAGATGTGGTTTTAGCCCAGTACAGCCGCTGACAATTCCTGGTACAGAGCCATGGTATGATGAAACCAAATTTTATATATTTATATGCAAATATTAAATTGCATATTCTTTGCTCAAACTTTACATCTCTAGTCAAAATCCTAAACCTTTATCTTTTTTTTTTCCTTAGACTGCTGTCCATATGTCAAATTGTGAATATACACTCATAATTTCCTGTTGTGCAGATTGTGAGTGAACATCACGGTCCCATAGAGAGGGAGTTTGAGGTGTTTTATATTGATTATGGAAACCAAGAGATTGTTACTTGCAGCCACTTGAGACCTGCGCCTGAGAATTTATTTATTTCCGTGATTCCTCCACTAGCCAAGCTGTGCAGTCTTGCATTCGTTGTAGTTCCTGATATAATGGACGAATTTGGTGAAAAAGCTGCAGATTATCTAAGAATGATCTTGCTCGACAATGTGTACTTCAAAGCAACAGTTGAAGAGCGCGGCAGTGTGGGAGCGAAGCTAGAAGGACAAGGAACTGGAGAAGTACTTATTGTGAGCATGTATGGTGAAGATGCTGAAATCAGCATCAATGCTGCAATGCTAGAGGTATGGTATTCTCACTTTTTTTCTTATTGATTGATTGAAAAACATTGTACCTCTATTTGGTTCTGAACTGATATCGATAATGCATTTAGCTAACAATAATATCGAACAGTGGCAATGTACAAAATTCTTTTTAGACTATTAATTATTTGCATGTCAGCAGGATGGCTTGGCTCAGCTCGACAGGAAGTGGTGGAACTCATGGGAGAGGAGGGCTACCATGGAAAACCTGGAGGAGTTCCAAGAATATGCAAAGAAGAAGCATCGTGGTATTTGGCAGCTTCAGGCTTAGCGCAAGCTCGAGCTCATCGATTCCAAGTCCACTAGGGCCCCTGAAGCCTAGTAGGGATCATGTTGTGCCCTGTGGGTGCGCCATGCTTGTAAACATGTATAATGAAGCACCAGGCGTTTAATACTTCAGTCAAGGAAAGCTCTGCAGGTTAATTATGATGTGCATTTGCTTCAGAAGTTTATCCCAGTCCTCGCATTTTGCAAATAGATATGGCATATAGCAGTAAACTATATATTGAGGTGCTTGCAGCTGATAAATATCATAGCATCTATATGATGGCAGGACAACTAAGGCAGCAGTAGCAGACATAAAAAGTAGTCCTACAACTGACAAAAATGATGAAAACAAAACTTGTCAAAATGAAATGAATGTGAGTTTCACTTGTGAGTCAGTACTCTACAATGACAATGTTTTTCCGGCAATTATTTGGTTTGCTGCTTTTGAAAATCAAAGTCTCTATATCTTTTTGAAAGGTAGTTAAGAGAACTCTTTTATTTGCATGTTAAACTGTTCAAGCATGCTAAGATCTGGTTTTCAATACTTTTTTTTATGTACTCATTACACTATAAATAACATAGCTGTACAGTATTAGACAGAAAGAGCAAGGGGTCATATACGGACACCTCATTGGCTAATCCGCAACCAATAGTAACTCAATTTGTTCATTGCACAGACTAAACAAAGCACAGAGAGGTACCATTTGAGCATGAGCTAATTTCTTCAGTAGCACCACATAAGCGTCACCTAAGCACTCTGCAGAACTAAGCCATAACCATCATTCCTGAAGAAAAGAAAGAACAAGCAATTAAAAATCACAGGCGAAGACAATTTTGTTGCGAACAGCATATCACAATGTAACACATCTCTAGATATGACATAATATGAGCTTCTCAAACCTATAACTTTCTTCCCTACTTTCTATTTTGTATTTTTTTTTTGCTACAATAACAGTGGAATCACTGATGAATTCAATGCTGGAATGCACACCAAAACTGCTATAAGGATTAATCGGAAACATCACAATACACATCGGCAGGCTCAGATTGCACAACCGCTGGCAGCATTGCCAGCTACAGCATCACTGAGAGTGATAGAACAGATGTCATCCATGAGTATTAGTCCATTAGACTGCACAAATACCTGATCATCCCTGCAAGGCGAAATGCAGCATGCTGTCTTCGAGCATCTTCAGAATCGGGACCACGGCAGCAGCCTTCCCATGTACATTACTCGGTGATTTGATAGATGTTTACACAGGAAATTATTTGGTAAATTTCCTCATGTCCATGTATGCCAGTGTCATATAGGAATCAGCTTGGGAGATGAGAAGGTCGCTCAAAGATGAAGCTCAACTACAAGCGTATAGGATTTTTTTAAAAACTGAAATGCGAGATCTTTCACTAGCAAATATATTTGCCATCGCCATATATCATGTGAAAGCCAACTAAAGCTTTTGGCTGCAGAAAGAACTGCATCTAATTGCATCAACAACTCTTCATTGCCACCAAGAAGGCTATATCACACTTACGCCCATTTTGTAGTTCAATGCTCATACCTCGTTTAATGTCTATCGTTTTATAATTTTTGGTATTTGAAAGCTGAAATGCATGCAAGTTAAACACGGATGATAACACATCATCCAGCAGCTGAAATGCGCTCATCTGGAGCAAGCAGTACCTGGAAGTCCTGCACCTGCTTCTCCTGCTCGGCCTGCCACTGCCCGACGACGCTGAGCACCTGCTTCTGCTGCTCGGCCTGCCACCGCTCCGTGCCCCCGCCGCCGCTGCTACTCCGGGCCGCGAATCTCGGGAGCCTTCTGGGGGAAGAGGGGAACGCGCGACGGGGGTGCTCCACGCCCCCGGCGGCCACCTGCGGATGCGCGGGCGGCCTGGGCGGCCAGGCCGCGGTGCCGGCGGTGGAAGAAGGCAGCTCCTCCTCCGGTGCTGTGGGGGCGGCGCGGGAGGGCCTGGGCGTCCAGGCAGCGGGGCCGGCGGTGGAAGGCGGAGGGGCCGCCGGAGGCCGGCGTGGGGACGGCGGGCGGAGCCTTGGCGCGGGATGGCGGGCGGAGGCTCGGCGGCGGACGGTCGCGGGCGGCGCACTGGGACGGGGGAGCAGGGGCGGGGCGGAGTGTCGCGGGCGGGTGGGGCAGACCGGCACAGGGAGGGGCGGGGCTGTCCGACGGCGGCGGAGGTTGGTGCCGGCGGGCCGGCGGCGGCGGCTGCTGTGTGGGATGGGCGCGCCTGTGACTGAGAGTGGAGAGAGGGAGCTGCAGCGAGTGAGCAGAGGATACGGTGGATTTTTTAAAAAACTCTTCGCCGAGCACTCCGCGAAGAGCGCACATAAAAAAGAAAAAATCTTTACCCAGTGTTTAAAGAATACTGCTTCGCCGAGTGTTGAGCACTTTTACACTCGGCAAATAAAATTTTTTTAAATAAAGTCTTTTCTGTTTTTCTTTTTCTAAACCTTTTTTCTAAAAAAATCGATTTTTTTAAAATACCATGATAAATTCACTAAGCAATGCAAATCTCATAATTTAGTGAAAAATGGACCATGATTTTATGTGGTTATAACTCACATTTCATATATATAAACGCATTAAAAAAAGTAATAATTAGCCAACATATTCAAAAAAATCTCCAAAATTTAACATGACACTATATTTGATCTCTTTTAGCTATAGAAAAAGTTTTAAATTCAAACCACAACCGACCATCGTTGTAACTTCAACACATAATAGATCACTCTCAACAACTCAAACTTCTTAGGAGATGTTCCAGTTTTTTATCAATGTTCGTGACAACTTCTTCTAAACCTTCTCAATTTTTTTTCCACGGCCTATGACGACAACTCATCGAATTTCATGATTCTTCAACTTCGTTTTCCTTTTATACAATTAAAAAACCATTCACCCACACTGCGGGGGGGCTTGTTTCGAAATGAGATGTTTGAAAACCCTAATCATATCATGTGTAGGGACTTAAACTAGGTTGAGTAACAAGAATATAAATTTTACACTCATTTTTTTCCAAATATTTGGATGACTCAACAGTTCAAATTTCACCCCATAAAAAAATTGTGCGAAATGCAATTAATTAGTTAAATATAGCAAATAAATTTTAAAATACACCAAACTTTGTCGGGGAGCACGGAAATATGATAGGTGTTGAGGAGAAAAAGTTTAAAGCCAATTGGAAAAAAAAAATCTTTCTTAGGAGTCCCGAGCTAAGGCACTCGGCAAAAGAGGTGCCTAAGCCGAGTGTAATGGTAGCGGACTCGGCAAAACTAAAAAAAATTTCCGTGTGCACGGTCCTTGCGGTGTGCCGGGGTGAGACACTCGGCAATGAATTGACGGAGGTGCGATAGCGGTGCAAGGAAAGGGGCTATTAACG